>VZTN01002266.1:2179-47410 GCA_013400515.1 Erpornis zantholeuca | reverse complement strand
TTTTGTGGCACAAATACACTGTTTGGCAAAACCAGATCACTTGGAATAATGCTATTGGTTGTACAGCTTTGGTGAGAACTTTTTCTGCAATGCTCTCCATGTGAAAGGGCTTGGACAGCCCTTAAACACATTACTCCATAGATGAAAACCTAGCAGACTAGATGACGACACCGTCCCCCCCAGTCTGTCAGGTATTGAGCTTTGTATTGGATCAATTCCAAAGAGTAAAAGCCTGTGAATTATAGCACTAGCACAAGTCAATGGTACAATTAACTTCATTTGAACACTAGTTAGTTCATACAGCCAAATTCAGAAAACATAACTTTCATTACAATTGCTGGCATAGGGATTGTCATTGCTATCAGCCTAGATGTAAATTCAATGAGTTAATACAGAATTTTATGAATGTAAGTGGAGAGCATATGTGCTTTTGGTATGTGGACACTTTACTTAAAATAAGGATAAACTCAAAGGTGGAGCAGTCACGTGATCAAGAAAATGAATTCTCCTTAAGACTAAAATTGCTTATCCTTAGTAATGCCCCCATTCTTGCTCAGAAGTGTATTTTTAATTTCTGATTTAATCAGGCTGTTGAAATTCAACATATTATGTGCACACAAAACCAGAGTGCAGGTAATAACTACAGAAAGATTTAGCTATACAGGGGCACAGAAGGAAGCAATAACCTGACCTTTTAAATTTTTATGTTTATTTACATGATTTGGATCTTCCAGAAGTATATTTTTGTCTTCTCTGAAGAAAGAATGTGTAAGATGCAAGCAGCTTTCTTGGTTCCTTGACCTACACAACTGTGGCAGGATTGATGTATGTGATTGGCAGTAGCAAATGAGACCCAAAAGCAAGGGAGAAGTGGATTAAACTGTGGCTTCTTTATTTGTTTCTTAAGGCACTGATGGACAAATGCAGCCATAAGACACTGTGCTGTATTATACTGACAAAAACTAACTCCTAAAACATAACAGATTTACTCTTACAAACAGATTTCCACCTGTATTTTGCTCTTTCCTAAACATATTGGTCTGCAAAATCCACTGTGGTGTGTGCAGTAGTATTTGGTAAAAAGATGATATGCTGTAAAAAGGCATTCAATGTATGTATAAAATAGAAATATGGGAATATGTTTTGTAGTCATGTTAAACCTGTCAAAAAGCTTGAATGATACCAGAATGTCAAAGGCAGTAAGAGACCTATACTATTTATGGAGGCAAACCGTGCTACTATTATCTCTGGATACAAACATCTTCCAATAAATTTCCTATCATTTGCACACAGAGACATAAATTGCACTCTCCCATTGTAACAGCTCTGAAGAAAAGTACTTTTATATTCCATTCTGAAATTTCTTAATTATTGTGCTTAGAGCTGTCTGTGAAAGCTTACCCGGCTTGTAACAGTTGTGTTCTGCTTCTGCGCAATATGGAACATTTAAACTTTGATAGAACAAAACCCCTTTGTGAAAACAACACACTGACCCTAATAACTAAATAAAAATGAATTACATTTTGTCTTCAAATTGCGTATTGAGAAAGGATGAGGTGGAAGGAAAGAGACAAGGGAGTTTGAAGGGTCTTGTTCTGCAAGTCGGAGGTAACTGCAGCATTGTGTGCTCCTGCACATGAGATACCTTGGCCAAAGGTCGTTATATGGAGAGTCCAGGCTTCACAGCCTCTTTCTTTGTGCTCTGTAGTACATTAGCTTGTACTAATGGTGTTTGAGATCTAGTGTAGTTATACAACCAGCCTAAGTCAAGTAGCCCAAAAAATCTGTTTTAAAATTACTAAGATAACCCATTTCTTAATAACCACAAATAATTTAGACTAATTTTATTCATTTCTGCAATTACTGTGGTGTTCCAAGGTTGCTTTGTATGTGGAGAAAAACTGAAAACTGTACAGGCAGAAAAGGATTCGTATTTTGCATAGTAGTACTACAGGATCTGAACTTTTACTCTCTTTCTTGCCCTCATAAGACAAATTTGCCAGTTTTTAAAGGTAATTATTATGGTGCTCAACAAACAAGAAATGAGGGAGAAGTAACATGATTTAATTTAGGAAAGCTGAGATAACAATGGAACCATTTTCAGTCAAAGGTGAAGGAAGAATTTGAGTTACAGGTCAAGGAACAAAAGAGATTTTAACTGACAAACAGATCATCAGGGAAATCACGTTTATTTAAAGCTCTTAAAACAGGTTACTCAAGAAGCATCCAGAAGACAAATGTTTATATAGTTGCTCTTTGCAGCCATGTTCAACTCTGTCAGAGACTGAAAATAGTTCATGCCTCAAACATTGATATAAAGTTTTTTAAAAAAAGCTACAACCAAGCTGCCTCCCTGAAGCCTGGGACTTTGAACTGAAAGTCAAACTGCTGATTAGATAAAGGGAAACTCATTGTTCAGTCATCTCAGGAGGAGGGAAAGGTTTGCATCCACAAAAAGGCCAAAGCCACCAGCTGCGCTGAGGAGCATCCTCTGCTGAGCTTGGGGTGGAGGCAGAGCACAGCTCACAGGAGCCAGGTTTGGGGTGGGGGCAGAGCACAGCTCACAGAAGCCAGGTTTGGGCTGGGGCAGAGCACAGCTCACAGAAGCCAGGTTTACACAGACTCCCCCCCAGCTGAGGGGAGGGAGGAGGTTTCATGTGTGTGCTGTAACCTCTGGTCAGAGGCAATAAACACCCATCCTCTGTTACACAAACTGGCCCAGCTGTGGAGCCCCAACCCCACAGGGCACATCCACAGGACTCTCATGTGAGAGGCAGCTGAGGGGGAGTCACAATCCATCAAAGACCCCCAAAGTGCTGGGCCTTGCACCCCAGGGCTGCACATGATGGAACAGACCCAGAGTGTGCTGTGAGAGACTGCCCCTCCCCAGGGGACATGGCTGGACATTGCCACCTGGCTCAGGGGATATAAACCCATGGGATTCTACACCTTTGGGGAGACCTTCACCACCAAGAAGAGCAGCTGGAGAGGATCAACAGAACATCGTTGGGATCCACAGAGTGGTGATATTTTCCTTATTCTGTTCCTGTCACTCTTTCTGTCCCTCCCCACCTATTTTCTACTCCTTTTCTCTTTCTCTCATATATTTACTATACAATAAAATCCATAATATTGTCACTGGCATATGGCCTCATTTGCACCTTAATTTGAGCAGAGGAATTTCTAAAGAACCTTATTAATAATTGGATCATAACAGACTCCTGTATATATGAGTGATAGATTGTATTTCTACTACAATATTTGCCTTTTCATGTGGTACCCCTCCCGACCTGTTTAAATAAAAACCCACCAAAAATATAAGGGGAAAGAAAGAAGGAATAATCAAAATGGTTTCTTTCCTGATTAGCAGCATGGACAAAACCTTTTTTCCATTCTTTTTTGTCTCTCCTAGGTTTTCTCTTGTCCATTGAGGGAGCAGTATTCTAAAAATCCTCTTGAGATACTTATAAGGCATTATTGTTACTGGATTGCTGGTCCTTCTGCTTTCTTTGACTTTTTAAGGTCTTAATATGCTCTCTGTCATCTGTGAAACTTGTAACAGGAGATCAGATTCAAAACCTCTTTGGTGCTATGACTGAAGGCACTGTGTGTGTGGATGGAGATACTCACTGAGAATAGTGCTTGTGAATATTAGTGCCTGCTATAATCACAGTTACAAAATCTCTGTGGCAATCTCAGTCTCTGCCAATCTCTGTGCACAGACTGGCTTTGGCAGAGACCTAGCCCATTGCTTCTTCATTACACTCCTAATCATACCACACTGCACATCTGTTTTGAAGAATTGAAAAGTAGTTTTAGAATGCAGCAAAAACCAGGAAATAGTGTGCCACCTTTTTTGGTGACCACTATTTCCATAAATCTTTTGCTTTCAGGTGGCAGTTTATGTTACAAAATTCTGTAAAGCCTACAAAGACTCAATATACCCTGAGTGGTGCATGTGGCTGCAGAGACATAGAGCAGTTATAAAACCAACTCAGTAATCTGAAGTCAGTGCATTTATGCCTGTTAACTGAAACAAAGCATTACATATTGATCACTGAGGACAGTGAATGTCTGCTTGCGGTCCCTTACTTCCTGTGACATCCAGAGATAAACATGAAGGTTTTTCATCAAATTGATTACTTCTTAAAAGCAAACTTTTTTTCCTCTCTGTCTCCCAGTACTGCTGATGTGCTCTTGTACATTCAGTGGTTTCAGGAATTGCTTTTCTGTATGCCTAATTTGGGCTCCTGTTTTTGAAAAACTTGACAAAGGAATGGCTTATTGGTCCGAGCTCTGGCCTGGATTTGCTAGAAGCATACTTGCTGCAGCCATCACATCTTTCCAATACACATGAACTCACTGTTAACGTGAAGAAGAGCGACAAATTACTCATCACAGAAGAAACAAGCACAAGTAGGCCCCAGATATGCTGGCTGCTATATTTAGCTTATAATACTAATATTGGAACGTCATAGTCATGCCTTCTTCCCTAATGGCAGCCCTGTGAGATTCTATCTAGATTTTATGATCTTATATGGAAAGTAATTCAGCTATTAGGGGAACTATGCTGTGTGCATACAAACAGTGAGACTACTTACGTCTGTTCTCTGTGTTATCAGTACCATTAAAAAGTCACATTAGTTGGGAGGATACGCTGCTTTATAGTTTCTGCTTTTAATGTCTCTAAGGAAACCACTTTACTTATCCACACTTAAATATGCTTGCCACATCTGTAATTTACACACAGACAGGGCAAGGAAAAATAGTACATCAGAAATTCTGTTCTTTATGTAAATGTATCAATATTAATAATCTTTATGTTTTTTTAAGTTTTGAGACTGGTTTGGCAAAAGTCCTGCATTTATGTAGGTTTCTGCAGGAGTGAGCTGGTATGGACATACTGTGCCACAGGTCTGGTCAGCACCAGGGGAATTTTACTGTTACTAAAGGCCAGAAGAACTAGAAAGAACTATGTTTCGTTGAGACAGACAATGAATAAGGGGGAAAATTATGAAATAGTCTAAGGTTAAAATGTACATTAAAACCATTTGAGTTCTCTCCTTCTTCATTTCATAGAAATACTCCTTGTGTTTATGGAACTTAAGGGCAAGCATTTCCTTTCTTAGAGTAGAAATTAATATCTATGTCAAGATAAAGAAAATTATTATTTTCACCTGAATCTGCTTCTCCACGATTTATGAAGTGTCTTGAGGGACTACTTTTCAAAATGACAGTTTTTGTCACACACTGCTAATTTTAGGTCTTTCAAATTTTTTTTAAGCTTGACACATGTCAGGCCCAGCAGAATCTGGAGTGCCCATTATGTGAATGAGGTAGGCTTTATAACCACACTGAAGCCCCCATGGACATTTTTAGAATTGTACAGAACTTTGGATGACACTGTTGGGAGTTGGAGGAGTTGGAGGGAGCTGGAATTCCTTTCATGCTTCTGGCTTCTATGGTGCACTTCATCTTAGCAGCCTAAATTTAAAAAGGCTAAGGAATCACTATTTTGCTGAAGACGATTTACTAACCAGTGATTCTTTCTTTAGCAGTCCTGAGAGATCTTATCTGAGAGAGATGTATCATGTCCTTTCACAATGGGCATTAACTATGTCAGTTAAAACTTCGGGGTTCCTGACCCATTGGTCAGAAACACTGGTCTTGAATTACGGTAAGTTTTCTATAAACATATTTACCCATGGCACTGTCTGACCAAACGTTTCAAGGATTCTTTCCAGATGGAAGATGTACTTATTATACTCATGGAAGATGTAATTTCAACACAACCCAAGCAGAAAATAATTTAGAACCAAACAGAGATTTTCTGACAATTTTTTTTTCATGGAAGTTCAATTTATTTAAATAATTGTATAAATGTATAAGTTAATATTTTTACTTTAATAAAAGGTTTTCCTTTTTTTTTCAGAAAAAGATAATGCTGTATTTAAATATTGTAAAAATACCAAAGAACAATATATCATTTATTAATGTAGCCAAATAGGGATTGACATAAAATTTTCTTATATAGGAAGTAAAATGTCTGTTTCTGGCTAACACACAATAGAAGTAGTGATAATAACTATGCACTGAACGTCATCTGTCTTTTAAGCAAACATTTCAAAATGATAATAGAAGAAAGGTAGTGCAACAATTCATGTAGATTCCCTGGGTAGGGTTAATATGAAGCTTCCATTTTTAGGGTTCATAGAAATATAACAGTAACATGTGAAAGAATATCATACAGGTACAGATTACATCATAAGGGTTTACAGATGCAACCTAGCTTGAGTGTGTGTTTATAGATACAATAAACCCTTAAAATTGCCTTTGTAGCATTTCATAGTTCCTGTATTTAAAAGCATAAAGGTGACATAATATTAAAAATATGACTCACAAACATCTTTCTGAAAAAGTGTTAAATTGGTTTCATTTGTGAAATAATATGTACTGTAGGTATTCAGTTCCCATATAACATATTTTAATTTGCTTATGAAAGCCTACAGCTGAATGTAATTTGGTATGAATGTCTATCTGTTGGAAATTTCACTCATTATTAGCCGTTACTCATTTGTTATTCCAGTCATACTGTCATGGAACCAAAAAATCCTGCAATTCTTGGGTAAATAGTCGCAACAAGATTCATTTTCAGCGTGTAGGGGGAAAGTATGTCCTATGGGACAGTCAGGGTGATGAATCCCATGCTTTTGAATAATCATAATGCTTGCAGAAATCAGGGAAATGCTCATAACCATGCCCATTGTTAGCTGTGTTGTTTTAACCAGTTTCATGTTTTAAGGTGATTTTTACACTTTTTCTACACTTTTATTGTACAAAGACATTTTGGAAACTCCAAGGTCCATGACAGAAGGAGACTGCATTAGCTGGTTTCTCCAGGACCTTTTTCCACTCTCTTAGATGTAAGACAGTGCTCCAAACTTGTTTATTTGGGGCTTAAAACAGATGTAAGCAGATAGAGACTAGCATGTTTTGCCTGGGACATGACACAGTCAATGTGATTGTGTAATGCAGATCCTTTTTACAAGCAATAATATCACGGAAAATATGACACCATACATTTTTAATTAAACCTCCTATCATTAAGCAGTAGAGTGAAAAAGTACATGCAGTATCCCTGCACAGCTACTTGATGTTATCTGTCTGCCCTTTCACATGAGCCAGGAGGAGAACAAGAGCATTAACAAATAGCTTCTATTCTCACAATTCGAAGCAAGGGAAGAATAACAAGTTGCGTAAATGGAAGAAGAAATATTAAACTTTGCATGATTCCTTTCCTTTTCCCTCTCTTCTGAAGTGTTATTAGTAACAGAGGTAAGTAAAAATGTTGTAAAGGTTTAGTATCCTGTTACCTGATAATTCTTATGTCTTCCTCAGTCACTGAGATTTTACAACCAGCCATAGGGAGATTACTTTAGATCCTTTTCCATCACTATGAAGAATATTCTTAAAGGGACCCTGATAGCTGTTGCAGGTTCATAATTTGATTTGGAATTTTGGAATCTGTTAATGAGTTAGAATTTGGGGAGTCTTTTTAAAAATAATTACTTTTTGAGATATTGAAAATAAAATCCAAACCCCTGGTCCTGTGTATTGCTATGTTATGTTCCTTGCTCAGCAGAGAGAGGATTATTAAAATAGATGTCTTTTGTTTTCTCCATACCACACTAACTTACCTTATGTTAAAGATTTCTGGCCTAGGAGTAAAAAAAAAACCCAAATGTTGCAGTGGTTACAGTAGGACACTCAATTATTTCTTTAAAGTAAGAGTTGTCTTGCATATACCAGCAGGATCTGCAGGACTCATTCTGCGGCCCACTAGCCCTTATAGTCTTAGGCACAAGCAAATAAGAAACTCCACTGTCTCAGACTCTGCTTAAAGAGAGTCTAAAAAACCACTAAAACTCGATGGAACCAGCTGAAAAATAGTGCTTTTGGTTATTTTTTAAACAACTGCTTTCACATACTCATTATCACTCACTGTGATGACTACTATATATACAGATAAACACAAACACATGAATGTGTGCAAATTCATTTAACAGAGTTTTTGATAAAGAGATAAGCAATCATTATGAGATGGCCAGTCTGTTTCCTGTCAAGTAGATGCAGTGGAACAGACTTTTGAGCTCACATTTGCCTACAAGACATATTACATAGATCCATGGCAAGATATTGATCTGTTCTCTTTTTATAAACAATTTATAAATGTCCACTAATAAAAGTGCACTTTTATTTTTCAGTCTGTAAAACAGAACTATTGTGTGTAAAGTCTGCCTTTTACCAGCCCTTGCCTCTGGCCCAAAAATTAATACAATATGGCTCCTGCTGAAGTTTCAGGCATGTCCATGTTTTAATCAGTTTTTTATGCCATATGGCCAGAAATACTGAAATATAATACATTGTCATTTACTGACTTTAGGGAACTCTTTCTCAATTTAATTAAACAGGATAACTTGCTAATGCAAGTGCTGCCTATTACACATGAGGAGTCTAAAATGATAAATGAGTTACAAACGAGGCCCTTTCTTGAAATTGAGACAAATCCTTTTGACTGAAGAGATGGGCTTCCATCTGCAAATATGTTGTATTTCTAGTTTTCTGACAGCCAGGGGTGAGCTTATATAGATAAACACAACCTTTTACCTGCAGAAAAACCTGCAGGGAGTTTGCATTGGATTAAGATGGATTAACGTCTCTCTACTTAAATTCCTATTGTCATTTTTTCAGTCGCGTACTTCACACTGGCAAAAATGATAGTCATAGTTTGCATTTATTTCACTGAGGTTTTGTATTTTAAAGAGTCCCACTCCAGGATATTAGTGTCCTCATCACAATTTTCTCTGACTGATTGAATGTGATCTCAGGTGAATAATTGCACACGGATGGAGGAAGAGCATAAATTTAAGCTGACATCTTTAGTTTTCTTGTCCTGGTATCTTCAGTTTTCTTGCTCACTGTCCTTGAACCCTGAACTATACAGTGTCAGAGGGCACATCTTAGGCTGCCTGTCCAGGACCAGAAGAAAACTATAAAATAAACCTAAAGATCAAAGGAATCTAATTTAAAAATCAGCATTATAATTCAAATCTCTTTTGCAAAATAATGTGAAGGACTTCATTTTCAGTCTGGTATCAGAATAAAATATCAGAAGTCTGAACCTTAAAAAATATAGTAAAATAAGATCCTTGTCCTCCAAACAGCTCTAGTTTGGATATCTTACAAGTATGTCTCTCAAATGCCAAATACAAATCCCTGGAATGTCCCCATAGTGGTCTGCAAATATCTAATTGCAGAATCACAGACCACTTTGGGGATATTCCAGGAGTTTTTATTTGGCGTTTCAGTGAGATACAAGCTTTCTTAATTTACCAGAAACAAAGCAAATGGAACTGGAATGTCAAGAAAAAGTAACGTGGCATGTGAACTGTGTTACCTGGTGGTGCCAAATATGTTTGAGAGGTCTGCAACTTCATATTTTCTAACATTAAGTTCTTTATTTTCCATTTTATCTATGAAATAAACTGGTAATATTTTAGCTATGTTCCCTGTGAAATTTGTAATTAAAATGGACACATCTTCAATGAAAATTGCACTTTACACTTATTTCAAGGGTTCTGCATCTGAAATTGTCAGCGTGGCCCTTGCAATGCTCTTCTGAGAGCCCACATTTTTTGTGCCAAAAAAAAAAAAATAACCTCAGAGAAATGGCAGCAAGATTTCCACCACTGAGGCCCCATAAACTAGGATTACCCATTTAGGGAGTTAAACAGGAGCAATGGTTGCTACATCTGTCTTGGGCTGAGGGCTGCCCTCGCTCACCCTGCAGTGTCTACGACAGCATGAGAGAATTATTTCTCAGTGCCACCTTCTAGCGTTGCCTTATGAAGAATTTATATGTTTTGAGTTTTCCTTCATGGCAGGCATCCAGCAGTGGTGTACTATAAACCTGCCACAAAGAGTGAAAAAAGTGCAGTTTTCAGTGCAACTGGGGGCCCAGACTGATGAGCTCAGACAGGCCAAACTTCTAAAGGTTAGTGAGCCTGAACCTCAGCTGATTCACCAAGCATTGTCAAATTACGAACTACTAAGGAGGTGGCAAACATTTTTAAAGACTAATTACTTGAGAAGGTTGTGGAGGGTGATTAATACACTCAAATCCTTTATTGGAGTTCTCTTGAGGAACCCTAATGAAATAACAAATTCAGAGAGAGGATAAATTCTTTTCCTTTTTTGGCAAGTAGTTGTTTAAGGAGAACAATGCTGCCAGCTGAAGGCATCATTAAAGGAATGGCTTACTGTTGCACACCAAACCCCTACTGTGATAAATGGCAAATAAAACATGTCTTTCATCCACACATCGAGGCAGCTGAGGACGAGCAGAGCAGGGCTACCAGGATCAGGCTCTTGGAGTTACCAAGCACGGATGGCCTGTAGAGGGCTCTCAAGGTCCTCTGCTGAGCCTCCTAACCCAGTTTCACGGGCTGCAGCTGGAGGTTTTCTAAGGTCACCGAGGTCTCTCTCAAAAGAGCTAAACAAAAGGATCCTCCAGCATAAGCGTGCATTTTTCCCCTTTTCTATGGCCTTGCTGTTTCTATGTACTATCTCTAGCCACAACTTTGCCTGCATTATTTGCTTTAGCAAACAGATGTTAGAAAGTCACTGCTAAATATAAGTCTCCCCTGTAACAGTCATTGTGAAAAAAAAAGGAAAAGCAACAAGCTTGGAATAGGAATGAACACTTTCAGTATTTTTTGCTTGCTGTCATCTTTGAGGCAACAGTATTATAGGCACACAGAACACAGATGACTTGTTTATATTTAGTTAGCTCATTTTGTTCAGTTCCTAGAATGATCTGGGATGTGCAGGAAAACAAATATTGCATTGAATGTAATTCTTTAAAGCTGACTGTACTGCAGAATGCGTGTCATTTTTTGACACATAAAGTGAATAGCAGAACCAGCTACACAGATCACTTATTAAGATGCTTGTATTAAAACCCAAAACCAACCAGCAGGCAAGTGCTATACGTGCAGAAGAACATGAAGCCTGCAGCAAATTAAATTTACATACATATTTCATGGCAATGAAAGTCTTGTCTTGTGAGTTAATAGCATGTTTTAATTGCTTGTAGCCATGGTTTTCTTTTGTAAGAATATGGTCTGTACTGGAGAAATTAAAATGCCCTTTCCCCTTTTATAATAGCTGTGTTTTAAATCCAAAATCCTTGCTGTGATTATCTCTCCATGTAGATCTGGAAAATTCAGAAGGAACAGATTATTACAGCAAGCTTAGTTCCTGTCTTTCCTTATTTGGTTATACTGAAAGGAAGAACCCTCTAAAATTAGGATAATTGGGCTGTTTTTCATTTCTAGTAGAGTTCCTTTATGGAACAGGACATCCTGTAGCAGTCCTTGATGGCACCTTCTAGCATTACTTGTTTGTTTGCCTTTTCAGGAAAAAGGTTTATTCTATTTTATTACCTTTACTTTGTGTTCCTATTTCCTTTCCTTTTAATACCAGGGCAGCTTTAGCTAGGACAAAAGTCATATATGAAAAACTTACATCCTGTTTTTGTCCCAGTATGCAGAAACACAGCTGTAGAAGTCTTGTAGTTTTCTTTCTTTCAGGATCTCTGAATAAGCCATTCAACATACTAGTTGGTCCTATTCTCCTTAACTGTAGTGGCAGCCACCACTGACTTTCTGAAGCTGAGTTTGCTGGGACTGTGCAGCAACCAGCAGAAAGAAAATATGCAATATTAAGAAAGAGAATTGTAGGTAAGAACAGGAAGCTATGACCATGTCACCAGGTGGTAGAGCCTGCAAATCTCAAGGCACTGAATGACCTGCACAAAAAAACCCAGGACTCTTCATGTGTTCCCAGCTTTATAGACTTTTTCTACTTTTTCTTGTCTTTAGATCAGCTAAGGGTAGAGAACCGTGGCTCTCCATGTTGAATGGAGGTGGGCAGGGAGATCTGTATGTGGTAAAACTGTCAGGCACATGCACAAACTTTTTTTTTGGACTGTTATGTAAGCATCTGTAAGTACCTACTGATTCCTACCTACTGAGTGGTACTGTTGAGAAGATTTTCAGTCCTACATCTGGAACACTGTTGAATTTGGTGCAAAATCTCTAATCTCTTAAAGTGGGGGACACTTTAAGGGGATGTTAATTCCTTTAAGCAAGCAGGTCCTGTACATGTGAGGAGAAAGAGTAGACCTTTCCTACCTGTCATTGCTCAGGAGTCATACAGCACATGCCACTGCTGGATGATGGGAGACAGTAAGGCAGTGGCTAAGATTTTCTGAAAGTGTTGCAATATATTTAAGTTTTCCTGGACGTGTTCTGGTTATTTTGGATGGAGATTTTCTATACAAGGATTTTGAAGACTTAATGTATTTTTCTAGGCCCTAGTAAGTCATAATCCACCAACCAGGAACCACACATCTGGAATTCTTCAATATACTGCAAACCAGCTCCATGTGCATCAAACCATCTGCACATGTGCAATGTGGTTTGTTCTATGCATGTCCTAGAAATTCTGGGTTTACTGTGCATGTGTAGAAGATATATGCACATAGATTTCCAGACCAGATGTACTGAGATGCTCTGCACTGACAGTGAGAAAGGTCATACTGGAAATTTTGACTCTGCAGAGCTTTGATCTGAAGGATATTCTAGCCTTCCATGTTTCAAGCACTAGTCCTCCATGTAATTTTCTCTAGGCATTTCATGAAATGCCAGTAGTCACTAGTGATGCCCTAACACCAGTGGAGCTGCCTAACATCCATGGTGTCAACTGGATACTGTCAAAGGCACAGGGGTTAAAATTCATGGTGTTTCTTCAGTTGAATGCCAATTACCAAAAACCTTCCTGGGCGTTATGCCCCACTGTCCTTGCTAGATCACAGAGAAATGAGCCTTGCTTCCTGGAAGCATGTTCTCTCCAGGACAACATGACCACACATGTTGGAAGAGACTTCAGGACATGTCAGTACAACCTGCTGCTCAAAGCATGGTCATCCTGGCCGAACTACTCAGTTTGGTCTTGAAAATCTCTAAAGAATGAAAAGTTTCTATTCCTGAAATCATCACTGCTCCAGAGTGTAAGTCCCTGCCCTTGGCCTCTCCTCATGTGGCATGTGCACAAAGTGCTCTACCTCAACACCACCCTGGTCTCCCACCACTAAATTCACTCCTGTTCACTGATCGGTTGTGAACTCTGGGGCTCCAGACTGTGTAGAGTTTTTCAGAGCTGTTAAAGGCCATGGAGTAAGAGGTACAATCCCTTCCCTGATGGTTGTTCTCCAGCTGATACAGTCCAGGAGGCTGCTGTTCTTCCTTGCTGCCAGGACACACACAGTGGTTCATGCTCAGCTGTCTGTGTCAGGGAACAGTGAGGGCTGGCTGGCTACTCCCTGAGGAATGGGAGGATGCATTTGAGCCCAGTGCCTGGGCTTTCAGGGAAGGGCCTCTCCAGCCAGTGTCTGTCCCACACTACAGGAGAGGAGTGAGTGGGGCAGGCCTGGAGATGGTGCCCAGCCTCAAGCATAGCCTGGTGGTGGCCAGGCTGGTCCATGGTGACAAGGTCCATGGTGACCTAGCTCAAGGTGGGAAATCAGTCAGAGCTTAGCTGGCTTGTCCATCAGGTGAGGGTCAGGGGGGCATGGACAGGCAGAAGCACAGGCCTGGATAGGTCAGTCTGTGGCCAAGAGAGAGAGAGCACGGCACTCAAGAGTCAGAGGGTGGGAAGTCCCGCTGTGTCCTTCTACAGCTCCTTTTCCACTAAAGTTCTGCTCAGTCAGCTGGCCTTGAATGCAGCCCTCTCTGGCATCCAAACTCTGGGAGGGCTGGGGAGTGCATCCAGGATACTGACAGCTGTCTGCAGAGCCCCCACATCCTTGGCAGAAGAGCTGCTCCCCAAGCAGTCAGTCTCAGCCTGTACAGCTGAGTACATCATTCTATCCCATGTAAAGGAGTACGGATTTGTTGAATTTCATAGACTTCCTGCTGTTGTACTACTCCAGTTTGGATAGGTGCTTCTGCTCCTAGATGGTGACCTAATGATTCATGGAGCACTTTGCTGTCATCCACAGACTGCATGAAAGTGAGTTCCATCTCTTCCAGACCAATAACAAAGATATTACACTCAGGCAATAGCAGTATAGACCCCTAAGGAAGGTCATTTGTAACCAACCTCAAAGTGTGAACCATCGGCTCCATGAACTCACCAGTGCTCAGTGCATGACCTGTCCATCCAGAACATAACATCTCAACCTGGATAAAACAGTACTGTTCAGGAGCAAATCTAGAGTCCTTTTGAAGTTGAGTGACATCTATCAGTTTCTCATCAGATACAGAGTTAGTTATTTTATCACAGTGAACAATCATATGAAGTCTCTTTCATGATCACACAACTCTACTTCATTCCTTACTTGCTGTCTTTTGGACATTTGATAAAAGATTAACTAATGACTCTTTAGCCATTTTTAACCATGTTATGTGTATTTTATTCCTCTAATATTTTCTTCAGAAAAACACATAGGACAGGAACAGATAACAAGGTGATGTAAAAGGACAGGAACAGATAACAAGGGAACACCTTGTGATAAGCTTGTTAAACTTCTAGATTTAATAAAGAATACAACAACGTGGGTTTATGGATCAGAAGCTCTTGCATTCATAATTCAGAGATTAAATGGGAACATTCTTCTTATTTCAAAAGGGTAGGATAATCACTTGCTATTTTGTATGCTCAAGTTTTGAATTTCATTTTACAGACTTTGAAAAATATTCCTCCTTCAGCCTGAATGGCTTTTAATTTCACTTTTCAAACTTGGAATTCTAAAAACCACATAACAACATCTCCATTTCTTGTAGATCTTCTGTACTAACTTCATTATCATAGTGGTGATCTAAAGCAAATTGATCCTTTAACATAAGTCATTTCTGGATCAAGCAGTAACTGACAAAGCATGCTAAATTAATATTTTAATTCTTTTACCTATATCTTTCTGATGAGGATGTACAAAGCCATATATAGGATGTAAAAGAAAAATCCATGGTGAATAGAAGCTTTTCTACACATCCCAGATGCCTAAGCATAGACTATTACTTGTTTATTGAAATTTAATTTTAATGTTTGTATAATAAGCTTATTGTCTAAAAGTTCTTTTGAACGTTTGATACCTGATTGCAGGCAGAAATCTGCTGTCTAGTTGTGAATTACCATGTTTGCCATATGTTGATTCTATTCTTTGATTACAAGGGGTAAAGCTCAGACTACTAACGTCATGTGTGAGTCTGGAATATAATCAGGAAGACTGTAGATATCTTACAAACAGCAGACAGAAAAACAGAACAAGGCATTTTAAAAAGTGTTAAGCTGCTCAGGGTAATCAGATGCAGTTAGCTCTGTAGTGCTGTACCTGAGCTAAGAAGCCCTGCGTAGAAGAGGGAATTAATTGTTTAAGCAACACCAATGTCACTAATTGCACAAATGGCAGGTGATTCTTGTGATGCCTTATCTCTGGTCTTAAAATGAAAACCAAAACCCGGTTTGTGGGGAAAAGGGATTTTTACCTCAGTATTTATTTCAGGATCCTGGGGTACAGCACTTTGTCCAGGTGGAATGGCCTGAAAATGCATGCACTACTCTTTACACCCAAATACACACAATTATAGGCCCTGCAAAATTAGTGTATTTATCAAAGATTTCCCAATGAGAGGCTCGAGTGAACCCCATGTTCTGAGGAACCTTCCCCCTTGATGGGCCTATCTTAGTTTACAAAAATGTGTTTTGGAGAGGACCTTGGTGTCTGGGGCTTCCAGGATGTTTGGTCTCCTGGCCTAAGGGTACAGTGGGTCTCAGCTAAGTTATCAGGATTGGAAAGTTACAAGTATGTAGGCTAAAAGCATTATATAAAACTATATAAAAGAGTATGTAAGAGGGGTATAAAAGAAAAAGGAAAAAAACATTCTGGCATCACTTGTCTGGTGAAAGAGCAATGAGTGAATAGTATCTACACATGGCCACGAGGATGGCTGCTGTGTATTGACTATATAAACCCACCAAAAATTCCCAAAGTAGTGTCCTAAGGAATATTATGTTACTTCTACTTTCAGTGGTTTGGGAGTGACTATAAACAAATATACATTGCCACGCTGGCAATGGCAAAAAAGGCTGGATTTCTGCTTTGCTGGGTTATCTTCAAAACTTGAAACACTAACAACACTGGGTCTTTGATCCCTAGCCTGGTACTCTTCCAGGAATTTTGGCAGGGACTTGTCAACTATAGCTGTATTGGATTAAGTGTTTGGGTTAAACAAATCACCAGATTCCAATGAGATTTTTTTAATTTGAGAATTCTCATCAGCACTACTGATGAGCTCTTCCAGTTCAGAAAGGGTAACTTCCAACACACTGTCAACATTGCTAACATGTCCTTCACAAGGAGGTTCAGGAAAGTGCCACTTTTTGTAGGGGTTTTTTATGTCAAATGATACTTTTGATACAATAGATGGAAGTACAAATTCATATTTATCTTTAGCAATAATTTCTGTGGACAAAAATAGAAGTATGGCTGAAACTAAGTTACTTTGGTTAGAGTGCAGAATATTTTTTTTAAGTTAATACAACTATAGCACAAATCACGAGGTTATTTTACTATAGGAAAAATCAATTGAAAACAAAAAACAACAAAACACAGCAGGCATTCCTATCTGGGTTTGGATTAATATTTCAAATGAATTCAAAGGGATTATGATTTCTGGAATTTGTTAGGCATGATTGCTACTAAAATATAGCAATAGTTTGAAACCCAAAGCTCTGTCCCATTTCCAAATTTTTGCTCAGCTATGAATTCAATGCACTTTCCTAATGATATTATAGTTTGGCACCAGCATTGAATAGTTCCTTTTGTCTTACAGAGGCAACTGTGTAGCCCTCTCTTGATGTAAATTCAAATAGCAGGTTTTCTGTGACAGCTGGGTGTAAGTGTGGATGCTGTTAATGCTGTCAATCCCAGTGCCACAAAGTTTTCTTCTTGTAGCAAAGCACTGGATAAAAATTTCCTGGTGGAGCCATTCCAGGTTGCTGTGTATGGGTCAGACCATATTAGGAGCCTTGGAAAATTCTTAAATTTCCTGTAAACTCAACAATTTTCTATATCATCTCTCCTTTAGAATTTGCTGGAATATCATAGAATCATGGAATGGTTTTTTCAGTGGAGGTTACTTGTTAGTCTTGCATTGAAGTCAGGAGGAAAAACAGTGGTAGGACACTACTGCAGTGGATTTTACAAAGGCATGTTTTTACCTTGCAGTGAAGTGTGGTGTTGAGTCTCAGGCTAACCATTGTATAAAACAGTGTTTCTACACCTACTGACATGTCAGCTCCAGTCTTGAAAACCACAGTTGACTCCTGATGCTATTTGGCTATTTCAGGGTTGGGCTGCTTGCTGGTTTGGGCAGTGCTACTTTACATAGTACATATCCTATGCATATGTGGATAACTTCCTAGACAAGTATTTTTGTGTTAATTAGTACAAGGGATTAAAAAAAAAAAAAAAGAGATCGATTACTTTCCTTATTTTTCTGGCACACTACGATATTTTGACATACTTGTGCAAGTCAATATTTTCTTTTTCTTCTTTTTTTTTTTCCAGCTTCTGTTTCTGCTGGAAGTATTTAAGAATGCCTGTGAAATGAAGAATGGAGAATTTATGTTACCTGCATTATATTTTGGAAAAGTCCTAGAAATTATCTCAGAAGTTCCTGGCTATAGGGTGTACAGAAAATTTCCCCTTTGCCATATTTTTTTGCCTCGAAATCATGCTGTTTAAGGTTTCCTTTAATCTTGTTCATGTGAACTTAAAATTCAAAATAATCTCTCTGCAAACAAGCCCTTAGTAACTCCTCTCCAAGCTTCATTTTTTTTAAGAGATGCTATTTGTATCCTTTCCCCAGCCTCATTGCTTCAAGCCCAAATCTGTTTCCTGTTAAGTGCTCCTGTATAAACAGTCTCCAGTGGTCCTCTTGCTTTGAGGAGACTGTAATACCATCCTTGCTGTCGTATGGCTTATTCCACAGCTAAATGGTTTGTTATCAACATAAGAGTTCCATGCTAACACTGGCATTTATAAGCCCTACTGATGGATTTCCAAAACATCATTGTTTTTTGAATGAAGAAAATGAGAAAAACAGGGACACTTTATAGGCTTAAAGGACTAGCTAATGTCCAGTAGCCATACATGTCAGAGCACATATTTTTACAACTGACTTGAAACTACTGGATGCTTTTAATAACAACTATCTATATACAACAGTCAGCTGAAACATCCTAATGGACAGTTAGATTTTTTTCTTCCTTGCTTCCAACAAATTGAAATGAATGAAAGAGAAGCAGAGAAGGAGAGATTTTATATCTGAGCAAAAATGGAAGACCCCTTATTAGATGATTTTAAAATACCAGAAAAGGTCTTGTGACTAATGTAATTGCTATGAAAACCATTAGGACAAACTCTATTAGAGCTAATACTTTAACCTCCCCCTGCCTCCATTCCTTATTGTCTGAGAGTACTTTAGATTGTGCTGTGAGGGAGCAGCCCAACTGCTGATTCATAGAGTGAGCTTTCACTCAGCCTCTTGACTGCTCTTAGGACATGCACATGAGCACTGGAAGAGAATAAAAGCCTGTGTTTGGCAACTGTCACTCCTTTGAGTCATGCCATTCAAATCAATGGTCAGTACCTCTGAGTAGAGCATATGAGTAGTTGAATGGGGGAGGATTGAAGTGGCAACACTGAGCTTAGGTGTTCCAGTAAGAAAAGCATGGCATGGAATAGCAAGCCCTTCATATTTTTTCTTGACTTCATCTCAGATTTGCTGGGGGTTTGAAAGGAAATCCTTTTAAAAAAAGCTTATTTTGGTCTGCGTTACAACTTTCAAGTATTGACAATGGCTCTAAAACATACATGATTTTCATGTCCTCTAGAAATATATTTCTTTATTTAGCTTTTATTTCTTTTAGAAGTTATATTTAACTTTTTTTAAAAAATTCATATAATTGATATNTAACAAAAAAACCCCAGAAACCCCCCAAAACAACAACAAAAAGTTGTGCACAATCATTAGGTGCTATGACTTCAGGGTACTGGTCACAGCTGGGTTGAGAAAGATCCTGGCTGGTTGGTATAGCTGTCCAACACAGCACAAAGCATTTCAGACTCTCTTGTGCACATGAGGCAGTTTAGCTGATTTAGCCTTGCCTGTCTGCTTGGGTTAATTAGCCCAAATTAGAGATAATTAGTGAGCTAGCTCAGGTGGAACAATATCCTGCTGCAACTATCTCGTTTCTGGTTCTGAACCTGGTTTCCCCTGTGGCAACTCAGTGCTCTCTGCTGAGCTCTTGGGTGTGAGCTTGCCCTAAATAACTCGTCCAGGTTCAGCTGAGTACAGTTCAGAGCCAGGAATAGAACTGCCATCAGTTGACTCCATGACCTGCCTGAAACCATGCTATTGTTGGTTTTCTCAAAGTTCTTGATTTTATTTTTAAAAAGCCTTCAATTTTTCAGCTGAGCAGCTTGAGGCATAAAGAGGTCAGTTAATGGCACTACTGGGAGTAGCACCTGGTATCCTTTGGAGAGCCTATTCCCTCCTCTTTGGCTCTAAGCAGCAGAACATGCAGCCTCCTTTAGACTTACTCCAGAAATGATCTATAAATACAACAGTGCCAGGTTTGTTTTGAGCCCACACATAAGGAGTTTATTTGAAGGCACCCTCAGGCAGCCTTTTCAGTTATGAAATAAATTCTGAAGCTACTCTGCTGTAGCTGAGACTTTTTAGATAGTCTCCAGGTTATACTGTAAGTAGTACATAATTTTAGCTACTGTTTACAGTTCCAGAATGTGGCAGTTGCCCAGATCTGTAAGATAACAAGCTGGCATTCTTCTTCCCACGTATTTATGCATTCTGCCAATTACAGATCCTCCTCCCTCCCTTTTTTTTTTAAATTTCTCCTCTTCCCTGCACCCTGTTGGGAAAAGGAGAGCTAACAGAAGGCAAGAAAGGTCAGTGTGAGCTCCATTTCAACCAATGCCTGTTGATGCTTGCTGTTAAATGAAGTGTGAAGTGGATTGTTAATGGCCCCTATTTTTTTTTCTTTTCTCATGAAGGATTAGCTTTTTCCTTTTATGATAAAAGAGTGATTCACATACACATCACTGTTCAGATCCAGACATTCAGCTTTATATATTCTATTTCTTATCTCAACTGCACAAGTGAGATTTATTTACAAGTAAGAGTTAACAGATTGCATAGCAAATGAACTTTCATAACTGTTTTCTGTTTTTTACTGGGTCCAAGTGAGCTGAAAGCTAAAGCTGTATGTTTATCTATGTTACCTGAAGCAGTGGCTTAGTAATCTTTTCTCTGGTGCACTCAGGAAACATGTGGTCTTATTCATCTTGAAAAATAATAGGAAAGAAGCTACATAATAGCCAAATATATCATGCATTAAGTATCAGGTAAGTTCTCAAATTGTGGTGTCTACATTGTGGATGAGATGTTGAAATACTATATCTGGGTAGAAATTTGTTCAGTTTAAGGATGTTTTTGGATTTAGGCCTATGCATAAATCAGCTAAAAAGTCAAGGCTAAAAGTTACCTGTTTTTTGCTAAACAGAGATGGACTACAAGCCTATGTCCATTAAACTCTGTGTTTTATACTGAAGTTCTGCTTCTGGATATCCCAGAACACTGGAAGAGGAGACAATGTAATGACTCAAGTGAATCTTACTGGAAGATAACATGCATAGTATGCATAATTAATAGAGGAGGAAGAAATAGTTTGGACATACATAAAAGAATTTACCAAACCTGACTTTTAAGCAAGCCTCTAAAAAATCTGAGAGAAAAAATAATGAAAGATGTGAAATTCTGTGGAAAAAAGCCCAAATATTAAAGGAGGTTGTTGTAGGTAGATTGTACTAATCTAGCCAGGTGTTGTTCATTTACAAAAAGCTATTACTTTTAGACAAGGGAAAACAGTAGGCTTAACCTACCCATAAAAAGGTAAAGCCAATGCTGTGATACCAGCCAACAGAATGGATTAGTACTAAGATTGGAAACTAAGACTGAGACTGGTTGAAAAGAATGACACCAAGCTATCATTAAGAAAAAAGCCTGAAGAAAGTAACTGAAATTTCCTGACTGAAATTTCTCAAGGATCAGTCTTGGAAGAATTACTTAATACATTCACTGATTTTCTTTTTTTTTTTGTGCTGAAGTCATTAATTCTTATAGATAGTGTTGAACTCACAAAGTTAGTAATCATCATCCAATCAGAGATGTGCTGGGATATCTTGAAGAAAGACATAGAAAGAATTGAGGTAATAGAAATGGAATAAATTATAAAACTACAGAAAGCAGTCTCTGTACTGAAGAATGAAAATGAATTTTTGTTCTAGGTGATCAGTGGACTAGAGGACACATTTTACAATTGCAAATAAAAAGATCTTGGCTTAAACTCACAGAATGGAGGCTGAGGGGGATGATTGCTCTCTAAATGCATCAGAGGGGAATAAACAGCACGGAGGGAGGAGAACTAATTAATCTAAAGAACATTGCTGGCACAAAAACAAAGGTTCATTAAAAAATTTAAGTCAGAAATTATAGGAACTAGCAGAGGAATGTCGTTTTGATAGAAGTGGTGGAATCAACTTAATTGAAGTAGAATCTACTTGGTTTATAAAAGTAATCATAAGATATGATTGTCTGTAAGAGGAAACAACTAGACCATGTGAGTCAGAAGGTCTCTGAGAACCTTTTGCCCAACCTCATCTTCACCAAGTGTTCATATTTCTGTCTATATGCTCACACAGGGGAGAATACAATTATCAACCATCACCAGCTGTAACCTCTCTATACAAGCCAAGTATGCAGCTTTTTTCATATGGTGTTAAATTTCATGTTCATTGACTTCCCTAGAGGCAGGAGGGGATCAAGGCAGAATATTACCTGGAAATAAATGCAGAAAAAAAAAAAAAGAAAAAAGGATCTGAATTTTAATTTGATGCAAAAAACCCTCATGACATCAGTCAGTTATGGGCATTATGCCCATATTTGAGAAAAGACACAAATTACATCAGAGGACATATGATAGTGTAAGTCAATCTTGCACTTTAAATACTTCTTCCCATTCAGAAAAAATGTATCATGTCTAGGATTCTGTCTATTATGTTCTACTTACCCTTCATCTTCTTTCTTATTCCTCCACTTCCCCCTCCCAAACACAAAAACTCTGTTAAAAATGTTAGCTGTGATCTTCTATGGATGGGCTGAGGACATTAAAACATTTTGGGTTTTTTACTTTTTCTTAGTGCATTGAAAAGTAAGAATAAATGAAAATCACTAAAATAACTTTTTTTATGTGTCTTTGCCTATTCAGTACCTGGACTGTTGGTATATCAGGTTGCTTGCATTTTAAAAGGATAGAAAGTAATAAAACCCCCTTTTTTTTTTTTTTTTTTTTTACCTTGGGTGAAGCAGTTTTTTCCTGTAGAAATTAGTGATATTATGCCACTTAAAACTGGCAGAAAAATCAGAACTCGTATCCATAATTGCTGCTGAACAACATTTATTCTGTGGCTAAGCAAGGGTTTTGGTTTTCAATATTGTCAATCTGACACTTTCTGCAAGTCATACATTGACCTTTTCTGTAGAAGTTTAATAAATTATTTCCTCTATTAAAAGTAAAAATGTCCAGCATTTGTCCTCAGTTTGATTTAATGTTTAAAAAAGAAAAGCAAAGAAAAAGGGTTGATCTG
Source organism: Erpornis zantholeuca (assembly GCA_013400515.1). Lineage (NCBI taxonomy): Eukaryota > Metazoa > Chordata > Aves > Passeriformes > Timaliidae > Erpornis > Erpornis zantholeuca. Next base: position 24,558 of record VZTN01002266.1, on the reverse strand, counting down.
CCTGTCAGTACACATGCATTGACCCTCTGGTGCTCTTTTGATCTTTATGAGCTGGCAAAATAAAAAATCAGAACCATGGTACTACACAAACCCTGGTACATGCAAGGCATTTAAGAAGTGTTTTGTCTTCACCCATCTACTTTCATTCCTATACCATTCATGTAGTTTTGAATGATGCTGTTTTTATGATTCTCATTAACTTATTTTTTTGTAATATATGGTTTACTGAAAGTAATGACCTAGATTGTCCAAATGTACCAGAACCTTCTATATTTCGTGATAAACATACTAAAACTCTCAGTTTACATAAACATTTTTTAGGATACACATATATAAAAGTCACAAATAAACTTTAAGTGTTTTTAAAATGTTTCAGCTTTTTCAAATGTTTCCAGAAATCTTAGCTTGGGGATGCCAAGCAATTCATTCATCTTCTCTCCTCCTCAGACATAAAAGAGAAATGATGATGGGAGAAGAAAAATCTGAAACAGTTGTTGTCATGCAGAACAAACTCTTAATTAACAATACAGTATTAACTGAGTTATGTGTCTTATCTTTCAGGGGATTTATGTTAGCATCTTCCAAAGGAAAAACATGCAAAAATTCACTGTTCTGCCCTGTTTTTATTCTTACTCACACTCCATACTTTCCCAACTCTGTACAGTAATTTTCATAGAGAGAACGTACTGATCAGAGAGAATGAGATGCAGGCATTACCTTCAAAGGATGTAAACATACTACTTGAAAGGCCATGAACTAAAAAAGACAAAGATCAGCTGTTAGCTAGAGGAATATGAACCCAAAAAGTTTGAATTTATCACAAGCGCTGAATAGGAGGAAAAAAATCCTAAATTGTTTTAGAAGACTTGATTTATGATCAATTATTTAAAGTGAAAGCCTTCTTTAAAAAACAAGCATACTGCTAGTTTTCATATTTGTTCTCAGTGCCTTTACAAAACAATTTTTGAAGGAGACAGCCTTTAGTAAAGCTCAGCCCTAATGCTGGACCAAAGTGTGCACTCTGAACTGTATTTATGCATTCTCTGCAGAAAAAAACCAAAGTTTCAAGCAGCTAAGAATTTTTTGTGCTTATTTTCATTAATCTTGTAGAATAAGTAATTAACTGTTCTCTCCTGTAAAAGCTCACTGCCTACATTTCAGCAGATTGCATTCATAATTGAAATATAAAAAAATGTAGTACATGGTGTAAGAGAGGTTATTATTTTTCACTGATATCCAACCAATAGCGTAATTGAAATGTGTTTGACAAATGAATGCAGCATCTTATTAAATGAATGTGTTGTGCACGGTGGGCAGCTGCTGGGTCTCTGTTGGTCAGGCCTAGGGTGCCACAGCTTTCCTAGAGAGGTCCTGCAAGAGACAGCTTCCCAGGAGCCTCTGGCAGTCCTCTGCCTCCCAGGGAACCCCAGCAAGGGGACAGCCTGTGGATGCAGGCAATCAGCTCCTAGCAGTGATTTCAGCTTTAGTGATCTCAGCTCTGCCTTGTGAGGTAATCCCCAAGCTGACCCAAGGACAGAGAGACAGGAGCTTTGTGTGGCAGATCCACAGGGATAGCTTTATTGTCCAGCTCTCTGTCAGGGGGACCAGGGATGGAAGCTCCCAGCTGTCCAGGGTAGATTCAGGGGTTTATATGGGAAAAGCAGGGGGTGGTGTCAAAAGGGAAAAACCAATGAGTTATAAAGGCTCTATATAGGGCCCCAAAAGCATGGTGGGATCTCACCATGAGCAGGAGGTTTTCTCCATCCAAGGGTATCTCTCTGGGGGAGGTTGAGATAAGCTTATCACAGCCCATTCAAGGGACATCCCTGCAAGGGAGGGGCCTGGTAAGCTTATCTGACTCCATAGTGCATTATGGGATTTTTGAGTAAATAAGTTGGTAAAAAAAAGTAAACATAAACTAAAGCTACAGAGGAAATTCTCACCTTGAGCTGTGTAGATGTGTAGTGACACTTGTGCTCTGCCCTATTAAGCCAAATAGTTATACTGGCAGAAACACTGCCCTTATATAAACTGGGAATACTTCTGAATTCAGTCAAGATGAAGACTCTGGACAGAATGCATTTTGCTGGATGTGAGAAGATTCATCAGCTCTAGGAAAGGATTTGGAACAATGCTTAAAAGCACTTAATGATCTTGTATACTAAGAGTATAAGCATGGAAGTCATAATTGTAGTGACATAATAAATGTGATACATGAATATTTAGAACACTGTTCAGGGACACTTGAGAATGTTGTGTGCAGATTTTTTAAAAAAAGATGGTATAACGTGAGAGAATGCTGTTTTCAAACTGTTTATTAATGTAGCTGTTTAAGCTGATCAACTCCATATTGAAGCCTAGTAAAAGCTGAGGGTTTGTTGTTGCTATAGTTGTATTCCAATGTATTTGTAATACAACAAAACGGACTTTTGGAGACAAATTTTATTTGTTTGTATTTTGGGTGTGGGGATGCAGGAATGGGCAGCAGGCAGCATTAACTTTGATAAACTGTGGCTGTATCCCTGTGAAGAAAGAAAACCAATTTGGAATGCAGGTGTGTGTTGATTTCGGTATAACAAGAAGCATGTGAGGGATATCGGCAATGTATAAAAGGTGGTGCTGGGAGGTAATAAGGAGCTGATGGCTGCTGTATAAAAGAAAAGAGCTGGGAGAGAGCTGATGCCTGCTGCTGTCTCCTGCTGAGGGTTGATATCTGCTGTAGTCTGCCAATGCTTGAGGATGCCTGAATAAAGGGCTGACTTCTGAGGATATCTGCCTTCATCTTCTGTGTAAGTCTTTTGGCTACTGTTAAAATGGTGCCCCATAGGAAGAGCGTGGTGGTGAACCTCAGAGAACAGTCCCTGTTGAAATTGCAACATTTGGGCGAGTTCTTTGTTTTTCATTGACACAGCAGAGACCTGACTTGTGATAGGCTTCCAGGTATGGACACTCTAGATGAAATAATTATTTTGGGCAGAATGGTTGGCAAGTATTTGGGATACCCCAGATTATTCTCAGGAAAAGGAGAAAATATTCCTAGTGATGAACTTTTTAAAATGCACATCAATGTATTAGGGAGGAATGTCAAAAGTCCAGTTCCTTGCACACGAGAAGACTCAAACATTAAGATATTGGTCCCAGTTTTTCCTCATTATGAGTCATTCATTCCTAGCCCACACAGTGCTACCCCTCCAAAATTACTTGTTTCTTGTGCTGCATCCTGTTTATCTGTTAGTGACCTGGTTATTTTATTATGCTCTCATTTACTGAAGTGGTCTCTGAATATATAAATGGGTAGAAGCATCACTCATCACTCTATCTCATGGAGTGAGAACATGTGATGGAAAACAACACGGTGACACCAAGGTCCCTGGAGAAGGAGGGGGAGGAGGTGCTCTAGGTGCAGGAGCCGAGGTTCCTCTGCAGGCCATGGTGCAGACCATGGTGAAATAGGTTGTTCTCCTGTACCCCATGGATACAGGGGGATGCAGAGATCCACCCACAGCCCATGGGGAGGTGCCCGTGCTGGAGCAGGTGGATGCCTGGAGGAGGATGTGATCCAGTGGGAGACCCGATGGAGAGAGAGGGCCCTGCTCCCAGGCTGGAGCAGTCTGTCCTTGGAGGACTGCACCCCGTGGAAGAGCGACCCATGGTGCAGCAGTTTGAGGGGTGCTGTTGCCTGTGGGATGGACTCACGTTGCAGCAGTTTGCAGAGAGCTATTGCATGTATGATGGGCTCAGGTCAGAGAACTTAATGGAGAACTATCTCCCATGGTAGGGACCCTACGGTGCAGCATGGGAATGACTCCTCTCCCTGACCAACAGGTGAAACGATGGGTGAGGAACTAACCATAACCCCCATTCCTATCTGCCTGTGCTGCTGGGGCAAGCAGTAGAGCTGGAAAGGGAGGGATGGGGGTAGGTGTTTTTAAGTGCTTAGTTTACTTCTCATTATCCTGCTCTGATTTTGTTAGCAATAAATTCACTTGATAACTCTGAGCTGAGCCTGTTTTGCCCATGATGATAATTGATGAGTGTTTTTTCCCAGTCCTGATCTCAACTCCTGCAACCTTTGTTAAATTTTCTCTCCTCTGTCCAGCTGCAGCAGAGGAGTGAGCGAGTGTGGCTTTTGTGGGTACCTGGCATCTGGCCAGTATGAACCTATGACAAGAAGGTTTGATTTTAAATATATAAAAAAGAAGCCTTACCCATTTTTATGTGGGAAAGAGATAGACTGGCACAATTAGCCATCCTATTGCAGTTTACACCAGCAGATGCCTGGTACTTGAGCACAAAAGCCAGTAAAATATAGCCAAATAAAAAGATACATTGCAGCAGTAGAAGCAGGAAACAGAGGAACTCCACGGTGAATTCTGACCATAATTCCCTCTGTAATGTTGCATGAAAAATTATATTTGTCTGGACAAAATAGAAAAAAATTTTGTCTGCTGTGCAAAGATAACTCACACAGTTAAATATTATTAAGGAATGATTCTTCAGACCGATAAAGATTTATAAATATAGTAAAGGGAACTTTCATGTGTCTTCCATTACTCTAATTCTTCATATTTTGATTAAGTCAATAATATTCCTTATAAATGATAGGTTAAGGATTTCGAGCTTGATTTTATGACTATTTAGCCATATGTATGCCTGTTTAAAATGCAAATGCAATTGCACGCCTTGTTTCTACATGTAGACAATTACCTTAACAGATATAGAGACAGCATAATTATATCTGCAAGTGTGCATAATTCACTGTGTCTGTGTATAGAGTTATCTGATTTTTTCATGTAACTGCAATAATTGCATGTGCATATACGGCCACGTCTGAATTATCTGAGAAATTTAGCCTTATGTGGGTTTCGTGGGTTCCTTTAATTTTATTATCTAATGAAAACAAGCAGTGTGTAAAAGTGCCTTGCATTTTTAAATACTACTCCTTTCCATATGATTGTGTTTTCCATGTTCTAAACATAATGCTCAACTTGAGACTATTGTTAAAATGTTAGGTATAAACAATGGCAGAGTTTGCTTGTTTTGTGAACTGGACAATCTATTGGACAAAGCAATCTATTGTCCTGGGAAGGTGAAGGCACTCCTGCACAATATTGAGGCTCATAAACATAAACTATGAAAGATGAATTTCCTAAACCTTGTTTCCCTGCTAAAGAAATGGCAATTACAATTTTTGCCAATGTTATTTTGTTATTGATTTTAATTCAAAAGATTTCAAATGTGAGGAAGAAAGCATAAACAATTTGCAATTAATTTGTGGTGATATGATGTCACTTTTTTTCCCTGTGTGCATTCTATGATTGTAGACAAGAATCTGGTAAGCCTGTTATTTTGGTAGACAAAACGTTTGAAACCATGTCTACAAGTCTCATTGTTTCTTTGCATATTTGCAGATTTACTAAATGCATTTTCAGCATGACACCTTTTGCTAAAATTGCTATTTTTTCTATGTGTTCATCTTCTTTTAGCTAAATCTGGTATGTATCTCAGACTGTTGTGAACTCATTCAAGTGCGAACAGGATCAAGTGTATTGCTCTGTAAAATTTTGTGTGTTTTATACTCTTTAGCAAGTGTGGTTAAAGGATTACGAGATAATTTGCTAAGTAGTTAATCCACTGTTTTGCACTTAAGAAATAGAATTATTCCCACCTTTATTCACATTTATTAATTTACTTCTTCTAAATAATTTTAAAATGTAAGTATTAGGTGTGAGAAAGCACTTGTCTATCAAATCCTGAAACATTTATTTTAAGTTCTTACTACACTCCTTCCTTCTTTTGATATTACTGGTAATATAATGGGCACAAATAGAAAAAAACTTTCTGGAAAATGGCTTTTTTGTGAAAACTCACAACATCCTTCAAATGGGCAAAACCTAAATGAATAGAAAACTAATACTAAAAATAGAGAAACCAAAGCTATATTTGATTCTGCTGTTACGTTAACATATGGAAGAAAGTATTTAATAATGCTTTTCAGAGTTTAATTTCAACTGTCATGCAGAAGATAAAAATCTACTATCAGGCAGAGACTAATGAAAATATATTGGTGGACTGTGACTATGCATTTTTCTTAGTAAATATTTTTCTCTTTGTTCATTTCACTAAACACTAGAAGGACAGTACAGAAATTCCTTGCATTACATATCCTGGATTAATTCCATGAAGTATTTAAGTCATATGAAAGCAGCTATTGTAAACATTTCCTTTATTGTCCCATTTAAAGCCACCAATTAAGACCAGTAAGGAAGTTATCCAAAACATTTCTGGAATTATTAGCATTCCTTTGTTACATTAAACTGAACCAACAGACAAAGAGATATGAATTACATTATCACATCCATTAAGCATTTGAGTATCTCATCAGATTGATGTCAGAGGAAAAATTAAAGAGAATCTCAAAATTATGCTTGCATATTTTAACTGCTAGAAAAAGTCTTTAGCTACATCTACTCTAACTGCTGGCCTGTAGAAGTTTCATTGCAGTTTTCTTCAAGATCCAGATTCAGTTCACAAGTTTAGTTTGGTTGCTATTCGGTTGCATCCTTGTTTTATGTACATAAAGTTTTATGCCTATTTGACCAAAACAAGCATATGCTTGACTAATTTCCCATGTAAAGATGAGAATTTGAAGGAAACAAACTCAGAGTCTGCATTTGCAGCTGTAAAACTCTGTGCAATTAAGGGATTGAGTTTGTAGTGTCACCTTAGACTAATTTAAGATATTGCCAAGGAAGGCATACATGTCAGACTATGTTGTGTTCCTGCAACCAGGAGTCTGGAGGACTATGCACTTTTGCACACCCATAGTATTAAGTGGGTCTGTCTGACAGACCATTTCATCAATTATCAGTCTTCATTTAAAAATACCTACAAAAAGGTGAAGCAAACTCTCCAAGTCTGACTGAATGTGCAAATGGCTTTAATCCAAGTATACTCTATATATTTATGCAGTTTCTGCTTTGCAAAAATGAATTTTTCCTATTTTCATCTTTGCCACTAACCCTTCAGTTTTTAAAAATTACTTGCTCTTTCAGTAAGTATTTAATCTGTGCAATTTGTTTTCAAGTATTTTAAATATTCCAGATATCCATAACAATTACTGAAGTTTCAAGGTAAGAAATCAGTTGCAAGTATTTCAAAGCAAATTGAAAAACATAAAAGAAATGAAATAACATCCCCAGTTCTTCAGCTCAAGACTTGACACATCTTTGAAAGATAAATGTTAGGTAGAACAGAAATTGCTGAAAACTGTATAACAATAAGGAGTTGTAATTCAAAGATGTATGTCATGCAAGGCATCTAATGGGGCCTTCTGGCCTTGAGAATATGAATCCATGAGTATAAATCTCTGAAAAATAAAATGAAATGTTATCAAGATTTTGTCAGGCAAAATATTTTGTCACTTTTGTGCAATATCAGCTGCAGTATTTTCCTAGAATATAATTCTCAACAAGATGCCACTTTATGTGCGGAAAGAAGTTTTCATTTTAGCTGGTTAATGAAGCATTGTGTTTAGAAGTACTTCTTTTTGAGTAAGCTGTCAATCTGCTTTGCTTAAAGGGTTATAAAAGTGCTTATCCAGTGTGTGAATTCACGCTTCGAGGTATTTTCAAAATGTGTTTTCCTCATCACCCTCTAGGAGGGAAAAAAAATGAAGGGAAGGCCTTAGGGACATCACAGACAGTTTGTGGTATGATTATTTGAAGTGTGAATGGACCCTGGCATGTCCTGGCCATTCTCCTGTATCTCATTTGCCTTTTTGACAGTATGAGAGAGGCAAAAATGCCAGAAATCTTGTCTGTCAATGCACATCACCCAGTCTGGACATTACCCTTACTGGAACAATGTGGATGTAACTAGGTTTTGGAAAGAGCTTGGGCTTAGACTACAGATGAAAGTAAACAATACACCTAAAAGAGAGAATGTGTCTAGTTGGAACACAACTATAATAACAGTACATTTATTCAAGGTATATGAGGTCTCCAATTTAATACTGTAAGGGCTGTGAAGTCTAAGAACCCTCAAGTAAGAGTTTGCTGTAGTGCCTGTCCAAAATATCTTGTACTTCATGACAAGATTTATATTTCTAGACATATGTTCTTCTAGTTCAGCCCTCTTGATCAAGGTGGATTTTCCCACCTGATGGATTCTACATTAGGAGGTGTCAGTCCTATATGAACTGTGCCCCTGAGTCCTATATGAACTCTTGCATTTCTTTCTGCAGTGATGTCAGTGGTGGTTGGCATTGAACCTTTCAGGCCTAGAGGCAAGCAGTGCCACCTCCCCCTTGGATACCTGACAGCAAGAAGGGAGCTGGTCATCCCTGCCTGAGGAAGGCCTTGGAGACTTGTCTTCAAAACAGGCAGTCAGACAGAAAGCCCAGTCTCTAGTATGTAAGCAAAACTCCAGGGGAAAGGCAGAATTTCATTGTTGATACTCTTTAATAATTTTTCTGACCAACTTGATCCTCTGCTCTTTGCACTGGCTGTGGTGGTCTTGTTCCCAGCTGATGTCCCACCCCAGCCTTCATGGTCTGTGTTGTACAGCCTTTGTAGGGTGGATTCCAGGAGCAGAGCCAAGAACCCAAACCCAGACATGGCAAGACTACAACTCTTGAGTCATTGTGCAGCCAAAATCTTTCTAAGGCTAATTTGAACACCATTTGACTGGTATTTTAATGACAGTTGGTTTCTAGACCACTAGCGTTAAAGGCCTTGGTTTTACAATATAGCTGTTTTAAACCACACATTTGTGTTCTTGTACTATTTACAGTATACCCTACTTAAATTGTTAAATATGACACACATATTGATTTCTAGAAGTACTGTCCTTTTAGGAAAATCTTAAACATTAGGGAAAAAAAAGCTTTGGAGGGGGAATGACAGATTAGAGATAGATAGATGTGTGCAAATTCCCTCCCACTAAGGCAAGAGGAGTCTGTTCCAGAAAACTACATGGGAAGACTATGCTATTATTTGAACCTGTAGTTTCATTAAAGAAAAAAGGAGGTTCATTTTAAGAATAATATGCAGAGGTCTTCTAAATCAGAGAATCTGATGAAAATATAAGCCTCATAATGGACCAGGGCCTTTCTTTTTTCTACCAACAACATCTGATCTCCAATATAAGAGGCTGCAGATGTTTCTTTTTACTGAAGAATTGCTTAAGACCTGTACCTTGTTAAGCATAATGCTAAAAACAATGTTAAAAATAGCAATTAAGTTACCACAGGACAGTGGACTTTTTGTGGTTGGGTGATGGCATGTAAAAGCCCCTGGGCACTGAGGGCAGGCATTTTAACATTTTAAAGCAAAAAGGAAACACTAGATCATGCATTTTACCTTGATATGTCAGATGGAGAAATTTTACCCAGTTGGGCATGCTCTGGGTTGAATCAGGAATGATTCTGATCTATAACTTGTTTTTTTTGAGTCAAAATTTCCATCCAGACACATCAACAGTTATGGAATACACCTTCTCTCTTGATGATTTCTTCCATTAACTTATCATTGCCAAATTCAGAAGAGTACTCATAATTTCTCATTTGAATTTGTCTGGCTTCAGTTTTTTGCCACTGGATTAGACACCCTTCAGAGAACGTCTCTGCAAGAAGGTTTTATACAATGCACTCAAATCCTCTTTCTGCATTTTTATAAAGTAAACAGAAGGACTTGTTAAAGTCTCTCACAGCAAGACATTTCCTTCCACCTTTAAATATCTTTATGGCTTGTTTTCTGAATATTTTGTCAATGTCTTTTTAAAACATAGCAATAAGAAAATTGTAGCCTTAACTGACTCTGCAGTGTTACAAGTATGCTTTTTTGCCATTGCAGAAGACTGTTATGCAAACCACTGAGAATGAATGTCAAATTGCTCATCCAGCACTTCCCAGCTGAATCTCGGCTTTCCAGGATATAGTCCATCATTCTGTAAGTAAAGTCTGCATCTTTCTAGATTTTTTACTTCTCATTTAGTGCTGTTTAAGTTAATTTGGGAATTTACTAAGCAATAAGGGAATGCTTTATGTGATTGTCTTGGTCCACTAATTATCCATTCTTTCTGAATGACTTTGCAAAATACACTAAAATCAATACTGTGTTTAATTCTTGATCAATTACAGAGCTGCTGAATAACAGAGTACTGATCACCCTGAAATGGAGTTCCCACACTGAAATCTACCTATAGCCAATTCATGATCTGTTCAATGTTCATCTTGCTTATTTAGTATTGAGCTTTTTTTCTAAAAAAAAATGTGTCATGCAGTACAAATTTAAACCCCAATGCTCCTGATAGCTTATGTTATGTAATTCAGAGGCAGATGGAAATAAAAAACTAAATGGAAAAAACCTTTGTCAGACACTTTACAATGAACAGCTGAGAAATCATGCTGGTTTGACAAGACATACTTTTGAAATAAGAATTCTGACTGGCCTTAAGTAAATCCTTAACTTTCCTGACTTTCTAGTTGATTCTCAGGTCAGATTTTTCCATTAGTCTTATAGAATATAATCAAAAACCTTCAATTAGAATTTGGTACCCTACATTAGGATTAAATTAATGTTTACTTTCTGGAATGCTTGGTATACTTTTTGTTACCTATCAGTGTAAAGAAATATAGGAGGATTGACACTTCCAGTCATATGCTAATTGTTTGAAATAGAAGGTTTTAAAAGAAACCCTGGAAAAAAATGGAAATTTATATTAAGCATTTTATTTTCCTTGTAAGAAAGAATCTTCAATGTATTTCACTCAACTTTTTAAAATTAGAGGGGTTTTTGTTTTGCAGTTTATTACCAAGTGTTTGCTATGGGCAGTGCAAATCTGGCTACCATTGGCTACAATGGCGAATAAAGTAGTTTTGTTGGAGATGCAGAATATTTAATGTGGTGCAATATCAGTTTCATTTGGGAAAATACCCTATGCTGCTGTCCTCAAATTGTTGTTTCACAGTATGTCAGCTTCCATGAGGACAGCAGTTTAAAGTATTTCCAACCTCTTCATCTCCCCTGCTGTGCTAACATAAGCTTTCGTTGAGGTTGGTCTCTGGGCTGAAGCAATGAACCAATGCAAGTCAAAAACACCCCAAGGGAAAACCCTTTTCTTTTCAAGCCAGGTGAGTTCAGTGATCTTGCTGACAGTGCAGCCCCACAAAGAATTGTGTCAGCTCAGCTGTGCCTGGAGGTGGAGTGAGGGCACACATGCAGGCAACTGGGGCAGGGATGCACGTGGGGAACTTCTTCCTCTTCTAATCTGGTTACACAAAATGGCAATGTTAAAGTAAGTGTGAGTTTTAGTTAAGTATCAGCCAGCCGCATGCCAAATGCCAAGAATAAACATTTCAGATCAAGATTTGCCTAAATTTCTGGGAGGGGAATTGTGTTTAAATTACTGTCTTAGGTGGGCTGCCATGCCTGAATGCAATGCATTTGTTTTCAAAGAAATATTCCTTTCATATGTGTTGTTTAAATCATTCAGGTCATATAAAGGTCCCTGAGATCTATTCTTCTAATGTAAAGGAAACTTCCCTGTCCAATCACTCACTCTGGTAGTCCTCTTGCACTGCCTCAAGGTAGTGATATGGGATCAAACCCTCTTATCACCTACACACCCCATACTCAGTCAGACCAAGTCTCCTTGCTGGCTCCACCCCAGGTTTCTTAGAGCAGTCTCAGATGTTCGGATACCTAAAAGAATTTAATCATTGTGCAGTAACTAAATAACATGAACAGCTTGAGCTGGGTGACTCCTGAACAGAGGAAACCTCATGGGCTTTTATACCCTTACAGTGCAAGGGTGAGAAAGTCTGTGCTCAGGCTTAGGCTCCTGCCCTCAGAGCTGAGCCTGCAGCTCTCACTGCAGCTGCACACAGAAGTTTGTGCACCGAGGGTATTCCTCCACGCTAAACAGCATCCTGCTGTGTAAATTCTAAGTGCAGTGAATGTGGCAGCATTGAATACATGCAGCTTAAAATGCTCATATAAAGAAGTCAAGATATGATACCATCTCCCTAAATTTCTGTATAACTGTAAAAAGCAAAATTTCTTAGTTTAACTAAAGTTATTCATGTTTGTCTAAAAACTACCCCAAGATATATCACTTGTATGGCCAGGGGACTTATGCAATATAATTCCAGCTGTTTTCTGTCTATTTTTGCTAGTTTAAAAGACAAGGTAGATTTCAAAATGTAAATCCCCAGGATCAGAATTTATATTGGATGATGTCCAAGTTATCCATCCCTATTTCAAAGCATCCAAATTTTATATAATGTGTTTTCCAATTGGATAACTTTTGGAATTCTTTTTTCAGATTTCAATAATGTAAAATCCTTGTCCAGAAGATGCCATACTAATTCCATGTAATCAGATTACACATGTATGTGTGGCAAAATAGGGTTTTATTCCCTTCTGTCACCTAACAAACGAGATAAGGAATTCATCTAGTAGATGGTATAGCCATCAGTTTATAATACTCTAATCACCCTGTTAATTGCTGGGATTCTTCTTACTTTTCATTTGCTCAAAACACTTGTGTGTGAATGAACATAAATATATATATTCCTCGTTTTTGCCAGGCTTAATTGCATGATTCTTCAGAGTGATGTTAATTCTGTGTCAGAATGATTTATTATAACTACTCTTCTACCTCTCTGTCTTGGTTTTTGTGTATTATTATTATGATGCCCTTTTCCATAATGAAATAGCTTTGTCTCACCTTATAAGGGTTTAGCCACCCATCCTTCTCTCAGTCTCTCTGAAATATTGACAATAAAACTGGATGTTTGAAACAATTTTTAATCAATGTGTACTGCATTGATATATATGCATATTTATGCAGAAAATAGAGCCACTTCAGTAATAACTTGCAGAAACACATGTATCATGAGCAAATTTTAGTGGCATAATTTTCCACTCCGTTATATGTTTGGTTTTTCTCTTCGGTTGAGGTAATTTAATGTCATTTTTCTTCCTATTGTTTGTCAACCTGTTTGTTTGTGTGAAACACTATAAGTAATGTCTCAGCATGTTGCCACAACAATTGTTTTATTTTCATGCATGTGGTAGAATCCTGATGAGATTTTGAAACTACCATATAAACAGTTTTAAGGACAAGTGTCTGAGATGTATGATCACAAAGGGTCTGTGTTTTCTATATTTCCTATGCTGTTTTATTACAAGACTGATCCTAATTTGAGCCATCTTTAAGCTTACTGAGAACTTCGTTATAATGCTGTTCATTAGAAGAAACAGAAATCAGGCTAAATTTCATGTTGGGCCATACTGACACATATGATGGTTTAATTTCTCTTCCCACCCTTCTTCAAACCTCTGATGAGAGTATGGCATCTGTGGGTTCAAAAGTGCCATATGTAAATGACTGAATTCTTCTGCAGACGTAGCTAGATGTGGTGGTTGCTGCTTAAAGGTCTGGCTGACCCTGTGATGTCTTATGTATGTGACAGCTCCGTTGATTTCAAGGCCATTTGAAGTCAATGGAAATGCTCACAATATGTAAAGACAAAATGCAAATTCTTCCTCCAGCATAAAGTAGTTTCCCATGAAGAAAGGGCTCCACTGTCAAATGGCAAACACAAACTCTAAAATGATAGTGTTCTAGAAAGAGATTGTCAGAAATTATTCATTCAGTGCATTGTTTGAATAATTTTTCTAAATGAAAAGGATTTCTGCCAGTGGTCAGTACGGAAATCCTAAGCAGAAATATTAAACTGTGTGCTTATTTATCATGTGAATTTTGTGAATGAATTTACTTCTGTGTTTTTGTGTATTTTCTAGTTAGATGTTCATAGGGCAATATCATACTCTTCCTAGACAAAGTGAGGCATTGGGTCAATTTTGGCTATTGACCTAGGAAAGGTCTACACCCATCTAGAGGAACAATGCTGTGGGGTGTCACTGTGCCTGAACTGAAATCAATTAGGCATTAATATATTTTGAGACAATAATAAAGACAAAAGCACCTGCTGCAAAATCACTGCTGCTCTAAGAAACTGATAATGGTGGGCCTTAATCTGGCAGGTTACTGGCCACTTCAGCATGAACTTTTGTCTCTGTGTTAGTGCTGTGGATTGGAGAAGGGATTTGGAGATTTTGCCATTCACACAATCATAACCACTTTCTTGGACTTTAACATCAGAAGAGAACAATCCATGTAGTTGGTCCAACCCACACAAACCCATAGTATTTCCTCTGAATCTGCCTTCAAGGATCAGTGATGGATTATCTAGCAAACACTTTCTGGAATCACAGGCAATCTTGATACTTAAAATTCTAGAAGAGAAAAATGCACACATCTACTGGTGAATTCTTAATTTCAATTATTTTTATCATCTTTCTATTATTGATTGAATCTTACCTAAGCTTCTCTCCACCAGATCTTTTTCTGTTGCTATTCAGTCCTCCAGTGGACTTCACTAAGACTAGAGGCTTCTGCTGCACTTCCACATCAGCTTGATGCAACTCATATTTTTGTATCACTACTTTATTTCTTTCTCTTGATCAGCAGTGTTTCAGGTAGCAGATCTGCTATATCTCTCTGAAAATGAAATTCCTTAAAATAATGTGTATTTTTTTTTCCATTTTACATGTTCTTCATATAAGTGCATATGGATGTGGTCATCCTGATTTCTTATGTAAATGAACAGGCAAAAACAGCACTAAATCTGATATGAACATGACCTGTAAGCACTGCTTATGAGTTGTCAGTGACAACTAATACCTCTTCATTTTCCTTATTCCTTTTGTGAATTGATCCCTTCTAAATGGTTGAAGCAGTTGTTTCTAAATTTTTAATCACATAAAACTTCCCAGCAGGATTAAGTAGTATTTTGTAGAATTTACAGCAATGAGCGAGCAATTTTACTTTCTGATCTGTTTATTATATTGTGGATAGGCAGCTAGAACTGCTGGGGGATTTTGTTTGCTTGCTGGCACGTTTTTGAGGTTCCTTTCAATGAAACCAATATTTGGGTAAAACTATTAATGATTTCTTAACCTAAGAAACTGTGCAGTGAAGTGGAGACCTGATGGATAACAATGAGAGCACAGCAGATAACGTGCTATGTGTTGGTGTCACTCACCTTCCAGGGAGGCTGGACATATGCCAGAGATGCTAGAGTTGCAATATTTTCCCAAAGTTGTTGCTGAAACTCAGCAATGCAAGCCAATAAGCACCTAGTATCAGCTGTTTCAAGCAGTTCTTTGCCTTGCAGATGCATCTGAAGTCAGCCATGGGAGGGACAAGTTAGTTTAATATACAGTATTTGGGTCAATGCATTGAAATATGACAGCTGTAAAATTGGGAAATATGAAAACCAAGAGCAAATGGATAAACAGCAGCACAGAAGCATAAATGCCTGATTAACTGTAGGCATTTTGGTGATTGTGTTCAGGACAAATTTCAGGAATCTTCCCTCAGCAGCAACAGCAGAAATCTTGAGGAAAAAGTTCTCAAACAGTAGTTTTGTAATGGTAAGGTATTTTACAGCAGGAGAATTTTCTTAATGTAGGAACCTTGTTGAAAAATACATAATTGTGGACTGGAAAATGATGCTGGGTTTTTATTGTCTTTCACTCAGTATGGCCCAACATGAAATGTCTTCATGTGACATACCTGTATAAAAAAATATATAGAGTAAACTATATTAAAAATCAGAAAACAGGATATTATCCTCATTATGTCATTACTTTAAAATGTTCTAAATCAGGAAATAAATCTGGAAAGAAAAAGAAAGTATTCTGCTTAAAACCATTGAGGCTTTCTCCTTTTACCTTTTTATTCTCCAACTTCACTTAGAAGTCAGCATTTCTAAATGTTTAAGAAGTCAGGTTTAATACCTGTTTCATGTAAAAATAAAATTAATTTCAAGATCATGCAACACGAGAGAGTTTTAACTGTTACTTATCTCAGCTGTTTACAAAGTTACTGAAAGGGTTAAGTAGCATACTATCAGTCATGCATATGAAATTTGGAGTGAGAGGAAGCAAGTGGATTTGAGGTTGTTCTCCTTCAGTTCATTCAAGGTTCACTGAACAGGAAAGTGAATTTTTATTATCACTTCCTGTGAAAGAGCAGTTGACAGGACCCATCAGGGAACTGCCAGAAACCTCAAGAGTTTTGAGTACGAAGCCCAGAGTCCATTGCAAAGTTTCCATGACAACACACTCATTAAAATAAAAGGAAAATGTGCCTGATATTTACAGCTTTCAGCATAGAGTTGAAAGCCTTGTATCTCAGATTTCCAATGTATTTACACCTGGGACCCAAGAATGCAGGCAGTTGAGAAATAAAGGGTAGTTGTAACATTTAGCTGTGAAAGTGGAAAGGTTGTTTGCAGGTTAGATTTCAGCATTCTTCAATTTCTTGAATTGTAGAGAACATTTCTTCTGTCTCTTTGTGTGGTGTGCTAAAGGGTGAAATGAACTTAATATTAGCTTGAAAACAGACTTAAGTTTATAGTGAGAGCAGTTTTACTGAAGACAGGGATATTCTTCCAAGAAAATGGACTTAACTCTGAAAATAATAAAATTTAATTTATTTAGCTACAAATATCTAGATTGCAAAATGTAAATCATCACCAGTACTTCCTCAGGTGTGGTAGCAATCGTCAACATTGTGGTAAAGAACCGCAGGGATGAAGGGAGACAATAATAACATAGGTTGTTTATTTGAGGAACTAAAGTCCTGCTGAGTTCTTTTCTTTAGTTTCCCTACTCCTTACACTGCCCTTTTCCACTCTCCCTTAACAATCATGTCAGCTCCCTCTTTGTGACTTCTATGCCAGGTTATTTTATTTTTACACGGGTGAGAGAGGTCAAAATGGGGATAAAAAACTAAGTGGAAAAGAGCAGGGATGCCAGGGTAAGGCCAGTAACAGAACTAGAAAGGATTGTCTGACCTGGGCCAAGAACAGCTCTTATTGTCCTTGATTCTTCCATTTCTACAAGCATACAAGAGGTCAGGCTATAAAATTATTGTTTATTTTGACCTTTGAATGGGTGAATCTCATCCTTATCAGTCCACAATATTCAAGTAATATATAATAAACACAATAAACAAATAAAATAATCACAATAAACAATTGCTTTTAATAGATTTTGTAACAGTTAAAGAAAAGCAAAACACCCTACAAATAGACACAGGCACATGTAACTATACTTCAAATTACATAATTGCCCAGCATATACATTAATTTTACATTAGATGGAGTCTTCATCTTCTCTGACTACTGGCTTTATGCTGGCTGCTTGCCCAAACAGGTATCAAATTGCACTGTGTGAATAACATCTTACATGAGCAAAAAGAGCAGTGAGAGATGTGTGTCAGCTGCTTGGGAGGATATGTTTATGCATGTGATTATATCAGAATTAGCCTGTTTACAGCTTCTGATTTAGTAAATTGCCTGCAAGGTCAGACAGTTGGACTCTTCTCTTTCCCTTGGTCTCAGTGCTTGGGCTTTGGTGTTTTTGGGACTGATTCAATGCAGCAGCATTTGTCGCTGTCTTTTTTGCATCTGGTCAGATGGAATAGAGACATTGCTCAGACAGAAATTGCTGTCCCTGACACTGAGGTGTCAACAATTCTGTGCCTTCAAAGGAAAGGAACACATTTTGCTGTCTCCCCAATTCATCAAATTTAGTAATTTCCACAAGCAATTCTTGAAGGAAGCTTGCAGTTTCTCTCTTCTCTGCCATAAGTTTGTAGTCTTCCCTTGTTGCCTATAGCTGATGTTGTCCATTTATAGGTGGGTGCTTTAATTTCTGTGGTTTTCATATTCAGTTGTCTTTCCCTTTCCCACTAAGCCAACACTCTCTCCCCTCTGGCTTCCTAGAAATCCTTGCTCTAGTGCTTTGGTCACTGATTGGTTGCAGATAGAGTAGGAGCATTGTTTTGCCCCCTGGAGGAAGGTAGAAGTCCTTCTAATCTCAGGGTGGTCGTTTTCTCACCTGCATACTCTTTCTGCATGAGATCCCTCTGGCAGGACCCCACTGATAAGTCCCTGAACTCTTCAGAAACTCTTCTCTTTGTCAAAGTGTACTCCAGCACCATCTACTAATTTTCTTAATTTCACCACCTTCATACTGTTAGACCACAAACCACAGCCACTGTATCAACCAGACATCTAGCATGTATGCAACTCTTTTTTCCAGACATGTAAGTGTGACCCTCTGGTTCTTCAGACAGGAAATATGACACAAGAATATGCTAAACCTGTTGTGCATTAGAAATGTGTCAACCAGTTTTTAAAATCCAATGGTAATTTCAAACTATCGACAAATCTGTTCTCACAAGTAAGCAAGTAACTTTTTCGCAGAGTAGAGATTCTTGGCAGTGTTATTCCATTTCTAGGCTCTATAAAGAACAGGTTGTTTCTCTAGAGTTTCTGCTTCATTTCAAGGCTTGTCTGATCTCTAACAGAACTTCTGACAATAAATCTTATTGGAGATAAAAGCCCTGTAGCCATTTTTCAGGGTGTTGGCTTTTTCCCCCATCTATGAAAAGCAGCATCAATCTTTCCATCCTTCAGTCATAAGATATATATCCTTGAGATATGCTAGAAAAGAATAGGAACTGAGCTGGATAAGACAAAATAAAGTGATGAAAGTTAGTGGGGGTGTCATCTGGAAAGCAAGGGGACCTTGATAATAAATATCCTTTTTATAATTCTGTGGTTTTTTAAGACTCAGAAAGATACTTAGAATATGAAAGCTAATGAAATATTGGGTAGGTTGTTTCAAGTATTCAAATGGCTTTAAAAATATCAGAAATGCTGAGAGTGTTTCTTTAAATGTTCTTAAAATGCTTTTCAACACAGAAGCCACTGACTGTGTGGAGGCACATATAAAATACACAAATATATTAGTGAGAGAAAGACAACTTTGGTACATGAGGTCTTTTAATACGGTTCAGGCTTTTAAAACTTATGGTTGTCAGGTGAAACCATTAGATACCCCTTGGAAAATATTTTTACAAGTAAAGTCCTGCAGAGCTGGTACTAAAAATCCAGTACTCCGTTTTTACAGTGATTTCATTGTCTTGATGGTGTAACTCAGTGCAGATTGAGTTTCTGTTTTCCCAAGATCATACTTCAGTTTTGTGGAAGCACTTCACAGAGTGGAAAAAAAAATTTAGAAAGATTTTAATATGTGACACCATAGTGAAGGGATTCACTAACAGTGCCACTGTGAGCATTACAGATGTCAACAGCTCTTTGAGCTCTAGTGTCATGCTTACTGTTTGTTGTGTGCTGTAGACTAGCATCACCCACTCCAGGGTGCTCCATGGGAAATTCAGGAACGTACACAGAGTGGCTTAATAGATCTCTTACGGACATGAAAGATTAAGAGATTATAAAGATCATGGATAAATTCTATTCTGAGGACTGTCATGGTGCTGGGGAAGGTTCATAGATGATGTAAATATTAGCAAATTTGTGGTGACGGACTTGCTGTCCTGGCTGCAAGCAGACTTACAGGATGAATGTAGTAGGTGTCTGCAAGGTCCGGTGTCCCTTTGCCAGCATTTTTGGAAGATTCCCATTTTCTGAACTAATACAGTCATCTCACTTCCTGGGATTTGAGCTTTCTTGCCATCACAAGCATCATCCTCCAACACTCAGCCGATCAGCAGCTTGTAATTAGCCTCTTCGCATACCAAGGCACCCAGATCCCAGGGAGGAACCACAGGCCTCACAGATCCTGCTTTTCTGTGTATAGCAGATTCTAATAAAAACATCTGCTCCTCTTATTCTTTTTCCCCTTCTCTATCAGAAAGCTGTCCACAGAAGTCTGTGAGGTGATCTGAGTTTGGGATCTAAAATTTTTGGACCATAGATTCAAATGGCTTTGTATATGGGTGATGTATATGGGTGATGAGGATCAGAGGGGCCTCACCATGACTGAAGAGACATACACTTCATGCACAGAAATCCACTCATGCTGTCTTCAGTACTCTTCTAGGATGCAGTGGATAGGCACCAACATATTTTTCTAGGATTTATTTTGTGGAGTGGTGAAGGGTGATGGACAAATTTGCCCATTTTAAGCTGTAAATAGGTTAGAAATGACATTTTGGTATGCCTTGAATAATGGATGATTATAACACATAAAATCCTGATGTCACAGAGGTGTTAGTAAGGAAGATTTCTGCTATAATTCCTAGAGACTCAGCCCCTCCTCAGGGCTGTGAATTTAAGGAGTAGGAGGCTGTAAAGGTAGGACGTTGTGTTAAGATATAGGAAGATGTCCTCTTTGATGTCCTATTGATACAAGGGATTTTAGGGGTTAAGGAATGATCTGTTAGGGGCTGCTTGTTAAGCAATGTGTATCACTTGCTCAACACTTGTTGCTCCTGCCGAGCAGAGAGAAGGGATGCAAGGGAGGATGCAAGGCCATTGAGGAGGGGAAGCCACCGTGACCAGAGAGCCTGCTTTCGGACTGTGAAACCAGCTCAAACCANTGACTGTTGAGCTAATTATAATATGAAGTGGGGATAGGTCATGAATATGTGTAGGTGTATTGTGAAACCTAATGTATATGTAACTTGTAACCAGATATTTGCCAAGCTGAGCACCACTGCTGGCACGCAAGCCTTCGGAGGAGCTATGCCCCATACACCCAGCGCTGAAATATATATACCTACTTCATAACTTATGAGTTGTGGAGTCTTTCCATGCATCATTATCCCTGTAACTACTCTCTGCTGCAGAAATCTTCACGCTGTCCCAAATACAGAACAGTGTTTGCCATTTGGTTCAGTTTACTGGTCGAGTGGGTGACCTATCTCATGCATTGCTGGATCTGAAAGGGAAAATGATGGTTGCAGGAAGGAGTGCCCTTAGTTAGCATCATCACCCTAGAAACCAAATTTTTGGGGTAATATATTATATCCAACTCTCTAACTTAAGCTCTAAAACTCCTTTTTTGCATGATCTTATTTTCAAGTATGCATTGTTCTGGATGTGTTTTCAACAGACATTTTTGAAAGTTTTGATGAAAAATGGCTGTGTATAAGAACTTCACAGAACCAGCCATCCAGTTCTGGCTGACACTAACCATATGTCAGTACATCTTGGAAAGAGTACTGTTCAGAGGAATCAAACAGATTGGGAACTGGATTTTAAAATCTAATATGTTAATACAAAATTCCATCATTGATATTTAGTTGAAAAAAAAAAAAGCTATCAATATTGCCTCATGTTTTTAAATAAACCCATAGAGACCTGAACTTTGTTTACTATTTTTGCTTTTTTCTTTCACTATTTAAATTGGTTTTTTTTTGCTTCTTTTTCATGAGCTTAACCTCTAACTAAACCTTTATTCACAGATGGGGACTTGTGCATGTCATTTTCAACACATACCATTGTGCAGGCTCTGTGAAGAAAAGTAGTCCCTCTCCTTACATTATTTATGGCTTTTTCATGCAGAGAGGTGAGACACATTAAATGGTTCAATAACTGTCTTCTATTTAATTGTGTCAGCAAGAAGAGTCTATTCTTTCCTGTACTTTCCATTCCCTGGTTCTCTGATTTTCTTCTGGCTGTCTCTGATCTGTAAAGACACAATCCTGTCTTCCTGAAATTGTATCTTCAGCAGGGATAGTAGGTAAATTGGATCAGATAAAATAAAACCTGATCTGTACACAACCCTAAAACTCAAGCTGAATCAGAATAGTTCTAACTGGCACCAGTGGCTCTTTGACCTTCAAAATCAATGCAGCAAAGAAGTTATTACATTCCTAAATTATGTGGATGTCATTGTTAGTTAGGCACATTTCAAAATATAAACATACACAAAGCAGTTTATTAAATTTCCTGGAGACTTGGAAGCTCAGAGTAAAACCAGCCATGAAAACATACTGCAGGTGTATCAGAGTTCTCATGGCTTGGGGCAAGATGAACAGACACAGCAATAGCATTAAAAATCTGCTGTGGTGCTTTTGCTACTAGGGCCACAATCCTTAAAATGCATACAAAAAATAAATTTGTCTGTAGTTTCTTACTAATGAAAGAATCTGTTTCCTGGTCAGTGTCATGCTACAGTAAGTAACCTACTCTTCACCCTTACCCCCACCTATAAGGATAGTACTGTAATCACTAATCATAATCTTTCATTTGGGGTGAAATTATGTTTTGCAAAGTCCAGTGCTCTATCAGACGAGAAAACCAGCAGTGAGAAGTGTGTAACTGTGCCCATCCTACCCTGAGTCATGAGGAAGCCCCTGGAGGTGGGCCTGACAGGTGGTGTGATCCCAGCAATAGGATTTCTTCAGCATCATAGATGTCCTCTTAACTCATCAGTGTGCAGGATCCTTTTTTTTCTCTTTATGAAAGAGAATGAATGAGA
>VZTN01002264.1:436-14005 GCA_013400515.1 Erpornis zantholeuca | reverse complement strand
GGCTTCACTTCAAATTGAAGTTTTAATTTAATTCTCCTTCTTTTTAGAATGGCAGTTTAAAAGCAAGCTTTTCATTCAAGAACAGGTGTTTTTTTAGTAACATATTACATATTTATCTTATAAGCCTCCTATGGTTTATGTGATATACATATTACTTGAGCAAGTTTTTTCAAAAACGTTATTTAGTTGATTTAAAGAAATTAAAGCCTGCTATATAAATTCTCATTTCTCTTAAGCAAAGTGACTGTCTTTTATAAGAGTTTCAGGGATGAAGGTGTAAAAGAAGATGAAAATAATGGTTGTCTTACAAAAAGATGCAATTACCAGATCTATATAAAAACTTTCTGGAGTTAAATTTTAAATCAAATTGCTTGTTTAAAAATAATTTATGATAACATTTGAGAAAGCAAGAAATACATGAGTGGGGTTTTTTTCACCAATTATGAACAAAATGAATAACTGGACAGTTACCTTTCTGAGCACTATAAAATTATTTAGTACAGTGTGATTAATTGGTTGTAGAGAATTCTTATTGGCTGATTAGAATATTTTCAATAAAATTCCTGTTTCATTCACTATCATCTGCATACAGTAGCTCTTCAAATAGTGTTTCATAAATAGCTTGATTCTCATATGAGACTGATTACAAACTCCTTATAAACTGATTTAATTTCGTACAAGTTAAGTATGTCAAAATAATTCGATTTATTAATTTGGAGACAGAAGAGCTTTCATGGAGTCATTTATATTTGTTTTATAGCTGTTTCACTAAAAGAAAAATAGATGAAACAAATGAGATGGTACTTTCCTCTTGCATTTCTTAATTTATTTCACACACCATTATGCTTCACACCTTCTGTTCAGACATCCT
Organism: Erpornis zantholeuca; assembly: GCA_013400515.1. Lineage (NCBI taxonomy): Eukaryota > Metazoa > Chordata > Aves > Passeriformes > Timaliidae > Erpornis > Erpornis zantholeuca. The sequence goes on along the minus strand of VZTN01002264.1, from coordinate 13,134 downwards.
TTATGTCTTTGTTTGTCTCTAAGTCTCATCTCTTTCACATATGCTTTCAGTCTTTTCTCAGCTTTTTAGAACAGTTCGTAGGTACTTCATCTGACTAATTCACTTGACTGTATTAATATTTTATTAGTACTTAACTTTTACAGCAAGGAAGGTCTGACAGTCGGACTCTTAATTATAGCCATTTTACCCTCATCCCCTACCAATGCTTCTTCACCTTTCAAATTTGCTTTTAATTACTCATCTTTCATTCTCCCTCTCATGATTGAATTTCAAAAAGATTCACAGTTAAGACTGAAATTAAGTTGTGTGTGTTTGAATATTTATCTGAAATTTGAGGGCCTGCAATATTAGGATATGTAGGAGATCAAGGTGATGTCTAAGTCCTTCAAAACTTTTTAAGATGATCCATCTAAACTGCAATTTAAAATTTTCTTCTTAAATTAAAGACATAAATGAAATATCATAAATCACTGACTTCATCACTGTCTATTTCAAATATTGAAATTATTATCTGGACAATTAATTTCAATTTCAGAAAAATGGTCTTATTCTTTATTTCAAACCGGCTGGAACTTATCTGCCCATTATGACCGTGACAGTCTGTGGGATGGGGCAGCTAGTCTTTCACTGTCACCTTAGAGAATTTTCAGTTAAATGCCTTAAACTTAGACATGCAAACATCCCACTTGAATGCAATCTCTTTCTGGAGATGGATGTATGAATGCATGTCATTATTTATTTCTCTGAGAGCATTGTTACCAAATAAAGATTGTATCACAACCATTAGATCTTACAGAGCATCCAACTTACAGAGTCATTGTAGAAACTTCATAAGAAATATATTCCTTCTATTATACATATATACACAAATTTCTATATGATATATATTCTATATATTCTTCAGTTGTTTTCTTTGCCTTTGAACTATTTCTTGTGTGCATTCTATATACATCAACAGAAGAGCATAGAGACTTTTTGAGGTGATTTTATATTGCTTTTACCCCAAATATTTTGCCTAATAGCTCTCAAGATAATATTTTTTCATCTCGTGTTGGGGATTTACAATCGCATTGTCATCAATAAATGTAAGAAAATCCTTTATTCACTTTGTCATCCAGCTGGTAGATTTTTCCCTGTTAGCAGAGATGGGGTTTTAATTCCCCAGATGGATTGCACTTCATGTTATCATTTTTATTGTTTCTTTTTTCAAGGTTGTCTTCCTCTTCCCAGGAGACATTCAGGTGCTCCTACTACTTTATATATTTCAAGACTTTCTGTCATCATAAAATCCATTAGCATCAACTACATCACTGTCATTAAGCAAGGTACTAAAGATTATCAAAATTAATCCATTGAGTACTCCACTAGTAATCTCCCTATCACATAATTCTCTATTCTACTTCCAATTCATGTACTAACCACCATCTTCAGTGAAAATTTCCCATGGGGTAACATATCAAGTGTTATAAAGAAGTCAAGATAGATAAGATCTACCACAACTCTCTTGTCTTTAACAAAAGAGTCATTTTGTTAAAGAAAATATTTTATCAGTCTGACACAATCTGTCTTTGCTAATCTTTTGCTCTGATTTATCCACTTTCCATTCACCTCAATTTATTTAATTATTGCTTCCTTCATAATTCATTCTGCTGATTGTGGCCTCCTATTGAGTCAAGGTCTGTAGTCTCCCAGTTTTGTTTTTCATCCTGTTTTTAATTAGTCTCATTGTAGTCTACTCCTGTAAATTGAAAGGTTGCATTGGGTGTAAATGGCAAGTTTTGGGAGGAGTGGTCTACAGGCTTGACCTCAGTGAGAAGAGGCAAGGGCCTGCCCTGTGCCAGACACAACTGGTCCCAGCTAGCTCCACTGGACTCACCACAGAACACAGCTGAGCACATCAGCAAAGACAGTCACACCTTTGTGAAAACAAATTTAATAAAGGGGGAAAAAACTGGAAAAAGTGAGGAATAACTGAGGGAACAGCACAGGAAATGAGGGAATAAAAAGGTCAGAGGAGGCACTCCGTGGCAGAGTAACTACCCATCTGAAGGGACCGAGCCCCTGGAGCACGGAAAGTGTGAGAAACAAGCAGCAGCAGAGAGAAGCTGCAACGTACTGACCGTGACCTCCTGCATGATTTGTTGTCTCACTGAAGGGATTGATTGTAACCTATGGTGATAGCAAGACAGAACAAGAAGTGTCTAAAATGAAATACTGTTGGAAAAAAAAAAAAAAAGTGGGGCTGGGGGGGATGCAAGAAGAAGAGGAATTTGGAATGAAATTAATTGAGCCTGGGAAAAGGTGAAGAGAGGTATTGTATTGATTGTCATCTCTGTTTCTCTGGTCTGAACAGTAATGCACTCTGACAACAATTTATTTACAAAGCCTTATTGAGACAGTAGGAAAGATGAGCAGCAATGCGCCCATATGGAAATTCACCCAATTGGTGATAACGAACATAGGATGATAACTGATGCAGTGGCTCCGGTGCACTGTCAGGAGCACTCGCTGTCCAGGTCATCTGACAGCAACCATCAATCGTGAAAATCACTTCTGAGTGCAGGTAAGAGTCATGTTGACCCTTGGCTCACTAGTGGTAGTGTGATTTGAGAGCCTCACACATTACATTTGGGCAGCAGCCTGCCTATGCTGCTGATGTTGGTCAGGGACAGGGTGTCATTTTGCCAATGCCTAAGCCAGTAATTAAATATTTCTGCTAATTAGTGATAAACAAAGTTAAATTTTCACAGTCAAGTTTATTTTGCCCAAAATAGTTCTTGACAAGTCATATCCCTGTCTTTATTTAAATCTGTAATTTTTTTTTAATCTTTCTCTTTCCTATTTTTTCTGTCCCACTGGGACAGAGAGACATTAGTCAGTGCCTGTGTGGGTGCTTGGATGTTAGCTGGGATCAACTTACAACACAGATTTATTAAGAATATTTGCTATCAGTTCAACCTATTAGTTCTTCTCAGAAGAGTTGAGTCAGATTTGATCGGACCAAGGCTAAAGATGGTGAAGAGCCTAGAGAGGAAGCTGTGTGAGGAGTGGATGAGGGCACTTGGTCTGTTCAGACTGTAGAAGAGGAGACTGGGAGAAGACCTCTTTGCTGTCTACAAGTTCCTGGTGAGGGGAAGAGGAGGGATAGACAGTGATCTCTGTTCTGTGGAGTTCAGTGACAGGACCTGAGGGAATGGTATGAAGAAAACTTTAGGAAAAAAGCTGTAAGGTGATAAATACTGGCCTAACTGAAATATGGATAAAATGCTCACTGAAAAGACACATGAAATCAAACATTTAAATTGTATGAAATAAAAATGAATTGACATGCAACTGTGCAGAAGTTATTGAAAAGGTCTGTCATATAGCATACAAGAAAACAGTCAACATTAGGGGTTTTTTTGTAAATTTGATTTTATTTTTGTTTCTCAAATGAATAGGCAGTTTACACCAAATACAAATATTTGTATACAGTCTAGATACTTGAACACACTATTTCTTTCACATTAGAAAAAACACATAAACAAATGTGTTAAAGCTCAACTTGGCAAAGAAAGAGATAGGTTAGGGAATGTACAAATAATATTTACTGGAGGGACAAGATATTTTTTAAAAACAGATGCCAAGTGCATCAAAAAAGTAGTTTGGGACTCTCTTTGCTAAAATCCCAACAACATGATTTTGTTGACTTACAATGTACTGCCAGGATTACACAAACCTTTCTTTAATTTATTTTCCCTCTTTGCATATTCCCTCTATGCTCATTAATTGCCCTAGGAAGGAAGAGTAATAGAGACCTCACTTGTTTTCAAGAGCACACATGTTTAGACAGATGCTGAACTTTGAAAGGAAAGTAAAATGCCTTCCAGTGAAAATTCTGATAGATCTTAAAGACTGAAGGAATAAGTTTGGTTTTCCACAGAGAACATTGTCCTCCCCTCTGTTGAAAACCGAAACAAGATTTAGTGACACATGCAGTTTTATCCAACAGTGGACTGGAAGCTGTCTAATGTTGTCCAAATTTTCAAGAAGGGCAAGAAGGACCCTGGAAACTATGGGCCTGTCAGTCTCAATCGAGTGATTGGTAAAATTACAGAGAAGATTATTCAGAGAAGTATTGAAAAGCACCTGAAGAACAATGCAGTTGTTGGTCATAGTTAGCATGACTTCATGAGAGAAGTGCTGCTTGTCAAAGATCATTTCCTTTTATGACAAGGTGACTCACTTAATTGACTGAGGGAAACCAGCTGATGTAATCTTTCAGGATTTCAGTAAAGCTTTTGATACTGTCTCTCACAGTATACTTCTGGATTAAATGCCCAGCATTCAGCTGGATAACATGTCATGCTATGGGCAAGCAGAGAACTGAATTAGAGGGCTGGGCAGTCACCAACAGTGATTTTGAAATTTAACAAAAACAAGTGCCAGATTCTGTACGTGGATGTACGGACAGACTAGGGAATGATATGCTGGAAAGCAGTGCTGCAGAAAGGAACCTGAGGATCCTGGTCAATGGAAAGTTGAACATGAATCAGCAGTGCCCTAGCAGCCAGGGGGGTCAATGGTGTCCTGGGGTACATCAGGCATGGCATCGCCACCTGGGCAAGGGAGGCAAGTTGGGCAAGATTGTCCTGCTCTGCTCTGCACAGGGATGGCCTCACCTCAAAGTGTCCAGTTTTGGGTACTATTAAGCCATTAGAAAGTGTTCAGGAGGGAAACAAAGATGGTGAAAGGCCGTGACAGGAAGCTGTATGCGGAGAGGCTGAGGTTGCTTGGTCTGTTCAGTCTGTATGAGGCTGAGGGGAGACCTCATTGCAGTTACAACTTCCTTGTGAGAGGAAGAGGAAGGGCAGACACTGATCTTTTCTCTGTGGTGACCAGTGACAGGACCCAAGGGAGAGACCTGAAGTTGTGTCAGGGGATGTTTAGGTTTCTATTTAGGAAAAGGTTCTTTACACTGAGGGTGGATGGGCACTGAAATAGGCTCCTGTATTAGATTTTTATGACTAGGTTTTGTTAGAGGGGTACCTTCTGTGAGAAGCTGCTAGAAGCTTCCTCCACGTCCAGCAGAGCCAGTGCCAGATGGCTCCAAGACAGATGTGCTGCTGGCCAAGGGTGAACCAGCCAGAAATGGTGGTAATGCCTCTGTGATAATATATTTAAGAAGAAGAAAAAGAAGTTACTGCACAGATGTTATTGCGGCCAGAGAAGAGAAGGGTGGAAATGTGAGAGAAACAGCCCTGCAGACACCAAGATCAGTGAAGAAGGAGGGGATGGAGGTGCTCCAGGCACTGGAGCTAAGATTCCCCTTCAGCCCATGGAGAAACACGGGGATGAAGGGATATACCCACGGCCTGTGGCGGACACCCACAAGGGAACAGGTGGATGCCTGAGAGGAGGCTGTGCACTCATGGGAGGCCCATGCTGGAGCAGTCTCCTGGAAGGGACCTGCAGTCCTGTGGAGAGAGGAGCCCACTCTGAAGCAGGATTCTTGGTAAGACTTGCAGCCCTGTAGGGGACCTACCCAGCCTGTTCTTGATGAATTGCACCCTGTGGAAGTGACCCACATTACAGCAGTTTGTGGAGAACTGTTGCCAGTGGGATGGGCTCATGCTGGAGAAGTTCAGGGAGAACTGCCTTCCATGGGATAGACCCCACATTAGAGGTGGAGATGGACTCCTCTCCCTGAGCAATGGAACGAGTGACTTGTGATGAACTGATAGTAACCCCCATTCCATCTTTCTGCACCACTGGTGGGGGAGAAGAAGCAGAGCTGGGAAGGAGGGAAGGGTGGGGGGAAGGTTTTTAAAGTCTTATTTTACTTCTCAATCTCAGCCTGCTCTGATTTTGTTGATAATACATTCAATTAATTTTTCTGATTCAAAGGTGTTTTGCCCATGATGGTATTTGGTGAGTGATCTAGCCCACTCCTTAGCTCAACTCATGAACTCTTTGTTATTGTTTCTCTCCCTGGTCCAGCTGTGGAGAGGAGTGATAATGAGCATTTGGTGGGTGCCTGACATCTAGCCAGGGTCAATCCCCTACAGTCTTTTCGGTGTCAAAACCCAGGCATGCAAGCAAATTTTTGCTTCTCCTTTAGTAAACTGCCTTATCTCAAGCTATGAATTGTTTTCCATCTTACTTTCTCTCTCCTGTCCATCTGGGAAGGGGAGTGGTGGAGGGGCTTTGTGGTGGCATCAGGTGTCCAGCGAAGGTCAATTCACCCTTCTTCCCCAGGGAAGTGCTCACAACAGCAACCTAACAGAGCTTAAGAAGTGTTTGGACAATGGTCTCAGGCTCATGGTGTGATCTTTGGGGCTGTCCTGTGCAGAGCCAGACTTGATGATTTTCTTGGGTCCCTTCCAATTCAGGATACTGAATGATTCCATGAAAACATTCTGCTAAAAATGCAAATACTTTTCTAGTATGAGTGTGAAGTTGTATGCAACATTTCACTATTGAATCATATTGATGGAAAGCCATCTGGCTAAAATTGCATAAAATCATAAGTTATGATTTTTTAAGTCTGAAATTTAAAATAAAAAATGTTTCTGTTTTACTTTTGCCTCATAGGTTCTCTGATACCTTATCATAAGTCATATGAACATTTATTAAAAACAGTTTCAATTTTGGTTTTTTTATGGTTAATTTATAATAACTTGTCAAAAGCTCAATTTTATGTTAATTACTTACTTTCACAATCTTCTCGGTTCTGGCTTGTAAAATACAATCGATACTTCCTTCAGTATACAGGATAATAGAACAAATAAACAAACTATTATCCTTTTCCTAATTCGAAAAATCCTATTGTCAAAAAGACTGTCACAAAATATTACCAAAAGATCAAAGCAATTTGGACAAGGTATAGGAAGTATTAAATGGAGGTTAATAGAGGTTAATATTCTCCAATTTGGACCATTATCTCAATTGCTGAGTTTGAATCATTTATTCCTAGTTAATGAATAAACAACACCTTCTAATCCCAAGAGCTCAGGGAGGAAATCATCCCTGCATGCTAGGTTTATCAAAGTGGACAAAAGTGCACTTATAAATGGAATGTAAGAATTAGCCCAGTGGTATATAGAGTACCTTTCCCCTCTCATAAATACGAAAGAATGATGGCCATCTTTTATTTTTTCTATAGTTAAGGATTCTTACCTTCTTTTGTAAAAGTTATGCCATTTTAACACATATTCTTGATCTGTAACTGAAAATTATTTCCCAGCCCTTTTAATATCTAAATAAATCTGCTTCTCATATGCATTTGGAAAAGAGGGCAACTAGGCCTGCTTTTGAATAGCCCAAATAGGAAAACATTGAGTATGGCAGACAAATGAGCCAGGAAAACTGTAGTTGTGAATGGGAAATAAAAGGGTCCCAACAGCATTCTGGACTTTATGTTCTACCTAAAAGAGGTTCAGTGGCAGTCACAGAGCTACTTCCCAAACACTATCTTGTGGTGTTGACTGCCAAAACAAGTTTGCTTCTTCACCAGGAGAATAAAATATTTGTAGTTTCTCCATACATTTCCCCACTGTTAACACAGCAGAAGGTTCAAGATTACACTAACAGGAGATAAGGAAAGCTTGAAGTTGGATACATCTCTCTTTTGAATTCATTTGTCATGTAGAAAACAGCAACCCTTCCTTCCAGCACCATCCTGAAGATTGGCACACACTTTAAGGATATGGAGGATGTGGGTGCACTGGCTGTAAAGCCTTGTTAAATCATTACTGAGACTGAAAGTATGATCCTTCCAGAACAAAATTCTTCAGCTACTTTGTGATATGCAATGAAAGCTCTCCTAGAGTAACGGGGATTCCTAGCTGAAAGAACTAGTACATCAAATCATTTTTCTTTCAGCTTTCAGATGCAGTGACTGCCCCACCTTCATTAAGGGAGATGTAGATGAGAGGTAATGTCATGTTAGAGGATATATGTAAAGAAGAAATTTAATGATAATTTCACACTCTCCTGAAATTTTCCATGAAAATACATAAAGGAAAATTTTGACATAACAGATTTCATTTTACCCTATTTATTACTTAGAAAAAGAGTTTTATAGCTCACATATGGAGGAATATACCTTTATTTAATTATAAGGAATATTTTATTAGATAACACAGTCTCTTCCTTTACTAGATGCCTTTTAGTGCCATACACTGCTCTGTAGGTGTCAAGACCATAATGCAGTACACATTTTTGCTCCAAATTTTTAGTTCTAAGTTGTAGTTATTGATTAAATAGGTAGTCCCCAAAATCTTTGACATTTGGAAACTAACACTACACATTAAATATTCTTCAATAAAGGTGATAATAACATCACTTTAGGACAGTTAGTCTGACACCTAGTATTGGCACATTAACGGAATACACATACACAACTTGACTGATAATGGATTTAAAGAATATAATTAGACCCTGCCAGTTTGATATAAGAGAATATAGACCTTGCTGAAAAACATGACTTAACTCTTCATGCACATTAGAATGGTCGATGATGAAGGTACTTCATTCTTTTAATTCAGGAGAGCTAAACTGTATTCACCTTCATCAACTAAAACTGTAGAATAAATACAGAATTCTTTAATTCTTCCATTAAAAGAATTAAAAAATGGATGAGTTATCAAAAGAGTTTATCCATGTAAATCACCAACATGTGGTAATGTTTCTAATATTTCTCTGAGACTGACAATGTGATTAATATTACATACTAATGTATAATAAAATGTAATATATTTTAAATATCATATTATATATTTTTATTATATTAATGGAGTATAGTCTATGTGTTACCCATAAATATAAAATATCTACTCAGATTAAAATTTCTGAGAAAACATTGAAGATCATAATGGTGAGACACATGTACGTTGCATTCTGCAACTATATTGTAGTAATGAAAACATTTTTTTGTAAATTGCTTTAATTCCTGGCATTATACATGAAGTGAGTATGAAGTACGAAGCTGGGTATATGGAAAGGGGTTTTACATTTTCTTTCATACGGCATTATTGTTAGTACTAAAATATTGCTCAATCTTCTATTAACTACCTCTTTAGAGCTGATAAAATATAACAAGTGATGTCCTGCTTACTCCTCATACAGAAAGCTACACTGAAAGTGCTGTCAAGCACTGCTCTCCAAATTTGGGTCACTGTATGACTGTGCATATTGGGTGAAGCAAATTTGATTAAGGAAACAAGTTTACCTTGCTCTTCACTATTGAGAAGACCTTCGTTTTTCAGAGAAATATAGCTAAAGTTAAGCCAATTCAACATATGAAAATACGACTAAGAAATTACTTGATTATTGTTTATGTATTCCTTAGAAGTAAAACAGTTGTTAATAAGGATGCCTTTAGAATAGTAAAGAAAGAAGCATTAAGTAAAAATCAATGGAAGCTCAAGCCAGGCAAATTCATTAAGGGCATAAGGTACAAATATCAAACAGTGAGGGTAATTAATGGAAAAACATTATTTCAGTTAAGTTAAATAGCATACATTTTTAGTCAGACACGATTATTGCCTTTGATGCAATCTCGACTTTGGGACGACTGAATGAAATGCAAAAAATGTAATCTGTAATACACAGCAGGAGAAAGAAAATGATCAGGTGGTCCTAGTTAACCTTCTATATCATTGTTTCATCTTTCAGTAGTCTCAACTGATAACTAATTTTATCTGATCGTTATTCACTCTTAAAATGAAAAAGGAACCTTAACTTTTCAGCTCATTTTACTTTTTTTTTTGTTCAATTCGATCTTCTCGGAGTTCGTTTGTTTTCCGACAGTCCCCGGCTTAGCTTTCTTGCTTCTTCGGTGTCCCATGTCCTGAAAAGATGAAACAAGGCTTTTTTCTGCTTTTTTCAAGGTTGTTTATTTTTCTCTTATGAAAAACTTGGAGGCACAGCCAGCGCTGTGACCTCCAGGAACACAAGTGCAGAAAAGGCAGAAAGGCCAATGGCTGCTGCCAGCAGCAACCTTTTATATCTATTATTGACCATTAAGAAAACGTACTTTGTTTTGTTCCCAACACCAGTAAATTCTCATCTTATTCATATGTCTTTTCTACACTAACTTTTTTCCACCAACCAACACAGCACAGGAACTGGTGTCAGAGAAGAAAGAAAGAGAAGAGAAGAAGAAAGAAAAAAGAAGAATAAAGAAGAAGAGACCGACACAAAAAAATCTCCATCTTGTCTCTATGCAATACATAGAGCAAGATCCTAAAACTACAACTAAATTCTCTGCGGTACATTAAACAAAAATATTTTCACCTTTCTGGTGCATTCAGGCTCTCCCAAAAATGAAGGGAGCTTCTCCAAAAGCCTAGGTTGCTGGCTAGGCTATTTTTGAAGAGCTCTGGGGACTAAAGGAAATTCCCAGAGGAGCAGGAGAAGTTTTCAGGCTTCCCTGGACTCCAACATGATCTTATAAATTTCCTGATAGGCTTTACAGAAATTTATTCAGAAGATGTTCACAAAAATGCTTCTGGAAGAAATCCTATGCAATTTTCTTTTAAAAATCCATTTCCCTGTCATGAAGGATTTATAACTCAGATGCTATAAGCCTTATAATGATTCTGATTTTAAATATCTTAAATTGTTTTTCCTGATTTTAGCATCAGGAAAGTCAATATATTTTTCATCATATTCCTGCTTAAATATATGATTGTTTACATTTATAATTTCATAAATAAGATCTCATTTAAATAATGCAGGTTCTGTGTTGTTTATAGAAATACACCATTGAAGCTGCTACTTCTCAGTTCATTCAGAAGTGAATGAGCGAATCGCTGCTGACCCTACAAGTTCCCCTGCACTACACTTGACAATAGAATCACAGAACTGCCTGATTGGCAAGGGGCCTCGAAGAACATCCCGTTCCAACCTCTGTGCTGTGAGCAAGGATACCTTCCACTAGACCAGGTTGCTCAAAGCCTCATGCAGCCTCACCTTGAACACTTCCCGAGATGGAGCATCTACAACCTCTCTAGGCAACAGGTTTAAACACTTCACCCGACTCGAGGTAAAGAATTTCTTCCTTCTATCTCGTTTAAACCTACTCTCTTTCCACTTAAAGCCATTCCTCCTTGTCCTGTCACTACACAGCCGTGCAAAATGCTTCTCACCATCTTTTTTGTAGGCTCCCTTCAGGTACTTGAAGGCTACAATTAGGTCACCCCAGAGCCTTCTCCAAGATGAACAATCTCAATTCTCTCATCCTTTCCTTATAGACAAGCTGTTCCATCATTCTAATAATTTTCATGACCCTCCTCTGGACTTACTCCAACAGATCAGTCCTGAGGACACCAGAGCTGGACTCAGTTCTCTGGGAGAGGTCTCACCAGAGCAGAGTACAGGTGCAGAATCCCCCCCTTGATCCACTCTCCACGCTGCTTTTGATGCAGCTGCGGATACCATTGGCTTTTTGGTCTGCAAGCACACACTACTATACTTGATGGTCTGCTTAGAGAGTCACATTTACCCACTGCCAACTATGTTCCCTCTCTTAAATCTGTTTTTCTGTTTAATTAATGCTTTTTTTGTTTAATTAATGCTCTTTCTGTTTCACTGATCATACAGGACACTATCACAATGATGCACGCACCCAGACCTAGTGAAGCTGATTCCTGGTGACCACTAGAGAAATTAACTTGTGTCCTGTCTTCTAAAATGGTTATCTGAATTAAAACAGACAATTATTTAGAGACTTACAGAAGCTAAGTTTGTTAATAGTAATTAATCCTTTAAAACTCTTAAAGCAGTAACAATAGGAAAAAATCGGAAACATAATCTGATCAATAGAGGTTTTTAAAATAATTTTTTTTCTTGTGAATGGAAGAATGGCAGCCCTATTTTATTACCTGTAATTATTATATTTTTATATCAATTTTAAAGGCCTTTCATATTCATGGAGCTATGAAGGCTTTTTGAATAATTTGACTAATCTCTTGATTTTGCATTTCTTACCTTAAGTACATGTATATGTATATACATATATATATTGCTTTTGAGAACAACTCAGTGTTTAAAAATTCCTTATATGTATTCTAATTTTTTCAAGTGACATTGAAACTCTAATCTGTTCCAGAGTAAATATCATAAACTTTTCTTTCACCCTCAGTGTTCTGCTGCAATGTCTATATTCTGTGATGCCTTTAAAAAATCAAATTACTGCTTTAGGCAACAATCAGAATATCCTGATACACATGCCATTTTCATTTTTATAAATTTACTTCATATTTTAAAACCACTTTCTCTTCTCTGCATTCCTAAAAGTGGCTTTTATTATCACCACGTTATACTTAGGAATTCTTGGCTCGAAGAAAAAAATCCCTTCACTTATGAGTCAGTAACCAAGCTCAAATTAGAATTCACCATTCTGAGCTCCACACTCTAAACAATGCCATCTTGTTATTTCTTTGAACAGTATTATGAAAAGATGAAATGAGGCATAATATTTGAAGTTTTCCATCATTTTAAGTCTGTTGTTGATCTGATCCATTGCTTGAATTTTATTCTGTCAAGTTCAAAACACTGTTTTCATGTGGATATTTTCATACAGTTCCTTCCAATTCTTCTGTAACAGTCTGTTACATTTTCATGTGAAATGTTGACAGCATCAGATATTTCTTCACATTATCAGATCACCTTTCCTTTATATATTAACCAACCTGGACATATTTCTTTTTTAA
>VZTN01002263.1:256-34985 GCA_013400515.1 Erpornis zantholeuca | reverse complement strand
AAACATGATTTGTCAGAAGAAGATGAAACTAACATTAAGAAAAGCAAAGAGCGTGGGGGAGGAGTGTCTACAGGCGAGAGTGGTGATGAATCAGATGAAGTCTCCCAGTCTAGAAAACGACAAAAGAAAAAGCAAAAGCCTGCTCCTGCTGCTGAAAGTGGGGATGATGAAGAAGAACCTTCATTCAAATTAAAAACAGCGGCTCAGAAGAAGGCAGAAAAAAAAGAACGCGAAAGAAAAAAACGTGAAGAAGAGAAAGCCAAATTGAGGAAGCAGAAAGAGAAGGAAGAGCTAGAAGGTGGTAAAGAACCAGCAAAGTCAAAGGAATCTCTAAAAAAAGCTGAAGAGAAGGCTTCTCCTGAAGTTACAGCAGTCCCTGGCCCTGGGGAAAAAGGAGAGACTCCTGCAGGAACAGAAGGTTTGTAACATGGTTTCTAGAACTGTAATTCAAATACTGTAGTTTTTATAAGGTCAAAGGTGTCAGGCAGTGAGGATAGTTTGTTGGTTTATTTTGAATTGTGAATATTGGATATTTGGTAGCCTTGTCTGCCTCTCTATGTTGGCTCACAGGTGGCTGTGTTTTCTGGCCTGTAGTCTGTTCAGGTACATGGGAAAACAAGCCCGGTGGTGAATTCTCATTAGAGTGTGTGATTACAGTTCTGTATTGCAAGAGTACTTTTTCACTTCCTTGTTACTCTGATACTTTAAGACTTCGGGCCATGACTTAAGAGAAATTTTTATTGTTTTCATTATGAAATGTTTCTGTAGAAGCCAGTGAAAATATTCCTAAATTGATGTTATTTATCATATTTGAAACATTAATTGTACTTATAATATCTTTGAAATTTCTGGGATCTTTCAATGTATGCCTCTTCTTTCCGTAGCTGATGACAATGAGGGGGACAAAAAGAAAAAAGACAAGAAAAAAAAGAAAGGTGAGAAAGAAGAGAAAGAGAAGAAGAAGGGTCCCAGTAAAGCCACAGTTAAAGCCATGCAAGAAGCCTTGGCTAAAATGAAAGAGGAGGAGGAAAGGGCAAAAAGGGAGGAGGAAGAACGCATAAGACGACTGGAGGAACTTGAAGCAAAACGCAAAGAGGAGGTACCATATATCTCACTCCAAGAATAAAATAAGGGAGAGAGTAACCTTAATCTGTCTGCTTGCTGGTACAGTTGGTGAATTAAACCTTAATATGTTTCTTGTAAAAATAATATACTTGAGCAGCTTTTGTGTAAAGCATGCTTTAGAATTTCTGCATGTTTCTTTTTCAAGGAACGATTAGAGCAAGAGAGGAAAGAAAGAAAGAAACAGAAGGAAAAAGAGAGGAAGGAGCGTTTGAAGAAGGAAGGAAAGCTTTTAACAAAAACTCAACGAGAAGCCAGAGCCAGAGCGGAGGCTACTCTTAAACTACTCCAAGCTCAGGGTAAGCAGTAGAGTTAAATAATATTTAAAACCAAACCAAAACAAAAACCCATCCAAACTTCTTATCCATTATTGCTCTGTGTATATTTTTTTTCTTCCCTCTCTGGAGCTAGGGTGGTGAGTACTGAGTGATTCCATGTAAAAGTGCTGTGTTAAGGAAGGCAGTGTGTGCCCTACCTTCTCCTTTATTTTTGAAATAGGTTTAAGTGTCTGTATTTTCATCTTACTCTTTAAATATACAACTTTTTAATACCGTCTACTTTCAGTTTAAAGATGTTAATTGTGGAACTTAGGAAAAAGCACTTAAAGAAGTGGTGTAATCCAAGGGCCAGGAAAAGCAGATGGACTGTGCTGAAGGTCTTGTAAGACCAGTGATCTGGATCTTGTTGAATTAGTTCACATGCTCAATTAGGCAAGTACATAGTTTTGCTTCAAAAACAATGGAGGAAGTCCAGGGAGAAGGTATGTTTTTCTCTGGGATTTGTAGGAGTATGTAAGAGCTTTCCTACTTTTCTGTGAAATACAATCTTTCTCTATTGCAATGAAGCAAATTTGTCCAATATATCGTAAGTAGAATGTCCTAAATTGTTCTTGATAACTGGTTTGTGACTACAAAAAGAAAGTAATTTGTGAGTGCTGAGTGTCTTTGTATTTGTAGAGTACCCTATCTGACACTTTACTGTAGGTGGATGTATAAACGTAGGAATCTCTGTAGCTAGTAAAATGTTTGGAGCTGTTAAACATAAACAAAGTCTATTTCTCCTCGGTTGTTGTGGTAGCTGTTAGAGTATTTCTATTTATGTGCCCCTACAACTGGATTTTTGTTAAATCTGCGATATAAATCAGTACCTGAAAAAATTTTGAATGTGTAGCAGTAATTTAGTTTTTAATTTGTCTTTGCATGAAACTTCTGTTTTTGATTGAATCCCTTCATACATTGCAGCACCTGCTTCCTGGTGAGACAAAGATGAAGCTGGTGAATTGCATCTGGCATTTTTTTAATACCTGAAACTATCAGTGTTGTAAAATAAAGAAAAAAAATAAAACAACAAACCAAAACTCAAACCCCCAAACAAACAAAACAAACCAAAACCCACAACCCTCCCAACATGGAGCAAAAGGGAAAATGATATCTGCTGAACAACCTTAAGCATTTAAGAAGAGTTGTGACTTTGAACTACTCCAAATTGTCTGAAATTAGGACCATTGGCAGACAGCTTTTAAGTGAGTTTTTGCATAGCAGACCTTAAATTGATAAACCTGAGGTATGTGTTCATGATATTTTATGTAGGTCTGTGATAACTTCAAACTTGCAGTTGCAGAGTCTGATTGGATTTATTGTTTTCATGTTTCATTGCCATCCCCTTCTTCCAGTTATGACTTTTTGAGAGCAGTGAGGAGTCAGAAAACTTGAGTGAAGTATAGGTCTTCAAGCTTTTGAATTCAGATTTTTAAAAAAGATAAAATCTGCACCAAACATACTTTCTACTCTTTCTTCCTCCATATTCCAATTTTGGAAAACTTGTTTGTGCTTAAACCAAAGTTTATGTTTATTAATTACTGGGATTTTCTTTTTAACAATTTTTTGTTTGTTTTGCAGGTGTTGAAGTGCCATCCAAAGACTCTGTGCCAAAGAAGAGGCCAATATATGAAGACAGAAAGAGAAAGAAGCAGCAGCAGCCAGAAAATAAAGAAGGTGTAGTTTGCTTATAGGAAGAGATAATAGATTAGTCACATTTCTGGAAGTATTTCTGAAATAAATCAGCTAATCTTAAGCTAATTGCACTTCAAGGTGCCTCTGGGGCTTTTTAGATATCCCTGCCTTCACATTCAAGTGTTGATGCTTAGGATTCTAAACTTATTTTAAAGGCTGCTCTCTTAATCCTTTGTTTTACAGTCTACTTGACTGCTTTTTCCTAATCTGGATAGTGTCTTTAGATTTTCTAAATGTTGGAGATGTACAGGGTGTAAAGGCCTTTCATGAATGTGACATTGAATGCTTTGTGTGCATATATGTAGGTAAAATACAAAGTAGTTTAAGTAATAATGACTTAATCTTAAATCTGGGTTTGTCCCAGGATGAAAAGGGATTGATCCTAGTTTTAGTACTTTTAAATTGGATACAGTCGTTAATTTGTTTTCTTGTGTAACAAGAAACCCAGGAGATTTCAGCTCCTGGGTGCAGGTTGTTCAGAGTAGTTCAAAGAACTTGTATTTTTGAAACCTTAGAATTTATTGCACTGCATTTATTGCACTTAGATATAGGTTGAGCATGTCAGTTTGTTGCTTTTGTGGTTCATTACTTTCCTCTGGGGGGATTATTGTGTCTCTTCTCAAGACTAATTCTTAGTTTAAAAAATTTAGATGTATTTCTTACTCAGCTATTTTTTTTCCTTTTTTTAAAAAATTTGACATTAGTTATGTGCCTGCTTATCATTTATGGAGTGTGTATGTAAAGAACTGAAAATGGTGCTTCTCTGAATTGTATCGGGGATTTTTTTTTTTTTAGTTTATGTTTTTAATGGAACAGTGAGGGAAGTATGATAGTTCATTCATATTGCTTCATTTTCTCTTTTCTTTTAAAGTAAATGAGGAGTTTTTAATGTCAATAACTCACCTATCTTATAAATCTATTCAACTGTTCTCCAAATAAGCTGGAGAGGAGCTGTATGTCTGAGTAAGTCAGTTTGCACTTTGAAAGTATATAGCAACCAACTTCCTATCTTGCAGTTTCAGAAAGTGTGGAGGTAACTTCCCCAGCTGAAGATGCTGTAGAACTGGAAACACCGGTGAAAGAAGAGACTCCTCTTCCAGTAGAGCCAGGTTGGTAGTAATGCTAATAAGCTTCAAACACTTAAGCCTGTGTGTCAGTGCTGTGTGATAGTTACCATACCTTGTTGGATGGGGCTAAATGGCCATCCTTTCTTGAGGTAGTTGCCTTTTTTTTTCTTTCTTTCTTAAGGGAGGAACCGCTGAAATTTTATGGAGTAAAAGGCATGAAGCTTCAAAATGAATGTATAAAGGTCCCTTATTCTGAGTGAACTCCAGTGTTCAATTGGCTTAGTCAATTGTCTCCAATAAGCACATTCAGTGCTTTATTTGGTCCCCTGACTTTTCATTTGCTTTTACAAGTCTGTTTTGTCAACAGTTAGGTGGAGGTAGGGAGGAAATATTCTGCTTCTAGTATTGGTAGTGCAATATTCACAGTGATTGTTTTCTTTATTCCAGATGTTTTGCTTTCACAAGTACTGAATGGAGAGGATTTGTGTTAGCTTGTGAAACTGAGTTATCAGCAAGTGATTGTTGCCCCCATTTTTGCCTACACACAGTACTTACTTTGCCAAAATCACATGGTACTGGACTTCTTCCTCAGCAAGGAGACTGTTTCAATTTTTACCCATATTATTAAGTCAGACAAATACTGACAATATGTGCAGCTTTTGAAAACAAAGCTAAATGTGTCCTGTGATTCTATCTTGACTTATCTCATGATTGGCATTCCGTTGCCATAAGAGAAGGGCTCACCAGCAGAACCTTTGTTCCTAGCTAATATTCTAGCAGTGTGGAACTGAGTCTTCATTTCAGAGAGCTGAAATTTATGACACATGTGCTGCAACAAATATACATTGTATAATGCTTCTTTTAGAGAGGGTTGCAAGTTTGCATTTTTCCATTTGTCTCTTATTAAGAGCTGCAGTCTCTTCATAAATCTTACTGAATTCCTGCTGAATGAATATGTTTAATGCTTCTGGAATGGTATAATTATTTTAAGGCATATGTTGTCCTTTTTATAGACAATTTGTATTTTCTCACTAGTTAAAATTCTACGATAACTTGTATTCTTGTTTGTCTGTCACTTTGTTACACATGGTGACTGTTAATTGGCCAACTCTTTGCAAGGATCGTGATTGTGGTAGAGGTTTGTGTGGCAGGCATTATGCAGGCACTGGCATGATATGCAGACAGGAATTAGATGAGTACGTTTTCTGTGTCTTTCACAAAAGTTTGTCTAGGCAAAGATGCTAGCACTACTTTTGTGGAGAGAATTGGAGATTATTTCTTAAGTATGCAGCATCTTCTTTTTATGGAATGTGGAGATAATTTGATAGAATTATGATAACAGCAAACTTGTAAATTGCAGTTGTCAGTATGTCAAAAAAGGGGCATCTAAGAATGTTGTATGTTGCTGGACTGATTGTTGTTTTAACTGCAGTGTTGGATTTCTTGGTTTCAGAAGAAAAGGAGGAAGAAGATGAAACAGAAGATGCAGGTCTGGATGACTGGGAAGCTATGGTTAGTGATGAAGATGGAGAGAAAGGTGGGCATGTAAATACCAAATGTAT
Organism: Erpornis zantholeuca; assembly: GCA_013400515.1. Classification (NCBI taxonomy): domain Eukaryota; kingdom Metazoa; phylum Chordata; class Aves; order Passeriformes; family Timaliidae; genus Erpornis; species Erpornis zantholeuca. The sequence goes on along the minus strand of VZTN01002263.1, from coordinate 29,222 downwards.
GATTTTTCTGGTTAAGAGGCTATGGGCTGAGTTTTCTGTTTCTATAGAAAACAATATTTTACTTAGATTTTTTTCTCTGCTTTCTTAGATAAATTGTGAGGTAAGTTTGATGATAAATAGATGTAAGAACCTTTTCTCAAAAGCAGAGCTTTCAGAAGCCATGCAGATACTACTTAAAATAAGCCTTATGTGCAGTTTCCACCTAAAATAAGTGGGTAGTTTTTTGTCCCTTTTTATGGAGTAAAAATCCTCTTCTCTAATATGTGCTTAAACTACCTCTGGGAGTTTAGGGAAACCTTTTACCTGGTATTGTGTTTCTCTAGTAATTGTTCCAAAGCTGTAGTATTTTTATTGCATGAATCTGGCAACATCTAGGAGAGTATCCCTAAGAGAAGTTTTCAAAGAAGTGGGGAACTAAAATGGTGTGAAGGTTAAGTGTGCATGTGTTATAGTAAGTTCTCTTCTACAAGGAAAGGCTGAGAGAATTGGAACGCATCCCAGCCTGCGTTGGGATGACCTAATTGTGGCCTTCCAGTACCTGAAGGGAGTCTGCAGGAAAGATGGAGAGAAACTATTTACAAGAGCATGTAGTGACATGACAAGAGGAAATTTATTCAAACTGAGAGTAGGTTTAGTTTAGATATTAGGAAGAGATTCTTTACTGTGAGGATGGTGAGGCACTGGAACAGGTTGCCCAGAGAAGCTGTGGATGCCCCATCCCTGAAAGTGTTCCAGGCCAGGTTGGATGGGGCTTTGAGCAACCTGGTCTAATGGTGGTGCTCCTGCCCTTGGCAGGGGGGCTGTAACTAGTTGGGCTTTGGTTTGGGCTGAATGGGATTTCATTCTGTGATTCTGTGATATGCTTCTTTGAGAGGCAGGTTTGGAAGAAAGGAAAGAATTGCCAGAACATCTGTATTACTGTGCATGTGTGCCAAAGGCCATATCCTGTCTGCACCCAACAACAATGTTTATGGGGAACTTAAAACTGTGCAAGAGTGCAGGTGTAACTTCTCTGATATTTTCTTCCAGTGGTGGAAAAAAATGTATTTCTGTGAGCTGTCCTGAACAGGAGCTTGTTACTAGACTTAGTGCTCCCATAGTGTCTTCATTTATGCTCAAAGACTATTTATTCATCAAGTACTTTTTACTTGCTCAGGCCTATACTCCTGACACCTGTGCTTTCAAGTGTAATGCTTGATATACAGATACATACAGCAGAATGGTTTGTTCCTCTGGTGCTTTTGAGTTCTAAGGGCTGCTCACCTTCTGAGTGTTTGTTTTAGTCTGGTATCACTGGTCCTGGAGAGGACATAGCACTTCTTACTGCTTGAATTCAAAGGCTCTGCTGCAAATGGGATCCAGAAAAAGAACCTTCCTGGGAATTAGATTTAGTGTAAGGTGGTGGACTATGAGTGTAGCAAGGAAATGTAACTATTCTCTAAGAGCAGTGAGCCTGCCAGCAGTGCTGTAAGGAGGAGAATCCATGGTTTTAAAGTGATCATCAGCTTGCCTCTTGTGATTTTACAGGTGATTTTAAATGGGAAGCTTTCAAAGAAAGAAAGTTGCTTTTTGATAATTCTTTTTGTTTGCTTATTGAAGAATTCCTTTGAAAAATATTAATCTTCTCTGGACAGTTTAAGAAAACCTGAGGATGAAACTTTTTTATAGTCATAAAAGAGACCATTTATTCTGATGGTTATATCTGCTTAAATGTGGATTCCTGATCAGTAGTGTACAGAATCCATATAGTAATGATCTGGAGTATTTTGGGTTTATTGAAAAGGTGTTGGTGTATTATTCCTTTATGAACTGCACATGACTTTAAAGAATGTCTGAATGTTTGCAAATAATGTTAAACAGAAGTGTGCTGATAATAGCTTTCTTCACCCCACCCCAAACTTGCTTTGCTTCTGCATTCGAAACACAAGCCAGCAACTGTGAACATGAAACTTTTTTTTTTAAACATTGGAAGTTGAAAAATGGTCTTGACAAGCACTTATGGTAGAACCTACTCTCAGTCTTCATTCTTATCTAGTAGTCTGTTTTGCTTTTTGGTGCCATCTCCTCCACAAGTGTGAACTTAATAGATAATTGTAGAGGAAATGTCAATGAAGGATGTTTGGACTTAAGGAGGCTCTTCAAAAATGCTGTTTTATTGCATGTGCAAAGTTACAGCAGTCCAGGGTGTGGGTATTCAGAGCCAGACCTAAAAGCTGCCCTGCTGCAGTTTAAAGGTATAACTGAAGCCCCTTTCTGTTCAAGTTACAAGACATTATATACTTTACTGAATACCTTAATACATGGCAACCAACTAGCATCACACTTTACATTTGCCTATAGCCTATCACCAGTACTCTCATTACCATATTATAGTCATTATTATCCAATCAAAGAGTAAGTATGTTACAATCTAAGCTTACAATGGTCAATTCTTAGACCTTTTTTCTACTTGCCACATTACCATGTCTTATTTCTATGGTATCTTTCTGCTTGGTAAAAACATCCTTTTCTTTGTGTTGAGCTTATCCTTTGCTCTAAGTTACAATACCTCTTTCCAACTTGACATAACCTTTGCTTTCTTAGTTGTCCAGTAAGACTGGCTTGGCATTCCTTACTTTAAACATTCATTATTCTTGTATATCAAAACTTGCTTCCACCTTTATTTCATTCTCAGTTCCTCCATTCAGAGATCTTTCTGCCATGCTTACATATCTGTCATTCTTCCCAGCAGAGAATTTTTACTTTACATTTTTTTTTAGCAGAGAGCAAACCTGTCCATATTGAAGTCAAAGAACAAAATGAAGTGGATGAGGAAGAGGAGGAGGATGATGACGAGGAGGAAGAGGAAGAAGAGAGTGAAGAATCTGAAGATAGTGAGGGCAGTGAAGATGAGGATGAAAAGACTTCAGATGAGAGAGAGGCAGACTCCCAAGCTATTGGAAAACAATCTATGGAAAAAAAGCCCAGCAAGGAAATTAGCTCTGATTCAGAGTACGAATCTGATGATGACCGCACTAAGGAGGAGCGTGCTTATGACAAAGCTAAACGGAGAATTGAGGTATTAAGATACACTTGGATTCTTGTGTTGTATAACAAACAGATTAATTTTCACTTAATTTTGTCAAATTTGTCAAAATGGTGGCTGTGTCAGGGCTAATATTTAAGCAGGCTCATAAATTGTGTTAATTAAGAAAAAAATACTTGGTTTTCTGAAGATAAAGTATTGGTTTTTAGGTAACTTGACCACAAAGATGGCAATTTCAGTGTTGTTCCCCTCCACCTCTATATCCCTCCTGGAGAAAGAGGCTTTTATTCTTTACAGATAGATATTTTTAAGTTTTAAAAGATGTGTCTAAAGTGCTCAGCACTTTCATGGCTGCTAATGTTCTTGATTTCCTCACCCAAGGTGCTTGTTCAGAATGTACCGTCAGCAAAACCACTGTTAGTGGATATAACAACTTAGTCTACTATACTGTAACCAGAACCAATCAAACAAAAATTTAAGTGTTAGTTGAAAAGTTTTGATTTACCAAAAGAGGGATGACAGACCTTAAATTACCTTGAAAGTATCAGTCCCACAGTTAACTGTATTTGTATGTATGTAATTAAGTCAAGAGGTGAGCTGTGGTTTTTGTTTAAACTTACCAATTTTTATGTGTCTTTTACATAGAAGCGACGAGCTGAAAACAGCAAAAATATGAACACTGAAAAGCTCAGAGCACCAGTTATCTGTGTCCTGGGGCATGTAGACACAGGCAAGACCAAAATTTTAGATAAGGTAAGGTATGGAGTGTGAAAGCACTGCCTTGTTCATGCATGTATTTTTTTGTCTGAAGACAGAAGGAATTAGAGTGTGCTCAGACATAATGTTAATCTCTTACATGTGAGTATTTCTGGTCCTTTTTTTGTCTTTAGCTCCGCCACACTCACGTGCAGGATGGTGAAGCTGGTGGTATCACTCAGCAGATTGGTGCAACTAATGTTCCTCTTGAAGCTATTAATGAACAAACCAAGATGGTGAAAAATGTAAGTTACAGCACTTCACCAAGTGCATCTTAAAAAATATTAAATGTAGATTAATAAAGCCCTTGTGAGATTTCCTGACATGGACAGATGTACTTTCCTCCTCTCTAATTTTGGGGTTGATTGTTTTTTAATTCCTATCATTCCCCCACCAAAGGGGAGGTTCTCTCATTTTTCATACATTTGTTAATTTCAATTAATGCATTGCTATTTCTTAAAAAAAATATGCAGATACTGTTTAATCTGTTCTGGACAGTGCATATATGTACATAGACTGCTTACTTGTCAGTATTTTGATTGTAAATTGAGACTTTTGAAACCTTAAGACTCTTAAAACCTCTTTAGTATATTTTCTGTTGAAAACTTACCCTTTGCTGTATATGCTGAAATTTGGCCAATTCCTGGGTTCTGAATTTTATTGTGTTACAGAAATAGTAACTCTTCTGTATTGTTTGTTTTGGATAGTATATCCTATTTTGCTTGTAGAACCAGCTGGCTGAAAAGCCTTGGTGTAGTAATGACTTTTTCTGAGATTTTACTGAACTTATTAAATATGTAAAGTTAGGGGAGAGGAGAAAATCATCAAGATAAGGATGATACATCTCATTGCCCTGAAATATTTTTTCCTCTGTAGGCTGCCTTGTCTTACAGTTTTTAACTTAACTTATGGCCAGTTGATACCTGGAGAAATGTTCTTCATCCTTTCTTTAATGTTGAAATGACTGGTGACTGATTTGGTTTATAGAGGGTGCTGGTCTTAAAATATATATCTGGATTTTTGAAGTGCAGACTGTCAGTAATGTTGCCAGCTCTTATTTTGTTTTTTCCCTTGTGTAATCTCTACAAGATGGCTAATATTTTGAAATGTTAGTTTGACAGAGAGAACATAAAAATTCCAGGCATGCTGATAATTGACACTCCAGGACATGAGTCTTTCAGGTAATGTTTTCTAACAATGTTGTACTTCTCAGAACTGATGGCAAAAGCGTCTGGAGATACTTATAGCCAAGTGTGAGGTCTTTGCTTAATTCATTGTGTTAGTTCTCACTTGAAAAAAAAGTCCAACAAAAGCAACTTAAAGTAGAGGAATTAAGTGGATTTGCTTCATTTGCAGGTGCTTTTTATATCTGGTTAATTGCTGGCCTTTTATAGCTGATTAATTTTCTGTCTTCGTGCCAATTGAGCCATGAATATCTGAAAAGGCATGTAAATAAATAGTTAGTGTAAGAGGAAAGATGGAAGCAGGAAGCTAGCTGGAGGAAAAAAGGTGAGGATTTCAGGTGACCTAAGTACTCTGCTATGAAAAATTAAAACTTTCGTCCTAGTATCTCATTCAGTGTCCCAGTTAAAGTAACTGAGTTCATAAAACTGGAAGTTACTAATTGCACAAGTCATCCGAGTCTTAGCAGAGATCAAATGCTGTCTAGGAACACGGGTGGCATGCAGGCAAGCCACTTAATCAGCTTTTAAGGTTAAAACATGACATGCATAACTGAACTCACTGAGGTGAGATCTTGGGTGAAATCTTGAAAGAGAAGGATTAAGACCTTGATGTGACATTTTCAGTATAAACCTTTGTAAGCATTGAAATGCTGTGTTGTGGGGCCCTTGGTAATGTTCAGATCATCAGTACCTTGGCATCGTACCTCTTACAGCTCTCCATCTTCTAGCCAGGTTTTGTTTGGCAACAAAGATGTGATAGTCTGTTTACATTATATTGTATAAAATCATGATCGTCTTAGTGTTTATGTAGTACATTAAAAAAGTCTTGTTCAGATTTTAGACTCCTGCATTTTACTTTAACTGTCTCAAATGTTGCTCAGAAAATGATCAGAATATGTCTTGCATTGTAAAACTATATAATAATATGAAAACTTCTGGGAGAATAATAGTTTCTTGGTTTTGCTTACATATTCTTTAATGTATTTTGTTAAATGAAAATTACAAAGTGTAATTTGAATGGTTTACATTTTTGACAGGAAATAACTAATTGATGATCTTTAGCTTTTTATTTGTAAGTGTAAGTTTGACATTGTTGTTGGTGTTTTTATAAGGTTCTGTTGCTAAGTGACTGATTTGTTTTTTTCCTATCTTTTAATGTTACAGCAATCTAAGAAATAGAGGAAGCTCACTTTGTGATATTGCTATACTTGTAGTTGACATCATGCATGGTTTGGAGCCACAGACAATTGAATCAATAAATCTGTTGAAGTCAAAGAAATGCCCCTTTATAGTAGCTCTCAACAAGGTAGGATAGATTTTTGTTCTAATAGTGTATTTCTCCATTCTAATATTATATTTGCCTTTTGACAATTGTCTGTTTTCTTCCTTGAACTGGAATTGTTTTGTGTAAAATCTGAAGGGGTGGTTCTTGGGTCCTGTATGTTGCATTTTTTTGTGTCCTTGGTACCACAATGGCTCTACAGGAGCTCTGTGGAACAATCAGTTCTTTTTGGAGTCTACACTGGTAAATTTTGTTGCCTTATGTAACTTCTGTATATGATTCACACTTTTGGAAGTTGTACTTCAGTTGTCAGGGTTTTTTCCCTTGTGCCTACTTTTATAGATTTGTGTGCTTTTTTGTCTTACTTAGAAAGACAGGTGTCTGCTAAGGAAGGCAGGAGCCTCCCTTGGAATAGAAGATGTAACCCCCTTCCGTCTAAATTATTTTAATTTCGAAATTAAGGGCTTTCAGGCACAGATATGAGGTGTAGGAATAACAGTTCTTCACTAAGTATATATATATTTAAAACAAGGCAAACAAACAGCAGTAACTATGGCAGTGATAACAGAACAGAGCCCAGTGCAGCCTCTCTGGGCTCTCAGGCCTTTCCCTGCGCTGCAGTGCCGCTCACGGCCAGCAGGGGGCGCTGGCGGCTCCCGCTGAGCAGGGCGGGGGCAATGGTTCCCCCGCGCCTGCAGGAGGCGCTCGCAGCCAGCTCGGCCCTCACGCGGTGATGGCGGCCGAGAAGTGCTGCACAAACCCCTGGGCAGAGAGGCAGGGCCCTTGGGAACAGGAAGCTGGAGCAGGAGAGATGGACCCAAATCCCGGGCTGTAGATGAGATGTATCAAAACTCTGCAGCTGCAGCAGGGTCTCGGGGCGTCTTGGCAGGCAGGGCGTGCCACAGCTACAATGCAGTAAAAAAGCTTGCAGCAGCAGCAGAAAGCTGAAAGCGGAAACCAAAACAGAAGTGACGGCTGCGGCAGAAATGGCAGAAGCAGCAGAGGAGGCATAAAACAGTAGAGGACTGGCAGAAACAGCAGAGGAGTGGTGGGGCACAGCAGCCTCTCTCCTCCCAATGCCAGTGAAACTGCAGCCAGGCAGTATCTTGCTCCCCTTTGCCAGTTCCAATCCCGCCCAGTTTCAGTTTCTGCCCAATGAAAAAAACTCCAGGCAAAAAGAGGGCTGGACCCTTCCCTGTGGCTGGGTCCCTTTGTTTCTCTTAAGTACCCAGTGATTTGTTCCTTAACAACAAAACATGGGGAAAAATTCCTTTAAGAAAGAGGAAAAAAAAGCAAGAATGAAGAACTTCTAAAACTCCAACAATTTTCTGATAAAATTCCAACACAAGCTTCACATTGACAAGTCATACTTTATTTTAGCCACTGATACTGGTTAGTTTGACTTGAAGACAAGACAAGCTGACTTTAAGCCTATGGAGCAGTAATGTTGATCACTGGTGTGAAGTGTTTTGGGCTTTGCAATATTAGATGGAAAATTAGCCAGTTATTTTCAGCCCTGTTTTTAGAAATCCTGTGCATGAGAAATTATGCTGCCTGTTTGTGATGACTCAATGAATTATATAATATATATATGGAAATTATTCATGTCCAATGACTTTGGAAGCCATCTGACATGCTGACAGAGAGCTGTCAGAAGGCTATTCTTTTGCAGTATAAAAATTGCAATGTACTTCAAAAAATGAAAGGAACATTAAGATTGAAGGTGGTTGGAACTGAGGAGGCCTTTATCTCATTGCCAAAACCAGCTGCCTTTTGAAAAAACCCAAATGACCTCTTGGATGAAGAGGTATCTAGGCCTTATGGCAGAGTAGTATAGAGTTCTGTCTTGGTCAGACCTGGAGACCCAACTGTCTTTCACAGCCATCAAAGGCCTACAGTGAGCCTGAAATCAGATAGCTAAGAGCTCTTGCATTTTAAGTTATAGTTGTGTTGTTTGACCAGGTTATAATCCAATTTCTTAAGATGTAGTTTTGATTTGTACAGCAAATAGTTTTTTGGGCTAAGTCTGTTCTGCTTTGGCAGCTATCTTGGGGAAGTATTTCTGAAATCCAGTTGTGTCTATTGAACAGCCCCATTCTGATCCCTTCTCTGTAGCAACATGGGAAAGGATCCATATTTACCAGTAAATCTGAAAAGTTCTTTGTAAAACAAGTGTAGTGTCTTTTCAGTAAAAAAAAAACACCTCTGTGGTTTTGGGTTTTTTTGTGTGTATGTAAATCTATAAACAGGTCTCTTCTGAATGTTTTATTTTAACCTTGATGTAATTTATGCATATAAACTTAGATTACTATATCTTGAATTTTTAAAATCTGAAGTAATATTGCCGTCCTGTAATATTGCCTGATATAAACAGAGCTAAATATAGCAGCTAAAGCAAATAAAAACGATTTAATTTGATTACTGGAGCAGATAGATGGCTGGCTAAGTTGGCCAATAAAGTATTTCTCACTGACGATGTGGCATAAGCATAAAGACACCCTTAGTAAGCTGCATAAGATGACATACTGCTGTATTTTCAAGATTGATAGGTTATATGACTGGAAAAAAAGTCCAGATACAGATGTAGCTGTCACCTTAAAGAAGCAGAAAAAAAATACGAAAGATGAATTCGAAGAACGTGCAAAAGCTATCATAGTGGAATTTGCAAAACAGGTAGGTTGGAATATTCAAGGTTCTTTGTTTAACAAAAGTGATAGTAAAGGGGGGTGTGGTTTGGTTTGGATTTGTGGCTTTTTTTGTTTTGTTTTTTCCCTTTTCCTCAAAACAACTTGGAATATCAAGAAAACTGTTGCATCTCTTCTGACACATTAGTGTTAACCTCTCATAAGCCAAGCTTTGTTGTTTTTACATTTTACATAATTTTAACTGCTCCATCCTTGGTGCTGGTTTGGAGAAAAATATTGAATTGCTGTGCATGGTCAATGGAGTCAGATGAGGTTTTCTGTCACTGTTCTTTTTCTCTTTGGGAATAGCCTGAGAGAATCCCATCTGTCTCTTTTTCTCTTGGATGCTGGCAGGGTATTAATCACATCAGTTCTGGGAACTTCCTCTGTTGGTGACAGACAATGCTGTCTAGAAGTTAGATGGGTAATTAGCTTTGTAGAGTTGTCCCACACTGCTTCCAAGTGTGGATTGAGGCTTCATGTTCCATAGCATGCTGTCAGTAACAGTGTTGGTTTTTTAAATTGGGATTTAAAAAATGCAGTGGTGTTTGACTGGGGTTGAATGTTACTGTTAATAATGATGTGTATATGTGCTTTTCCCTATGTAACTATTAATCCTGATTCCAGGGCTTGAACGCTGCCTTGTTTTATGAGAATAAGGATCCCCGCACTTTCGTTTCTCTTGTACCTACCTCTGCTCACACAGGGGATGGGATGGGAAGTCTGATAGCTCTTCTTGTTGAGCTCACACAAACCATGCTGACCAAGAGACTGGCTGAGTGTCAGGAGCTGAGAGCTCAAGTCATGGAGGTAATACAGCAACTCTTCCTTGAAATTTGTACAGAAATTTCTCCCTTTCCTGCACCCTTCCTTCTGATAAAAAAAATCAGTGCTTAAATAGGAAGTAACTTTTCTCCCCTTTCATTCAGGTTAAAGCACTGCCAGGCATGGGCACTACCATAGATGTTATTCTGATTAATGGACGTCTGAGAGAAGGAGACACCATTATTGTTCCTGGGGTAGAAGGTCCTATCGTAACTCAGATTAGAGGTCTTCTGCTGCCTCCTCCTATGAAGGAGCTACGAGTTAAGGTATGGCAGCTGGTTACTGTACTGACTTTTAGAACCAGGAAAAAAAGAAATCAAGCTTTATAAAAGGAGAATGTGGTAGAATGTGGCTATATTAACAATATCTAAAGGGGGCTGCAAGGGGAATGTAGGATGCATCTGGTGTCTTTTGTGAAAATGCACTTGTATGTTCCTGCTGGGGTGTGTGTTGTCACAGCAGTGGCAAAGAAAATGATCAAGGGATTTTACCTTGCAGTGAGGATTAGGATGTGTATGCTCTAAGAAGGGATTCAGCTATGTGGCTATATGTGGGAGGGAGATACCCATCTTAAATGGAAACTGGAGTGTACTACTACGGTGACTTCTGAGTTAAAGTTACAATATTAGTAGAAGTGTTTTTTTAGTAACAAAAATCATATGCAGTTAGATTTGAGAAAAGTAAACACCTGAGTTTTTAGGGCTGATTGGTGAGTGGCAGTGACCATGACTTCTGCAGAATCTGCAGCCTCTTGGCATTTTCAAGGATTGTTGAAGGTTTTGCTGCCCTAGTCTTATTAGTCTGAGGAGAGACCCTGAATTTGAGATCCTTCCTGCATGGCTTTCCATGAAATGGGGAGAAGACACAAAAACAAAAGGCTGTAAATAAATTAATACATATACTAAGATTAATGCATGCAATTCAAAGATGATGAAAAGAGCTGCTTTGATGTTTCCTGTTTAAAAGGGAAGGAATAAATGTCTGCACATATTTTTTTTAAGGCAAAGAAAAGCATACAGATAACCTAGGTGATGTAATAGGACAGGCCTTTAAAGTTTGGGAATCTTGAGCTGGGGAAGTGGACCTAGGGTAGCTGTTCTACTTTTTGATTGAGCTTGTTCATGTGGAATTGTCATCCATGAAATAAGACCCGAATTTTGGGGTGGAGGGCTAAAGGATAAAGGTTTGCAGGAACAAAGTGCTTACTGAGGAAGGAAGCTGTCTTGCAGTTTTAAAAAAAGGATGGGATATCTAAATAAAAGAAATTAAGAAACAAACCAGAAAATCCTTCCAACATCAATTTAAAGATCTTCAGAAATAACTGTTTTTGTTATGTCATAGAGCCATGCCCTGAGTGTAAGATCTTTGATGGTTCCCCTGGATGAGGGGAGAATGTGGAAAACTGAACATGGAATTATGCACATGAGAAGGCTGGATGGCATCTGGTGGGAGAGTGAGACAGCCCTTCCTGCACAGAGCCTTGGGCTGTGTGTCAGCTGAGCTTTAGTGTTTTTGTTAAGCTGTTGGCATCTTCCCATCACTTGCCTATGGGGATGAATTTGTGGGGTTTTATTAGTGAGTAGCTGCCTATTGCTGCTTGCTCTTTCCTAGTATATATTTCTTTCTGGGCCCCTTCTCTTCCTTTAGAAGATTTCCTCGTGCCCTACTCACCTTGGCAGGGGTGCAGGGGGTGTCTGAAGGGAAAGAAGCACGAGGACTGAGACAGGCAAATGGAAAGCAGAGACAGTAAATGATGAAAGTTGTGTTCTTTAGCTGCTCAGCACTGCATTGTGTTGTTGTGCACCAACACAGAACTCTTTGCAAGTGTGTATATTCTCTTTTGCAGAACCAGTATGAAAAGCACAAAGAGGTTGTTGCTGCTCAAGGCGTGAAGATTCTTGGGAAAGACTTGGAAAAAACCTTGGCTGGTTTGCCATTGCTTGTAGCTCATAAAGAGGATGAAGTCCCAGTCCTCAAGGTGAGGTGGCTGATGTTGAAGTACAACACACTGAGGGTAACTTGAGCTCTCTGGTGATGCAACTCAAATGCTGAGAGCTCGGTTTGCAAATAACTAGTGTTTTTTTTGTTTTTTTTTAAACTGTTCCAATAACATGTTTTAGCCTTGTTCTCATGTGAAGCTTAGGTGGTGTGATGTTTTTAGTATCTTGACCATTAGGTTTTTCCCTGATATCTTACTGGGGTGTCTCTGCTGCTAGAATAAGGTTTGAACACAAGTATCATGGCATAGTTTGACTCTGTTAACTACTGATTTGGTATTTATAATAATTTATGGGTATATTCTGATCAAATTAGGTACAAATGTACTAATGGAGTTCTGCAAACTCTCCTAATTGCAAAGTTAAGTTAAGACTTTTGCAATAAATTTATTTTGTGATTTACATGTTAAAAATGGCAGAGGAAAGGATATAGCTAGCCTAAACCCAAAACTGCTTTGTGTTTTCCAAAGGCAAGAAGTTAGTTTAGAAAGGAGACTCACACGTTGCTAATTTACTTCTATTCATAGTCTTCTTTCTGTCTACTTATTTGTGACTCTGAAGGGAGGTCAAACTTTTGGGATGTCCAAACACAGACCTTGGTGTTGTGTACATACGAGTATTTACTTAAAGTGTACTATTGGTAGTAGGTACATGATGGCTAAAAGTCAATGGCAAAACCCATTCATCTGACAGAGGAAGAGGCAAAGTGTTTGGGGTTAAAAGGCATGGGCTCTGAAAAAAATGTGGGGTTTTGACTTCTCTAAAAGCAACAAAATGACTTTGCTGCTCTTGCATCCTGTTTTGTACCCAGGCCTAAAGAGTGTTCAGGATTCTTTCCAGCTCATGGTTTTAGGTGTCAGCTTTTGTCATTGATCCTCAGGCAGCTAAAGGCATTGCCACACAATGTGGGCCATGTGTTTGCACAGCCTTGCCAGCAGAAACTTGCAGTGCTGGGGAAAGTGATGTGTAGTCTGCAGAGAAATGTTATCAGCTCTGAAGGTGGGCATCTGCCCAGTTTTGTATGGTCACCTTCCTACAGAATCCTCAGGTCTAGTTCAGCTCAGGCTTTTCTGATGCCTCATAGGCTGTGTGTGACTTACACTGCAGGTCTCTCAGTGTACCATGCCTGTTGCATATTTTCAGCAGTTCATGAACAGGAAGATCTTATACCCGAGGCATCAATAGCAAGAGAACTAAAACTTGCTTTTTTCTCTCCTGTTTTTTTTTTTTCTAAAGGATGAACTAATACATGAACTGAAGCAAACACTGAATGCAATCAAATTAGAAGAGAAAGGTGTTTATGTCCAGGCTTCTACTTTAGGCTCATTAGAGGCATTACTTGAATTTCTTAAAACATCAGAAGTGCCAGTAAGTACTATTGTGTTTTATCTGATGCCACTGATTCTGTATTTTAGTCAAGTAACTGTTTCCTTTTGACTCAGGTTAGTAACTTGATTTTTGTGGCTTTCTTCAACAGTATTCAGGAATTAATATAGGTCCTGTCCATAAAAAAGATGTTATGAAGGCATCAGTTATGTTGGAGCATGACCCACAGTAAGTAACTTTGCTTTCCTCTGTTGAGTGGTGCTGCAGGAAGGGCCAGCCATAGCTCTGGGTTTGTGGTGTGTCTGGTGACCTGCTGGGCTCTCTGTTCCCTGCAGGTACGCTGTCATTCTGGCATTCGATGTGAGGATTGAACGTGACGCACAGGAGATGGCTGACAGCTTAGGAGTTCGTATTTTTAGTGCTGAAATAATTTATCACTTATTCGATGCCTTCACAAAATATAGACAAGACTATAAAAAACAGAAGCAAGAAGAATTCAAGTAAGTATGAGCAATTGTATTCTGAATGCTTCCCAAATAAGAGTCTCTCTTATTTTAGGATAAATTAAGCTGTATTTAACTACTTGTTTCCTTATTATTACTTAGCATGTAGCATGTAGTTCTGATGGAAAGAGAGGATAGGAGGAAGATGGCAGGACAATAAATTGATAGTTTTCAGGAATTCAGTGCTCCAGTCTGATTGTTTAGATCTGGATTAGGCCTAGTAGGCTGAGAGCTGTGAAAGCTGTGCAGCAGATACAAGATTCAGCTAGAGCTGTTATGTAATATGGAGTGTCTTTATTAAGGTTTGCTTTCTATACTTGGCTTCTCTTCCTAGTTTGTGACAGATGGGTTAGTCTTGCAGAGTTAGAAAAACAGAACTAAAGGGATTTGGGTTCTATTGTTTCATATTCATGGAATTCCAATGAAGAGAGCTTAATTCTGACTGCAGTAACTTGAATATGTAATTATTTAAGGATTTAGAGGGACTCAAAATTAGTTTTTGAAATCATGTGTCATTGGGTAATCATCAGTAGAATGACAGTCAAAATAAATGAAAATGTACTTCATTTCATATCAATCCCAACTTGAGTTTGTTTAGCTCAGCATTTAAATGTATTTGTTCACTTGGCAAAAAAAATCTTGAAATTTTGGAGTTGAGGCACCAATATGTCTGTTCCTGTGTTCTTTTGAGGCTGTAATTACACCTTAAAATTACTATTCCTTTGGTCTTGGTCTAAGTTGAGCACTCAGATCTGTCAAAATAAAATCCATGCCAGGCAGGCATGATTATTGTTCCCTGTAGTTCTTGAAAATCAGGTATTGACTAGAATGAGCAAGATTGGAAAAGAGGTTTTTTTTCCTGCTTGATTTTTCTCCAAGTAACACTCCTAGAATGAATGCCCAAGAGTTGTGGGAGAAGGCAGAACTGTTAATGTTATATGCACTGTCCCAGTGTATCTTTCAAAGTGCCTTTTCTTGTTGTCTTCCAGGCATATAGCAGTGTTTCCATGCAAGTTGAAAATACTCCCTCAGTTCATTTTCAACTCTCGTGACCCAATAGTGATGGGCGTTGTGGTGGAGGCTGGCCAGGTGAAGCAGGGGACTCCCATGTGTGTACCTAGCAAAAATGTAAGTAAGGGCCTCTTTCCACTGGATGTTTGATCCAGCTGGTAGTTCCTGGGGTTGATGCACCAAGGAGTGCTTGCATGCCTTTCCTCAGTGCACAGATTTCTGGTAGGAGATGAGGTTCAGACATTCAAGTCTTTCTTCTGGTGCTGAAATATCTCACTGCTCTCTGCCAGAAGAGTTGAGCCTGGGAGCGGGGCACAGGAAGTATGGCTGGAGGGCACCTGCCAGTCAACCACTCTCCTTCCCTGCTGCCAGTTGTGTGCTGTGGTATTAAGTAACAGGCAAAATTGTCATGCCTAGTGGCTAAAAGAGGGAGCAACCAACTCCTGACATTTTAAGGGATAACCAATTGATATCCCAGATGAGCTGTGGGAAGTTGGTGTCCCTGCCTTTTTGAGGATGGAGCACTTGCTGTGCTGTTTTGCTTGTTGCCTGTGCTGAGGCAGCAGCTCTGCTAGTGCTGCACTTCCTGCAGCAAGTCTGTGCTGCAAACAGTTTAGAGAAGGGTATGTGCACAGAGGTGTGGTGGATGTGTTACAGCTGCTTCATTGTGTTACAGTTTGTTGAAATTGGAATAGTTACAAGTATTGAAATAAATCACAAACCGGTGGATGTTGCAAAGAAAGGCCAAGAAGTGTGTGTTAAAATAGAACCTATTCCTGGGGAATCACCTAAAATGTATGGACGACATTTTGAAGCAACAGATATCCTCGTCAGCAAGGTAAGAGCAATCTGCATTTTTGGAGAGGGCTTAGGCAAGAGTGGCTTGAAGTAGAAATGTTGCATGAAGGCTGAAAAGCATGTGGGGGGCCTTCTGTCCTAGACTGACATTTACTTGGGAGGGTGGGTGTGTGTGGCATTGTGCAGCTACGGGCTCTGGAGCTGTGGTTTGAGGTCTGTAGTAGTGCCCCAGCAGAGACCCAAAGGAATGAGGGGCTGTGGCTGGAAAAGACCTTGCAACTCAGATCACCTGAGAGGGCAAAATACCACACTTGCTATTCACCAACTGTTTGTACACAGAGCTGGGGTGCTCAGCAGTCCCCCAGGGCATCACAGCTTATGCTTGAAGTTGCACAATAAGTAGCAATCCTGTAGTTGCTCTGATTATGCAGCACTGGGCTTGGAGGAGGAGATGATCCCTTGCTCCACCTTTTGATACTGGAAATAAAGCCCCAGCTCTCCACCCTCCCAGCTGCTTTAGTCACCATGTCGTAGGACACCCCCTTGCCACACACGTGCCGGGGGTGTGTGCCCACAAATGTAGAATGAATAGGGCCTGGGATAGGGACAGGGTGGGGTTGCTGGTCCTGTGGGCCCTGGTGGAAGCTCCAGTTCTGGCCTTACTGCGTAAGGTGTGGGATGGTCTGTCCAGATGCAGCCCCTCAAGACCAGATAAGGGACATGGTGTGAGGAGAAATGAAGGGAAACATGGGACGGGTCACACAGCTGATCAATAGCAAATGTAGGCTTAGAATGAGTTTACCTGGTGTGCAGACTGCCCTTTCTTCAGATTAACTGTTTCCAATGTGCTGAAAGCAACCTTTAATACCTGGTGTTTCTGATGGCTTTCTCTCATGTGTTACAGATCAGTCGTCAGTCCATCGATGCTCTGAAGGACTGGTTCAGGGATGAGATGCAGAAGTCTGACTGGCAGCTTATAGTAGAACTGAAGAAAGTGTTTGAAATCATCTAGATAAGTTTTACAGCAATGGGGAGGCAGGAATAAATGCACTCTTCCTGTTCTAAAAAAGTTACCAACAAAGTCCTATATTGAAGACAGTGTTGGATATATGTTTGGGAGGAAAATATGTGGATAAAATGTTTTCCATGAGAAACCAAGAAATTTACACTGGTTTGACAGTGGTCAATTTACATGTTCCCATGGTTCCAATGTGCCTGTTCACCTCTCCTACTACCCTTCCTAATACTGGCTGCTGTTTTAAAGTTTGCCCTTCCCTCTCTTACACCTTCCTTCCACCCTTTTTCCCTCCTTCTCTCCAAAATAAAATAAATTGAATTTTTATTACAGAACTAAAGCTCTTTCACTTTTATACTGATGAGAGCAGTACTGCAGTATTTGATTAACCAGCTTCTGCAGACTTTGTGATTCTCGGGACATTTTTGATGTAAGAAATACTTCTTTATTTATGCATACCTCTTTCCTTGACTTTCTTTTCCAACATTCTTCTGCTTTGTGCCTATAGAATTTTTTTAAAATAGAAAATTAGGCAATTGGATATCTCTGTATTTGCTTTGTGTGAAACAATGTTGTAAAGCATAGCTGCCCACCTTTTACTGCTTGTACAGTTCATGGAAGTCAACCTGTAATCATTATAATGCAGAGCCACAAATAAAGGAGATGGACATAGCAGCCCATTTGTTTTACAGTTTGATTCAGTAATCAAAGTTTCACTTGATGGGCTGTGACAGATGTGGAAAGGCCAGGCAGGGACCCTCTTGCCTCTCTCTGCTTGGCAAAAGGGTGGAGGCTGTTCCAGCAAAGGCATTTCCTCCCCTGAATGCACTTCCTATGTGCTCAAGCTGGTGATGTCAGCGTTTGAAGCATGGGAGGGGCAGGCCAGGTGTTTAGCACGGCACAAGGCCAGGAGGAGGTCAGAGCTGGCATCTCTTCCCCAGCTGCTGCTCAGGGGTGTGAGCACTTGCCAACAGCAGCCAGGCCGGGAGCTGTGACGTTGGATGCTGCATCACAGCTGTGGAGTCACCTGACCCCGTGGGACTGAACCAGCTCCAGCGTGGATGTGTGTGAAGACCAGGAGTCAGTCTGTAATCCCAGCATTTTCCTACCCCCCTTCCCCTCTGCCTCCATGCCTGGGATGACAGCTTGATGTATTTGTATTCAGGCTGGCTCTGGGTAACTCACAGCTGCTGGGAGCAAAACAAACACTCTTCAAAAGCACAAGCTGGAATAAAATCGAGAAGCGTTTATGCAGCTGAGATTTTTAGCATTTAAGATACTTACAAGAGTCTAACATGCAACATGCAGTTCCATCAGATTTCTTCTGTCACTTGGATTACTTTTTTGTTGGAAAAATCTGAATGTTATGATTGAGACTATGTGGACTCCATTACAAAGGAACACTTAATAACTCACCTCCTTTGCAAATGGAATTTAATTTTCTGGATTTTTTTTTGTTAGACTTTAAACTTGCCATTGAAAAGGACCTTTTCACTATGGTTGGTGTGTGGTGCAAATTCCCATCAGTGGGTGAACAGAATGATCAGAGGGAGGAGACTGCATTTAATTGTTAAAATTTTCTTTTGCAAACTATGCAATCATGAAAACTACACTAATAAAAAGTTCTTAAGAACACAGATGTCAAACAGTGTGGTCTTGATGTATTCTTCATTGTTTCCTCAAGTACATAAGGGTGTTTTTCCCATAGGTAAAAACTCTGGGGAATGGATATGCTGCTTGGCAGGCTCCTGTTGTGGAACTTATAAATAGCCTGACAGTTAATTAAGGATGAGTCCTTTTAAAGATGCCAATTTTTAATCTGAGCACCAGTTCCAAAGCCCGGGCTGCACCTGAAACCTGACTAGTAAAACACCTGCTTGAGTTGCAGCAGTACCTGTGCCGCTGGGAGCAGTTGAGGTGCTGGTTTTTCTAAACCAAGGGCAAGAGAAAAAGGCAGCTTAAAAAGCAGGAACCGAAAGGGGCTCTGAAACACCCAAACTAGAAACTAATGGAGACTTAAGCAATCTTGATTCAGCTAGTGTCCATCTCTCTCCAGACATGTATCTATGACTGGATGCAAGCAAATTAATACCCTCAGGTGTTTGAACACATGGATCAGACTTCCCCGGCCTTCTCAAGGTCCCAGCTGTCTCAGCCCTCCTTCTGTTGTGGGAGAAGCTCCGCTCCCTTAGGCACCTGTTGGGTGCCTCCTACTGTGGAGCCCAGTACTGGGCTCAGCACTGCAGGCACCTCTCACCAATGCTGAGCAGAGGAAGCAGCCTCCTGGCTCCTGCCGTGGCTCCTGGGGATGATCCTCGTGCAGCCTGGCAGGGTGGTAGTCCCAGGCTTAACTGCAGAGCTGGCCCCTCCCTGGGAGCAGAACCTGGCACCTCTTTGTGCTGCACTTCACAAGGTTCCCAGCACTTGCTGGGTCTCTGGAAGCAGCACCCCCCACCCTCTCAGCCCACGCTGTGTCATCAGCAGAGTACTGAGGGTGCGCAGCCCCATCATCCAGGTTCTTTACAAAGGTGATGAGTAGGACTGGACCTGGTACTGGCTCTGGGTAGCACCTGGGCCTGGTACCCAAGAAGACTTTGTACCACTAATCAGCCCCACTGGGCTTGCCTGCCCAGGGAGTTTTTAATAAACTTCTTTCTCTCTCTATCCAGCCTATACTTCATCAGCTCATCCCTGGGGATGATCAGGAGACTTAATGAAAAGCTTTACTGAAGTCAAGGGAAGTGACAATCTCCTGCCCTTCCTTCATCTGTCACCTGTCTGTAGAGGGGTGCCAGGTTGGTGCCTCTCCCAGTGTCCAGTATGAGGAAGCCAAGGGCGCAACCTAAAGCTAAAACCTTGCTGCAACTGCTATAAGCTGTGGTGCAGCCAGGGCTGTGACCACACAGCTTTCTCTGCTCCAGCTGTGCACTCAGCTGCAGCAGCTCCTGCCCTGTGCTAGGCAAGGTGCTTCCAGCTAAGCTAGTGGTGCAAATCCTGCTCCAGGGTTAGCTCCAGTTTGCATTCCTGCTCTCAATTCTATGCCCAGCATTATGTGGGATACTTCTCACCTCCCCCCATCACTTGTTCAGAAGAGATTTTTCTTACCAACTTGGTTTTCATCAAGTGGTCTTCATTCTCTCCAGGTAGCTGAACAGCCTTGCTTCAATGTACTGGGCCAAGAACACAACTGTGTGAGGCTGGAGCACACCATGGAAAAGCAGACTTGCCTGAAACACGACCTTGCAGGGATGCAGGCACAGCCCCAAGCACGGACACAGTGATGGGACCATTGATTTTGCTTCTGCTCTTCCCTACAAACTATTTTGTTGTGCTGCATGAAGGAAATGCATGCCACAGGTCGGGGAGAACTGTGGTGTTTTACTCGTGGCTCGATCTTGAGTAGGAGCAATGCAGAGAATGGATGCAGGCTTGAACAATGATCCATGCAGGCTGCTCCCCCACTCCTTTACAGGGCTACTTCAGTGTGACTTGCTTTGTTCCAGAGGTGACAGGACATCCAAAGTCAGACAGCACCCAGGCTTCAAGTGACACTCAGTGTGCTTCGGGCCACCCTGGCTTCAATCTTTGAAGGATGAAACTGAAAATGAACTAATATTCTTCCCTCAGCTTAAAATCTGTAATAAAGTTAGTGGAGAAGAAACAGAAAGTGGCCAGGTACATGTAGAGTAGCCTCCTCCATTTGTTGAGGCAGTGCCACTGTGTAAAACTTTGTGAAATGAATCAAAGCTGCAGCTTTAGTAAAAGGGGTTCACTATATTCAAACTGAAGCATCACAAACTAGAATCAGTACAAAAATATACATACAGTTCTTTATTAAACAACTGTAAACACTTCACTGTAAAAATCCATAAAACTTTATAAACAAACATTTTGTAAATAGATTCTATACTACAATAAAAGAATTTTAACACAATTATTTACATGCAATACTGACAAATTTGGCACTTTCTGAAAAGAAATGTACAAAACACTTTGTTGTTTAAAAAGAAATTTGAAATTATAAAAACTCAGGGCATTACTATCATGCACTTTGCAAATACCTCACAAGCACTTATGGCACAGCTAGCAGAGAGCTCCAGGCTCTCATCAAGCTCTTTACTACAAGTTCAGATAACTTTTAATGTGCTTCCGTAAGTTTGTTGTAAAACTACCTGAACATTGTCAAGAATGAAGTCAAATGCCATATTCCAAACTGATTCCACAGATGACTGCATTAACCTGAAGGGGAAAAGGAAGAAGAGGCTGTAAAGTACCATTACAGAACCAGTCCTTTTTTACAATAACTTTTGGTCTTCACACTGGAAAACAAGATCACAACAGTTCCCCACAAATGGAATTTTTATTCAGTCTTGGTAAAACCCTCCCTCTCTATTTAAATACACCAAGCCTTAGGTAATGCCACAGATTCCTGGTGTGAGCAGTGTCACATCAGCCTGTGAATGCTTGCATCTGGCAGTGGTGTGAGCCTGTGAATGAAGTGGTGAGTGACTTTCCACCAACTTCATACCAAAGACCAGAAATGGCAAGCTTCTGAATCCTTATCTTTGCTTCCCCATCCCAAGAGAGAGATGCTATTTTTCTTTTTCCAACAAATGTCAAGTGCAATTGACATGTTTAAATAATAGGATTTAGGGTACTATATTATTTTTTATATTTATTGCTAAAAACAAAACCTAATAAGGGAGACCCACAGAGAACTACGAGTTCCTCCTATGATGTGAGTTACTCTAATGATCAACAGCTACTAAAAGGGCATGAAGGGACTGCCCAAGGAAAACAAAGCAGCTCTGTACTCTCAGTCTCCCTTCTCGCTCATTGTATTGCAGGAGAGCAGAGGCTTCCTACACTCAGAGCTTTGGAGGGCATAGCATCAGAATCCCACGGGTAAGTGTGCACTGTTTGGAGGGACACACTACAATCACTGCAGATCAAACACACAGGGACCAGGAATGGGACATTCTGGCAATTCTGAAGAGTTGTATAAAGACTTTACTATACAGATTTCATAAAACAGTTCTTTGCACTTTCTAAGACCTAAAGACACCCCATAATTCAAAAGCCCAGTTTCTACACTGCTGTATAGTCTTTTTGGTGTTGATCCATTTTGTGAAATGTATTTTGCAGATCTAGAACACAGAGAGCTGAGCCCCATGGTTAAGCATTAGTTAGTAAGCAAATCATAAATGGATTAAAAACTCATAAACTCATGAGAAGCATAACAGAAGCACAACAACGAAGTTAACGGGAATGGATTTAAAGGCTGGAGGTGAGACAGAATCTGGATACAGCAAGAGAATAAAATCGGGGCTAAGACACCATGAAAAAATGAACAAAAATAGGATGAAGAAAAGGGACAATGCTGATGAAAACTACCATCTTTGACTAGAAGACTGTTGCCCAGAGAAGTTGGGGATGCCTCATCCCTGGATGTGTTCAAGGCCAGGCTGCATGGAGCTCTAAGTGACCTGCTCTAGTGGAAGGAGTACCTGGCCCATGGCAGGGGAGTTGGGCCTGGGTGGTTTTTAGGGTCCCTTTGAACCCAAACCATTCTGTGATTCTACGAAATACTACAAAATGTTACTCTTAATTTTTTACAAATGATCTATTTTAACACTCTGATTTCTTCCCCCATCCCCAGTTTTTAAGCTTGAAAACACTCATCAATGGAATGTCTAAGGGGCTCATGGCTTCACAATGAAGCATCTAGTGTATAAATTCTAACAAAAATAGTCTAAAGTTCATGAATACAAGCAATTAAGTTACCTTTTCATGTATTTAACAACCAGATCTAACTTTTCCAAGTCTTTTTCTTCTATTAGATCAGTACAATATTTCACAACCTGTAGAATGTCTTCTTCCATAGGATCTGTAATAAAATAAAACATTTAAAAAATTAGATCTTTTCTCTAAGTATACTTAGAATGTAATCACAGAATAATGGGAATACAATAGAAAGAAATTCTGCAGTGTCAGCATATGAGGGGCCAACCTGACAATTTCTCTATTTCCACACATCTTCCTGACATCAGAAGCTGTGCACATAGCAGGACTGCAAGGTCCTGAAACACCTGTCTTGTTTAGTAAGAACAGAAAGAACAACTGACAGCAAAGCTAGCAGTAACCAAAGGGAAAAGAGACTGGGATTTAGAATGCAATGGCTCTTTTAAAACTCTTAGGAGAGTAATAATGTCCAGGGTAGGAAGGTCAAATTTCCCGAGGTTTTAAGAAGTTGCTCTTTGTTTGACACAATTCAAATCACAATTTAGCAGGAGTGTCACAGTTGCACAATTTTTTTTTCTGGGATTCCTTCCAGCATTTAATTTTGACAAAAACCCAAACCCTGCATTCCTTTGCCTCTAAAATGACATCTTCATAGAAGAAAACAAATCCCCGTTCAAGAGTTTTCATCTTAGTGGTTGCAATATGCTGGGAAAATACAGAAAACCTCAGACACAAGTAACATCAAGGCACAGGATGAGGGCCTGACACATGGGTTGAAGAGAGAGCACATAAATTTTCATGATGTTAAACAAGACACGGGAGCCGGCAAAACGGCAGAGTAACAACTGATAGAATCCAGTTCTTCCAAGACTGCCAAGGCAGTAAGACTTCAAGAGTACTGTGAAAAATAAGTAGCAAAAGGAAGAGTAAAGAAGGAAGAAAGTAAAAATAAAAGCAGTTTTCCTTGTGATGCATTGCAAGATCAATGTGACATCCCACACCTGAGATAGTTGTGATCCATTCTTTCAACAATGTCTTTACATCATTGAATTCCACAGCTCCAGCGAGGTTTGGGGCTTGAGGCCTCAACAAGTCTGGCTGCTGCTCCGTCTGCAGAGCTGACTGGGCTGAAGAATCTGAAGTTGATGGAACTGCTTCTGCCTGTTCCAAACACAGAAGTGGATAATGCTCAGTCTGACAAATACAGGAATACCATATACATAGAGAGATAAGTGTCAGTAAAGAAACCAGTAAAGAAAAACAGTTGCATTTGTGAACATGAACTCAGGCTAAAGAAGCAGACACTGCCTTACCAAAAGCTATTTGTGTTACAAGTACCTGAGCAGCTGTTCCTTCTTGTTTCAAGAAGCCATCTATTAGTTTCTGTGGGCTTCCAGATGTAGCTGGCATGTTTTTTGCAGGACTACCAACAAGTCTGTTTTTCAAAGGACTCTGAATCTTTTTTACAGGACTGACTGGATTTTTTTTCCGTATTTTCTTCTTATTTTTCATAGTTGTATGCTTCAGGTGTAGGAAAGGATTTTTTGACACTGAAAAACACAGGAATAGTCAGTGGTCGATACATTTAAAATTTCATACTTTTCCACTGAAAGGGGGATTCCATATCTTCCACAAAAATCTAAGGATCACTTGAGAAAACACAGCCTAGATAAAGCAACTTTAACACACACACCATTCCAGATCATGGCAAGGTCTTAAGTATTTGAAAAGCACTGTTAGACTTTTAAGTGTACTCAGAGGATACTTAGCTATTCATAAGCTTTTTAATGTGAGCATTTCAGTACTTGAATATAAGCAGCTGGTGAAATCTGAATCTACTGGGCAAACTGCCTTGCCTCAGTCAGAGCACTGTCCCAGCAGTGTTATCAGCAAAGCCAGGAGTATAAAGCCTCCACAATGCTTTTTTCACAGTTTATGAAGGAAATCACTCTCATTCCATCATTCTAACATATTTGCAGGAGTCCACTGGCTATGAAATCAGGGTGTGATTATAATTACAATTCAGTGTTTAACTGGCAATCAACCCAGTAACATTTACAACCTATTTTTATGACAAAGCATGTTCACAGGGAATTAGTCTTATTTCTTTCTACTGATTACAAAAAGGAGACCTGGATGATCAGCTCAGAGTAAAGCCACCTGAGTATCAGACATATGGTGAGATGCAGCTTATCTCTCTCTAGCTGCCCAAAAGCCATGCCAGGGCTATGGGCTTCAGGGAACCATGAGAATGATCTCTGAACACAGTTGAACTAACTTTAGAAGGTGCAATACTTTAAATCACAAGACACATGTAGTTTAGATTCCACTCTGCAAACATATGGACATGGGTAAGTTTAGTGCCATGGTCCCCATGAATTGAATTATTTTAATTAAATTACCCAACTGAGTAAAGCTGTGCACCTGTTTGCAAATGGAAACCACAGCTGATGGTAACTGACAGTCTGTCAAAAATAAATACAGAAATTCCACTGAACACAGCATCTTCAGAGAAGCTTTGGTTATATTTTCCAGTTTGTTACTTAGCTGTTTAGACAGTAAACAACTGCTATACCAAAAGACTACTGCACAACTATATATTCTCACCTAAAGTGTTAGCAGGCTGCTGCTCTGATTGCTTTTGCCTTTGATCATATGCATCTTTCAGCTCTGCTTGCAACTCAGCAGGTAGTGCAGCAAAAACCTCAGGGTCCACCTGAACAGTAACAAAAGATTATTTCATTATTTTAGCAGTGAGCAGCACTGTTTGCTTCCTTCTGGGTCACTCTCATGAGAAAGGTATTTATATTTTATGCCAAGAAAAAATAAATGAGATATAACTGAAACACTATAAAACACATTGTGTGCTTTCTTTGTACATTTCAGTTTGTAAAAACAACAAAATTTACATTTAATATTACTCTTAATTATTTAATAAAATTACTATTATGAGCATATAATGCACTAAGCATCTTTACTCACATATTGATACCCAGTACAGATGCATTAAGAGCAGGATTAAGTCTCACTTAGAGAGCACTCCCTTCAAATTTCAAAACACAAACATTGTGATCATCAGATGCTTGTTTCTCCTTTACTTTTGATACTTCTATTTCCTGCAAGCTGCTATATAACTCAATATTCTTGGAAATGGTCTCACAGGAAAAGCCAAGTCCAGCTATGTCATATTTTGAACCAGCACAAAAGCATTTAATCTCTTTCTCCCACAGTTGTCCACCACTTGCTTGCCTGATAAAAGCACAGTCCCTTGCAACTGTCACAGGGACTTGAATTCTAGACAGGAAATAATTTGATACCAATTGTCAGACACACGCATATGGACAAAATAAAATTTCTTGTATTATCAGTTATTTTTCTCATTGCATGTCTAAAGTAGCAAATCAGTGACAGACTCATCTTGTATTTGGAATTTCTCATTATTACTGGACAGTGTTTTCAGCTTATAATCTTCAGAATCTAATTGAAAAAAGCAAACTTATCATTTAGTAGATTAAATCTGCCAGTGCAAGAGTGCCCTTCATTTCACTGATAAAATTCAGAAATGTGTACAAACAGCAAAAAATTAGTCAAAACTACAATTACTATTCTGAGGCCACAATACCATTTCTATCATTATCTGAGATACTGTATTTTTTACATGTCAATCTGCAAATGTATTAAAATTTATCTCTTATTTTCAATACAGATTTCATTTTTTTTAGAACCAAAACATGTATGGCTATGACAGGGAGATACAGTGTGCAATTCACACACAGGATGTCTAAATAATACAAACCATAAACACAAATGTGCTTTTACAGGTTAAAATTCATCAATTTAGCACAAGCTTTTTCCCTTCTCAGAGCTCCATGAGTCAACAAATTTTTCACCACACAGAATATGCACTAATTGAAGGAGGAAACGGGAACAGCTCTGACCTCAATTACCACATACATTGTGCAGAACAANAGGTTAGTGTTCTCGGGTAAAGCACTTGAGAGTCAAGGATTTGGAATGCTCTGAATCAACACTGTTTTTTGTGTACACCACTTAATTAATGCAGAAATAATGCAGTACACAAACTGCATGCATTTTTGCTATTCCCCTATCACTGCTGTCTCAGAGAATAACATGGAAAAGTTCAGTTAAAGGAACCATCATTCAAATTCATATGAATTCTCCAATATAACTGGAGTTTCAGGTAAGTCATTGTCCTAACACTGTGATACAGGTATGTGAAAGCTTTCACATTATGGATTACCTTGGTTTTATAAAGTCATAGATGATCTCAGCATAAAGCTATCAGTATTTCTGATGAGCTTACATCAATTTCCTTAGGAGGAATCTGTACCATGTCAAGACAATGTAAGGATGAGATGAAAACTTGCCACCACTAACTAACACCACTATTACAAATGTCATTAATTTCCAGGCATCTGTAAACCCAACTTTTTGCATCCTACACTTCTACAGGATACAGGCTACAGAGATATATAGCAGCTATTCTAAATTTTAAGATTACTTCAGCAACTGATGGAAAGGTATGCAACCTATCTGGATTCCTTTTATAGGAGAACTTTACGTAACAAAGGAAATTTTCCATATGTTTTCTAATGAATAAATCACTATCAGCCAATTAGCTTCCCACCTGATCATAAAACCTCAGCTCAGACAAAAGGAATGAAAAGTTGAAAAATAAACCTTATGAAGCTATAAAAAGATGGCAGGGCATAATTTTCATCTGCTGTAGCTAAAGTACTCATTTTGGAGTGGCTGGCAGAATTTCTCTACCCAAAACCTATTACTACTGATTTCACTGCTTCATGGGCCACAAAGTAGATTTAAATGTTTGTGTGCAGTCATAGCACATACACTCCCACAAAGACTTGAAGAGAAAAAATGAGTGAAACTATGGAGTAAGATGATATTTTTGAATTAAGTTCACATTTGATGTTAACACAGAAGAAAACCCCTCCTGTATTCATGAACTGGGTTTAGCCTTTTTTTTCACCAAGCCTACAGGAAGCTTTTCAACTGTACTATTCTAGGTATTAAACTTGGACCTAACTCAGAAAATGAAAATTGTAAATATTAGTCCCCTTTTTGCCAATTAAGAAAGCTGAATGGCTTTCAAGAGAAAATATGGAGTACTGAATTCTTCTTGAACTACATCTTCAAACAAAAAGGCTGCTCTAATAACCTGTGGTTTTGGATCAAGTAACTAGGTCACAAAATACATTTGTAGATAGAAAAAAACAGTACAAAAAACTAGTGTAAACTATGTCTTGTTAAGAAAACTTCAAAAAGTAATGCTGTTTTAAAAAATAACAAACAGTTCTCGACTACCTAATTATTAGACAGATAAAGCAGAAAGAAACTAAAAGGAATTTTTATGGAAAGCCATATGCAGTTACCATTCACCCTGAAAAACAGTCCTGAGTGGTAAGCCAAGTGTGGAGGGGTGTACTTCAGAGCACAGCCTAATTTAACACACATCTTGCTTATGGACAGATGTAACTAGAAAATTCAAAACAGGTGGGGCAGAGAGAACTCAAATATTGTTTGCACACTAATCCATAGGGGAAACAAAACTTCGTGGTTCAGCAATAAAAATTGACACAGCTGTTTCTGAACCAATGAACTTAAATCAAGGTGAGGAAATTTTAGTAACAGAATAGACTACATATTTTTTAAAACAATAATTATGCATTAACTATTTAGTGGAATTCCTAAATTATTTTCTCTGGATTTTTTGTCACCTAAGCAACATTATGCCTTAGCAACAGCAATAAATCTCTATAAATGTGATTAAGTGGTATCACTTCACTTTAGAACATCAAAGGTGCAATGAAACGGAAAAGTAAAAACACTGCTCCATTTTAAATGATGCAATGCAAGACAGTGTATCTCTGGGTAACCCAATCTTTGATTTTTAAGGTTTTTTTTCTTTTCATTTTTACACTACATTTGCTCAGCACCATCTCAGACTGAAGAGTGGAATAACATTAGAAGCATCATGACTGTTACCTGCTGCCCCTTCATGTCCCTATTTTAACAACCATCTTTGTTCTTTTGTCATCCTGGACAGGCTATCTATGAGTCCATTTAAAAACTATGGAAATATGCACAACCTTTATCCATGACCACCCTTCTCTCAGGAATGTGATACAAACAACCACATCTATAGAACAAGCTAGCAGAGGTTAGCTTTACCTCATCAGAACACACACCTAAACAGAGTGAGTCTCCTGTGACCTAGCTAAGCAGATTTTAGGACTGCTTCAGACTTATGGTTCTCAGCTGCAATACAGAAAAAAGCTATTTATAGACTGGATTGCAAAGTAAACTGTATATGAGGGGGTTTTACATTAAACAACAGCAAAACCAGAGGCATACTGATAACTATAATCTTCAGTAAATATCATTATACTATGTTTCTGACAGGTAATGTAACATTTAAAAGCAGACTTTTTAAAGACATTAAAGGACCATGAAGAATTTTGGGAAGTCACAGGTTCTAGTTAATGTGTCAAGAAAGAGCTTTTAACTTCCTATAGATGAGGAGTAGTTGTTTATTGATACTGTGCAAACATCCTACCTGTGAGAAAGCTGGCAAGGCTATTACATCGATTCCCATATTGGTATTTGGTTCTTGGAGCTCTGGTATTTGTAAAAGCACTGTTCCAACTGGTTGTGACAGAAGTGCAGTGTTACATCCATTTATTGGCTCTTTTCTGCTCTCTCCGTAACTCTCTCCTTGCTGAACCCTGTATATTTGCTCTATTTGTTCTCAGAGATCAGGTGGCAGAGCTTCTAGC
>VZTN01002262.1:58304-183304 GCA_013400515.1 Erpornis zantholeuca | reverse complement strand
GATCTCTTGGGGTGGGTGTCACTCACTCTTCATCTGGAGCTGATTTTCACGTGTGGCCTAAGTGATTTGAGTGTCTCTGTAGGACACTTGTCAGATATGTAACTAGGTGATCAGAAAATTAGTTGTGTGTGAACTTAAAAAAAAATTACAATTTTTATACTAATGCAAGTGTTAGGTTACAACACCCTTCAGAAAAGTTGGGTGGAAGAAAGGCACGTGGCTCTGTGGTGTTAATGGCATCAGGACAGATTTGCAGCACAGTCCATCCTCTGCAGCTGGAACTAGATTTTAAACCAGCAGAGATTCTACCTGGGCTCAGATATTGTTTGTCAAAACACATCCAGATTCCCAGAGGACTTCAGAGTTTTGGGTGCTGAGCTTGTGTAGCAATTCAACTGTAATTGTTGCAGTAGGAACAGATGGACACGAGCACTTTAGTAAATCTCACTTAGACTTTGGTGAACAGAAGATTTTGACATTTTTACCCTAATTATAGGTACTAAACAGTGGAACATTTGACCAGAGAGCTTTTGAAAACCTTGTCTTAAAATATTTCCTGTTCAGGAGTGATTAGCCAATACAGATTTCAATTTAAATTTTAATTAAAGCTTATTTTTTATGTGCAGTATTAGCTGGCAACACTTTTTTTTTTTTAAAGAAAAGATGTTATCTTTATAGAATTGACTTATTTGGAAACTTAACATAAGCTTCCAAGCCCACAGAAAATATGGTGATATGTTTCTGTTTAAAATATGTTTCAAAAAGTAATTCACTGTAAAATGTTTTTGCAGTACTACTTTAGAAATAATTTTGGATGACTTAGATAGGAACCTCTTAGTCCTTGACTCTAAAATCTAGATATACAAAAGATTTACAGGAATACAGTTTCACGACTCATTTTTTTAAGCCATGCAGTTTCCACATGACCTGATTATCACTTTGAAAACATCTGGGTTGGCTAGCGATCGAAAAAGTGTATCAGTGCTGATGTATGAAATAGCCCTGGCCCTGCATATAAATGGACACAGGGTGTCTGTTGACATCAACAGATGTTGTAGGTAGGGGAGGTACTTGAAATATTACAATTTTACCTGTGAGTGACTGTTGGGGTATTTTCACTGATCATAATACCTCAAAAATTTAATTTTTAAGAAGTACCTGTCTGGTCGGTCTTGAATTTATTGAGCTAACGAGTGGGTTTCTTTCAATGCAGCACTGTTCTGTGCACTCCATGTCAATTGTACGGCTCTAATTAAACCCATGCAAGGGCTGTGCTTTATGCTGCTATTAAACAGCAGAGTGTTAAAATTGATTTAGCAGGCTTTAGAAGCAGTTACCCTGGAGAGGTGGCAAGGCCAGGAGTCACTTACTTCTGCAGAAACACAACATGAATCCAGTCTTCTCCCTAGCAGTTCTGGACAGATTGAAAAATAATCCCTAGCAGTTCTGGACAGATTAAAATATAATCCCTAGCAGTTCTGGACAGATTAAAGAATGATGTTTTGGGTATCTCAGGTGCAGACTGAGACTTCCAAGAAATCACTTAATGATCGACAAAGAAAAAATCAAAGAAGGTAAAAAACTCCCAAAATATGCTGTTGGTCAGTTGTTTTGGTTTGTTGTTTTGGTGGTTAGAGAGAAATAGCATGAGAAGTTGGGAGGGTCTCTTGCAGTTAAGGCTGAGCTCCAGCCTTTCACCATTCTAGCAGATGTTTTAAATACATCTCATGGTGCACTAACACACTCTGCTCACCAGTGCTGGTCTATCACTATGGGGGGATCAAACAGGAAGAGTAAAATAGAGAGACAGTGGTGAAAAAGAGAATCACAGCAGCAAAAAATAGATTTGAATGACTTTAGAGGCACAGGTGTGACTTGTGAAAGCTTGGGCACCTCTTAATTTGTACAGGAGGTGAGTAACCCTCAAGAGAGATTTCTAGAGGTGAAATGTGACTGCTCTAGCTGTAGGAGAAAACAATGGAGGAAGGTTGCCACCAGGAATCTCCAGGGCTGCCCATAGTTAAGCAGAAGGTAGAAATGAGTGCTGATGGAAATCTGCCTTTATAGGAACAAGGGAAATGCTGAAATGTCCTAGTTTGACCTTTAGGAAGTTCAGCTCAGGGCTTCATTCAAAGCCCATTCTAGTGGTTGAAAAGATTGTGCATTGACACTGAAGGTCTGTCAGGAAAACAGTCCCTCATTTTTTCTTCCCTGCTTTCTCCTTACCAAAAGTCATCCAAAAGCATCTCTTAGAAATGTTTTGTTCCTGACTTTTTAATTTTCTTATCCAAAGATGTGAGATGTAGCTTTGTGGCTGACTTGGAGATCTCTGCTCTTTGCCATGCATTGATGAACAAGGTATATGTGAATCCACCAGACTAAATTTATGAGGACAAAAATACAAAGAAATAATAGTTCCATAGCTTACATGTGAGAGTGTAAGCTCCGAAAGGAAAATAAGTTTCATTTTTACCTACAGAGAAGAAAGACATATTCTCTTGAAGTTAAAATGGTTATGGCTGAGTGCTGTAGAAAAACAACCAGCTTTTTAAGAGTTGGTAGTATGTGAATCAGTGATACTGGAAGAAGTGTCTGCAAGATTATTTGAGTTTCAAGGACATAAACATACTTCATTGCTCTGATTTAGTCACCCTCGGTCATTCAGAATAAGTGGGAACTGATCTCATTTAGGAAATCATTGAGAGGAGATGAGTCTGAGGACTTGATTCTATCTTATCTTGACACATCACAGTTAATAAAGGAAGGCAATTATTAAGTTTTCTGGGATGTACCCTCATCTGAGGCATTGTTAATAAACATTAAAGGGCTAGTTCTTCAAAGGTGTTTAAGCACCTAGCTCCCATTGATTTCAATAAAATGAGGCATCTAAGTGCCTTTAAAAATCTGACCTTAAGTGTAATCAGGAAAAAGTGAAGTAAAATATAAGCAGGTTCTAAAAGAATAACAAGGGTCTGCAAGCATGTGATTCTGGCATGTGATTCCTGGTTATTACATTTTATATGTATGGAGTGTCTGCACATTATAAACCAAACAAAGATACAAACACACCATCCCTGCCTATACTGCACAGAGCATCAAATTGCTCTCACTTCTCCAGTCGTGTCTCAGACACCTTTTACAAAACATGCTGCATGGATTGAGATAAAAAGCGAGGAAACAACAAACCCAGCAATATCCCCTCTGCTCCCTTCAGCCTCTGTCACAGCCCTCTCTCCCGGGGCCAGGCGTGCTCCTCCTCTTCCCTTCCTCTCCCCAGTGTGCTCGGTGAGCTGGAGGGCTTTGTTCACCCGACTCCATGTGAAAAGTAAACAGTTGGTCACAGCCCTAATTACAGATGCTTTGTTTTTTTTTTCACTCAAACATATTTTTCAGTTAGAGGAAAATACCTTGCTCTCAAGATTAGCCTTATCGAGAAGGTACAGTAGGTATGACACAATCCCAATGTGATAAATAGATAGATAGACAGGCAGTGGCAACCAAATGTTAACATTTTTTTTTCTTTTGGAGGAAAAATCCTGAACTAGAAAATATCATGTTGGTTTGTCACTATCTTTTCAGGTTTGTTGCATTTTAATACAAAATAGAAAGTGAGAGGTAAGGAGATTGCCTTGTAGTTTGTTTCTTTCATGTTAAGCCAACTATGCTGCTTACCTACTTCTTGATAAATATTGCTCAGCTACTTCTCTTTGGGATTAAGTAAATGAAAACAAACCCTGCACAGATAACAATAATTCCCACAGAAGAGATTTTCAAATTTAAAGGCTAAACTGAAATTTAAAATGATTTTCCTGGATTTCCGACCTAGATTCCCTGTCTTACTCTCAGCGCATTTGTCCTTTTAAAGGAACCAATATGTTTGTATAACTGATGTGAAACAAGCTTGACTCCAAAAAGATTTAACTTAATATCTGGCTAAGCATTCAGAGGGTAGTCCATCTGTAGAATGTACATTAAGGGCCCTGGCTGGAGCGCAGCGAGTCATGTATGATATCAGGCACACAAATGTGACGTGATGCCCATATACTCTTGAGCATAATTCGAAGTGCCATGAAGCTCTATGGGTAGAGAAGCTATAAACACAGTTGTCACAAATGAGAAAGTCTACAGGGTTATATCCAGGCTGAAGAATGAAGAAACATTAGAACCAGCCATCACATCTTAATGAAATTGTTAATTAGGATATTATGGACTTCATAGCTGAAGATAATCTGTCCAGCAACGTTGCAGCATGCTTTAATTAACTGGTTCCTCTCCAAAATCAGAGGCAGACTCAAAAGTGGTGCAGAAAGCCCTTCATAAATATACAAATACAATCAAAATGGTGTTACTTTTTTTCTAGTGGATGT
Organism: Erpornis zantholeuca; assembly: GCA_013400515.1. Lineage (NCBI taxonomy): Eukaryota > Metazoa > Chordata > Aves > Passeriformes > Timaliidae > Erpornis > Erpornis zantholeuca. The sequence goes on along the minus strand of VZTN01002262.1, from coordinate 178,937 downwards.
TTTTAATCTTTTTGTTTCTTTCTAAACAGACCAGCACAGAACATGTGATTATAGGAATAAGTACACGTTTAATCTACATAATCATCAGTCTTTCTTTATGTAAAAATGATTAGTAAATAGGTTTTTTAAGCAACTATTTAGATTAGGCATTGGCATCATAGATTAACTTATTTCTAAAACACTTGATTTTATCACTCTGCCTAATGATTTGTCTCATGATTTATTGGCTAATATGATGAATCATGTTAGATTTATTGTTTATCCTATAAATAGTGCAACAAATCATTAAACAGTGATAAAACCCAGCAGTTTCACAAGAAAGTCTACTATGTTGTCTTCATGTACAATGTGCTTGTGCTGTACAATAATTTGATGGTTCTGTTTTCGGTTTTATGATATCAGGTGAAAAGGCATCTCTGTTTAAATTAAATGGTTTTACAAAATAATAGTGAAGTCATAATCTTATACTCCTGCTATATTTATTTTATACAGAAAAATAAAGCCTAATGTCTGATGTATAGTAAATCTGTGAATTTATTCACAAGAATAAATGTAATATTCTCTCTTAGAAACACCTTAAATATAATGGCAGTTTTTCATATTTTAGCATGTCAGCTGTGTTTTTCTCACTGTGGTTTGATGTTGCAGTTGACAAAAATGTTGCTTCCATCCTGGTGATTTTAGAGATCTGAGCCCATCTCATTTCTCTGAGCTGAAAGGCCTGGTGTGGGATATTGGTGAATTGAATATATGAAATTTGGCATTCAGATAATGGGAGTGGTCATTTTTTTCTTAAGACATAATGGCTTCTCTTGTTGCAGACAGAGCTAAGTCTGCCTGTATACATTAGGGATGAAAGGACAGAAAATAGAAGTAATATTCCTGAAAACTCCCTGAGGTCATCAGTGGGTTAGCATAGACGTGTTCATGATGATATTATATGCTGCAGGAGTATATTTGCAGTATTTTAAATCGAATTATTTGGACAGTAGTGGTCAACCTTTATTGCTAACTGGGCTATTTACCTTCTTTTGATCTCAAGGTATTGCCACACCCTGTTTCCCCTCACCTGTTGGAGGAGGGCTTGTGCCTTCACCAAATTGTTTAATGCAGAGCCTCCCTGAAATACCTGTGAAGTGAGGTGTGCCAAGGATGGCTCACCAGCACTTTCAAAATTCAGGATATACTGGAAACACCATTCTTTTGTCCATCCTTGGATGCAGAGCCCTGAGCTGGTGCCTCTGTGCTGTCCCCACCCAAGAGCAGCAGATTTGCACGGCGTGTGTGACATTTGTGCTCAGCCCATCAGCTCTGCGTGAGCCCAGGGCTCCTGACACGGCAAGTGCAGAGAAAAACAGCCCCCCAGAGCAAGGCTTGCTGCTGCTTGTCCCTGATATTCCGAGTGCCCTGGATGAAAAGGGTCAATGGGAATGGGACATGGGCCAAATGCCATATCCTACCTGGACAGCTGCCTGGTGCCTGAGGCTGTAATCGGGCACCACCTTACACAGCTCTTATTTTTTTTGCATGTCTCAGGGTCTTAGTTTGTGTGAGAGGGAACAGAATAGGATGAGCGAGAAGATTAAACAAAGGATCAAATAAACCTATGGCAAGTTTTTAACAAGCACAGCTCTCCCCTGGCTACCATTAGGTCAGCAGTATTGGTTACTTGATTTGCTCGTTTGGCACTACGGTAAATTATGGGGAGTTTGGGTATTGATTATTTGGACTTTGCTATAGGTGCTGTGCAGCCTGGGCACTCAGGCTGTGGTTATTGATTATGTGTACTTTGCTATAGGTGCTGTGCACCCTGGGCACTTGGGCTCTGGTTATTGATTATTTGTACTTTGCTATATGTGCTGTGCAGCCTGGGCACTCAGACTCATCCTCTGTGCCAGGTGCTTGGTTGGCTCCTTGTTCCAGCCTGTAGAAGAGCTTGAGCACAAATTGGCAGAATTTGTGCAGCAAGGCTCTGAAAATCATCTCCAGTAATCCAGAAAGCCTCATAGCAAGCAGAGGAAGTCCTGCTCCTTGTCACTGTGATTATGGAGATGCAGGAAGCAGGTATCCATGTGTGGCATGGCCTAACCAAGAAAGTCTGCCTTGTTTGTTAACTAACTGAGCATGTCCCTTCACTGCCCTGATAATAATTCCTCCTCTCAGGTTTTCACGGGGAAACTGCCACAGTGCTTAAGATGCACCATGAAGAAGAACATGCTTTTTGTGTATTTTGGACACTTATTTTTTTTGTAGGAAAACACTGAGCACAGCTCAGCAGCTTTCCAGTCCTGGGCAACTGTACAGGAACCTGTACAGTTCTAAAAATTTTTGGAAAATATCACATGGTCCCTCTCTGTAGTACTCTAACCTAGCTGTATTTGGTCTCTTTGTAGCTTATTGGTAATTCACTTTATAAAAAGAAAAAGAAGGAACAAAAAATATGAGTATTTGAAGAAGAAATGGCAAGAAATAAAACTTCCATCCTACTCCTAGGGGAAAACTGACAATATTTTTGGGTCAAGGTCTGAAAAAAAAGAAGTTAATTGAAAGGTAGGTGGTAAATGAGATGGCTGATTTAGGTTGGTATTTCGGTGTGCTCAGTAATTAAATCCAGGGAGATGGTCTTAATGACAGAAGCCAGCAAAGAAAATCTGCTTCTGTGTGCATTTGTTACTTCATGTGTGTATGAGCAGCACAAATTTGTCCTTTGGTACAACACTCTTCCTTGGAAGGGTGCAGCGATGGTGCAGCAGCAGTGAAAGTAAAGCTGCAGATCTTTTCAATCTCCAGTGTAATCCCAGGCAGTGCTACCACTGATTTTACTACAGACAAGCCTTTTAGTCCTCAAAATGTTTCTAGATACATATTCTTGTTTATCCTAGAGGAATCTTTTGGGCAAATTTCCTGGAATTTCTCTAGATCTGGAGGTAGTGGAGGAGAATGGGATGGAAATGCTGGATTAAAGGAAAGGGACCTTAAAGGAGTAAAAGTAATCATTTAACACAGGAGGAGGAAGTGGTTTCTTACAGTGGACCAAACAGCTAGAAAGACCTTACTTTATAAATGCTGACACAGGCTTATCTCAAAGCAGGGCAAAGGTTATTGCATTAAAGGTTCAAATCTGGGAAATACATGTTCCTAGAGTGGGTGCATAAATCTGAGACATTTTTAATCTCACTATGTAAATAAATCTCATCAGAAAAATAAAATTGTATTGCTTTGATTCATTTGCCGTAAACCCTTTTAATTTGATTTTGATTGATAGCTAAACCCCTTGCATTAGAACTTCTTGAAAAAGTTTCAAGATAAGCAATTACTCACTCCCTCTGGGTAACGCAGTTTTCAAACTTGTGAGGATGTGTTACTCCTGTATAAAATGTAACTGGCAAATATTTTTTATATTGTAATTGCATTTTGGTTTTATCTTTCACAGCATTTATTCATCTTTCATGCCAGACTTTCAAACTCTGCAATGTGACTGACTGATGCTGTAAGTGCAGTTAATTTTAATTCTGATTTTTAGGACTGAATTTGTCAATCAATATTGTTCACTGCAGTAATTCAGTAAGCGTCTCTAATTTCTTAGCCTTTTTTTTTCTTCTTTTCTTTCTCTTTTACTTAATAATTTAGAAGTGAAACTTCTCTAAGAGCTACCTGTCAATTTGGTGTTCAGAATCTGAAGGATGAGTGGCTGTTGTTTGCATTCCACATGAACATACTCTGGTTTGGCAACAGTGATTGTCAGTAGATTGCCATTAAGTCTGTGCTCTTACACCCATTCAATAGGCAGCCAAGATGCCAAAAAAACAGAACAAGCTGCATCTTCAAGAAATAAAAGCACACAGGGAGCACTGGTAACCAGCAGTACATGCTCCAAACCAGACAGATCAAATTAATTCCGTGAAGAGGACTGGATTATATAAACACATTACATATGCCAGATATTGATGTAGGACATTATTCTCCCTCATTCAGAGGAGATTCTGCTAGTGTCAATAAGAGGTTTACGGAAAGATGTAAAGTGTCATCATCAAGTAGTAACTAATGTTTTAGTTAGCACCATTATTATTTCATATGCAACATTACCTGATGGGAAAAACCCATTAACTTTAAAACCACAGTTGTGCGCTCTGTATTTCTTCTTGTTTGTTGTCCCTTCAACTTCCCTATCAGCTTTTAACATCAATCAACAAATTCATCCTTTTCCACGTGAATAATGATCCCCTGCTGACTGGCATATCTGTCTGGAGAACAAGGAGTGTAGCAGAGCTGATCCTGCAGCACTCCTTTTATCTAGGACACAGACCTTGGATATTCAGGGGAAACATCCAAAACAGGTAAATTAAAATTGTACAATAATTCATCTAAATTTTCCTAGGTTTTTTTACTTGTCTGATATCCTATCACTTATGTCCCAGTACAGGAACTCAAGATTTCCAGTACCCACCTGCTGTGTTCTGAGGCCTTTCCAGACCCCCACCTCCCCCAGCTGTGTGTGCAGCAGCTCTGTAGTCAGGCCTGTAGTCCAGAAAGATGATCCCTTTTTTTTTTCTGTGCAGCCAAAATTATGGACTTGCCATCCCAGTGAAGATAATAAGAACTGACTGGCCTAAATTGGACTTGTATTCTTAGTGCATTTTTGGCAACGTCATTCCTGTCCCTCAGAAACAGCCCACATTCCATTCCTCGTTACTCAACATCAGTCGGGATAGATGTGTCCCAAATGTGGCGGCTCCCCCAACACCCACAGCCATGCAGGGGTGCTGAGCGCTGCTGATAACATCAGCTGATAACATCTGCTGATAACATCAGCTGCCTGCAGAGCCTCTCTCCCCCCGTGCCCTGATCCCACAGCCGTGCCCGGGTGTGTCCCCATTTCTCCGGGCAGATGGGAGCTTTTGCGTGCATGTGAACCCCGCTCCTTGTGGGGCTTGGCTGAAAGCATTCCATGAGAATAAGCCAAGTGTGTTTTCCACACACTGCTGCAGCATGGCAGTGCTGAGGCTCCTGCAGCACCTTTTTCTTGCTGCCAGTCCTCAGCTGCACCCTGTGGCTGATGGCCACTGCAGCTCCTTCCTCCAAAACCCTTCCAAGCAGCTTCTCCCTGCCCCAGGTTCTAGTAGGCTTTTATGTTGTCTCTGAAGATAAGCAAGGGCTGTGTTCTGGACCTTTGTTTAGATGCTAAACAAGCTTTGAACTCTCTGGCTTCTCACCAGAGGAGTTGCAGTAGGGGATGCAGCCTGCCCAGCCCCATCATTCCTCCTTGTGAAATCCAGAATGGTATTTTTACCAATATTTTACTCATCTGAACTCTTCCCCCCTGCCTTCCCCCATCCCCCAAAGGTAGAAATAGTTATCTAATAAATATCTAAGTGTGTTCTAGCTTTAGGGATGACACACATTTAATGTGGTTTATGCTATATTATTCTTGCTTAACTTTGAGCTTTTGATTTAGCATTCCAGTTCAGCAGTGGTATTCCACAGGGGATATTGTTGGTTTCCAAATCTTTTGTCAGAGTAATTGAGCATAACATCTCTGTAGGTTTGTGTTTCAAAAGATGCATTATCTTTTCTTGTCCATTTTTTCTATCCAAGCTATTCAAAACTTTTAGTTTTACTGATCCTTTGAAATAATTTGAGGTTTAGGACTGATAATTTATGTTTCTGCTGAATTTGCAACTCTGCATGTGATGATTAATACACTTCTCTCCATAAATAAGAAGAGATGATATCTGTGAATTGGTAACAAAACAGAAGAATTTCATTAAATTCTGTATTTTGCAAGAGACTTCCATCCTTTTAAATCTTTATAAATTAAACATCATCCATGTCTGGCTGGCTGAAGAATGAATGTCACATATAAGATATCTCCCTTAAATATTTTCTTGAAAGTAATCTATATGATTTACAACATATTGCAATTAACATTGACCTTTTGTCTGCTTCAAAAGAATGTGAGAACAGTTTCTTGACATCAAAGAGATTTTCTAAATTTCCAAAAATATTCCTGATGAAAGTTGCTCAGACTGGGAAAAATATGTCACCTTCATTTAAAAGTTATGGCACACTTGATAGATTATCTGCCTCTCTCCTAACCTTAGTTCATGCACAAAAGTGGATTTAAAAATACACTTGCAAGTAATCATCTTTTAGAAAATGCAGATCCTCAGAAGTCAAAACTAAGAATCCTGTACTTCCTGTTTAAGATCAATGACAATTTATTCAGGATCTGGAGGCTTCTATTCACTCTCCCATTTCTTTCCAGCCCTATAATTGCCAGAGTACAGCTGCAGTTGAGATCCCAATAAACTTTGTACCTTCTTTCATCCAAAATGTATTAAAAACAAAGAATAAAACTCAGTTTTCATAAATGTCTATATTCAGCTTTATTTTACTTTGTATCAATATTTTGTTTTGCCTTTAACCTGTGAAAATATTTGTGGAAAGCAGACAAATGGTCTGTGGATAGGATCAAATTCTTTAACACAGTAAGACATAGAGTCCTGCTCCTCTCTATTTGCTTACTCTTTGCTCTTCACTGCTTTGGTCTCCTTCTAAAGGTTAGGAAGGCTGCTCTGGCCACCGTGTCCTGCCAGTGTGTGACAAGTTCAGGTGCTGTCCCTCTTGGCTGGAGCAGCCTCTCTTTGTAGCAGCCCTGACTTTGATGGCAAAGCATGAACTGTTCAGTTGAGGGAGGGGAGGAGAGATCAGAGCACGAGTTAGGCCAGCTGCCAGACACACTAAAATTACTCCTGTAACCACTCCAATATGTGTACCAGAATTTAGGGACTCCGATATATTCAGACAGAACAGTTTTACACAAAGGGTAGTTGAAATACAGTCTGGAACAAACTGCCGAAGTCAGCAGTAGAAGCAAATAGTGTAAATCAGCTCAAGGAGGAGTTTTTGAAGAAGACAGGGGAAGAGCAAAGAGCTACTAGCAAGAAGTTCAAGTTTCATATGATGAAACACAGATTGATTTGTATTTCCTGAGGTTATGAGGGCAGGTCTTCATGGACCATATCATCCTCTCTGGGCTGCTAAATGTTCGCATGTACTTTTGTGCTGTGTTTCATCCTTACTTGGTTTGGAGTGATGCTTTCCCCTCCCTCACACACTCTTCCATGTACAGTGTCTTTAGATAAGGTCTTGCAGAGGGGCCTGCATAGCACAGAACCCCCTGTTTCCTCTCATCTTGGTGAACTTCACTAAAGCCAGGGTAATCATTTAGTAAAAGTGGTGCAATCAAGAGCCCTTTTTAGCTTCTAGGCATATAGATTTGTTTGCCGTGTGTTGTTTCCTGGGAAGGGCCTCCAGACCATGATAAAATATTTATGTCTACACTGTGATGATAAAGAAATTTTGACTGTGAACTCAGACATGGAAGTGTTTTACCTTTTCAGGGTACCACTAACCTCAGAGCTGCCATGCTGATGTGGTGAAAGATGCACATTCCAGGTGGGAACAAAACAGAAATAAGGGGAGAGCAGATCCTCTTTACTGCTCTTCATTGATGAGCCTATAATTTGTCCCTGTGGTCACTGACATGTTGCTCTTGAGAAGAGAAACTTCTACAAAACTTCTTGGGTTTTTTGGTTTTGTTCTTTTTTTTAATATCAGGTAGTCTATAAACATAATTTTGTATATAACAGAGTCTCTTTGCCCTCTCCCACATTTGTGACCCACTGACACCTCTCTTGTGGGAGACCTGAGATGACTCCCCTGGGCCTCCAGGAGTCCTCCTTGTGAAAGGCTTGGGGAGAGCAGCCATGGGCCTGGTTCTGAAAGGCATTGTCCCCATAAACTTTGTCATGTCAACATAAGCTGAAATTTTCCACAGCTTGGCTGGATAGATTTTGCCTTGAATTTTACTGAGACTTCGTTTTGGTTTTTTTTTTTTTTTTAAATAGATTGATATCGTAAATTGCCATTGCAAATATTACATGAGAAAAAGGGATTGTATCTTATTACAGGGTTCAGTTTCTAAGTCATAGATTGTAGTAGGTAACTTATTTGTATAATGTTTTCAATACAAAATTTTCTAATGCAGAATTTTCCCCTTGTTTTCTGATTATCTTTGATTGCAGCTCTGATAAGTAAAACACAAATGTCTTTTCTTTATTTTGGTGCCAGAATCCAAAACCCAATTTCACTGAGATTATTCTACCAAGATTCCCTGTGCCTTGGCTTGCTTGTTTAAAGCAACATTTATTTTTACTGAGGTTTGAGTATTTCCAGTACCTTCTGCCTCAGCATAAGATTAAAAAGTTCTCTTTGTTCATTCATTATGATACCTATTGGGGTGCAGAAAGGGCATGAAATATCTCCTAATGATTCCCACTTTCTACATTTACGTTCTTGTTGGAAATCAGACATGCAGTTTTCTAAGAAAACAAAAGAAAAAAAAGAAAATTAACAGTTAACTGGACTTTGTAAATGACCCCATAGACTTGGTTCTTGCTTCACAGAAATTCCTAACTTGTGCTGGCACAATCCCTGCTCTCTGCTTCACAGCCCTAGATGTGCTGGTGTTGTGTTCAAAGCCCAGCAGAGCAGGAGCAGCAAGACAGAGCTGGCCTTGCAGGGACATAGCAGCCAGATGATTGGATCCCATTTCCCACAGGTTTCTAAGGCTGCAACTGCAAATGCCTTGTAACTCTATTAGGAAAGACCTACATGATCAATAGATGCAACAAGGCCACACAAGTACATCTCGAAGCACAATGAAAATTGCACATCCTGTGGTGCTCAGGGGACTTAATACTTTTCAGTGATTTTTTTCACCCCATCCCTTGCCCTTGTTTACAGAGCTGTTGCTCTGTCTCATGCAGCTTTATTGTGAAGCGTCACCGGATTTGTTCATTATCATATTTTCCACAAAAAAACCAGTTCTGCACATTTTCTAAGGTTTTAGGCAATATGGATTATTTTTCCAAGAGTTCTCTTTCTTTTTGTAGGGGTTGGTTGATATTTTGAAGAGGCATTACACAGTTTCAAAGAGAGGGTGCCTGCACTGGGGAGACAAGAGGCCAGCAGTCCCTCACCCATCTCTCCTTTGAGACAGGAGCCAGGGTGTGGGGACCATGGATTCCATGTGGGCAATCACAAGCCATAAGCTGACAGGTCACTCCCCCCCAAAATGTTCTGAGGGTGGATCTGAGATGACCTGGGATAGATCTAAGCTCTGATGTTGTCTCATGGCAATTTTTTTTCTCAGCAATTTTTAGAGCTATCTCATTTTAGTGACAACAGAGAGACTGCTTGTTCTTTCTCGTAATTATTTTTAATCTGCTGTTATGCACACAATAAAATATCTTGTTTAAAACTTTTCTCTTTTAATGTGAGGAAAACAAAACACTTGCTGTGAGGTGTACAGGGAGTCTTTTATAGACAGTGTATTTAGCTCAGAGCAAATGAAAAAATAACTACTTGACTAGGTTAGCTTTGGGTGCCCTCAGGCTCTTTGAGATTAGTTTTAGATTCATATGCTATGGTCACTCATTGACCAAGCTGCTTCAACCCTTATACATATCCAGGAAAGGATCATTTCCCTCAGGCATGGTTTTCTTTCAATCATATTTAGCAAAACCATTAAACACACTTGGGGCTTACACTGAAGAGAGAAACAACTTCATATGGTCAGAATTCAGAACTACTTTCTTCTTCAGGAAGTTGAAAAAATTTGGTTAGGTCCCAGTTTTTCAAGACTTTAGTTTGGTGCTCCCTAAAAGGGTTCTGTATAACTTCCCCTGTAATTAAATTATTCCTGAATTATTTTTCGTAATTTTTGCCAAAATTTTTAAAGTTGATGCAAAGATGCTTTATTCCTGAGCAAACAGAAAAATATTTCCTACTTTTATTTCCAAGAGTGTTTGACAGCTGCTACAGTAGAGGGATGAGAAGCAAATGTTACATTGATTGCTTTTTATCTTTTTAAGAGCCCTTACTTGAGTGGCCAAATTTTGTTTTTCAACAAATCCTCAAACCATAAGGTTTTCAGCTTTGATGTTTTTTAAAGAAAGCTCTTAACACACCTTCCTCCTGTCCCCCCATAGGTTTAGAGCAGATGAGCATCCCCAGGAGTGGATGAAGGGTGTCCACAGAGAAAGGGTGTGGAACAGAGTGGTTGGGTCCCTCCAGCTCTGGCATTTGCTGTGCCAGGCTTCTGATCCCCCCCAGAGCTTCCTTCATGTGCAGAGTCATATTGGCTCCAGTTCAGGGAAATTCAGCACAGGAAGGGTAAGTGTTCACACAAGAATGCTATATGTAGGACTTGTTACTGGACCCTATATTTGGATTTGGGAAGCATTCCCAGATGGCCCATAAAGTTGAGTATTTTTGGTGCTTAACTGAGAAAGTTTCACATTAAATCCTCTTTATTAAAATGGATTTATAGGAACTACTCTTCATTTGAACAGTGTAGCTTTGAAGAGTAGAAATGCATGTGAGAAGGAGGTGTGGGGGTTTTTTGTGTGCCATGTGTGGGTATATTTCCCTGTGTACAGAGTTACTGTTTGTGGGAGAACAGTGGGGAATTCTTTTTCCTCTCATGGTTATCTATTTTGGGTGGGCGTCTATGAGAGAATTATCTCCTGAATTATCCAAGAAGTAAATTATTCTCTCCCTTTGAGATTTATCTTAATACAAATGCTGTGCCTGACAGGTTTCACTTAGGAGTTCAGGCTCACCACTGCACTTTGGCTACTCAGAGCAGAACTCTCTGGTGACACTCCCTCTGCTCAGCCTGGCTGGATTTTACTTGAACTCTCTTGGATCTTTTACACATGAAGGCTTGTGCACACATTCTCTCCTGCTGCCACCCCCTTCTTTCTCTGCGGGGAGATCACCTGAACTGCTTACAGCTTTTGGCTTGATTTTAATTTCTTTTCTAAAAGCACAGAAATTACTTAGATTTTTATTGAAGATGCCCTCATATCTTATATCTGTAAGCTCTTCTATAGTCAGATTTAGAACTTTTACAGATCTCTTAGAATGAACCACATTCACATGTTTTTTTGTAATCATACATTTTTGGTTACTGCAGGTATTAATTGCCTTCTGCACTGAGCTGTAAACATTAGAGTAAGACAGAATTTCTTCTTTGAGGTGGGACCAAAATGAGAGGATATCTGAGCAGTTATTTATTTCTACAATATTTCGTTTTTCACAACTATCTTGATGTTCATCAAACTGCTAAAATTCAGAATGAGAGGTAAATTGTAGACCTAATTTTTGCTAAGTCATATGAAAAATGTCCACTGCAGGCGAATAGGTTTTAAAACTCATATTTCTGATTGTTTCCTGTCTTTTAAAATTAATATTGGTGTTTAAAACAACAGGTGGCCTTTTTTTTTTAACTCATTATCATGTTTCATGTGATGCTGTTCTGGACCAAAGAGACACTGAACCAAATTTTGGGAAGAGTAACCTTTTATTGGGTATTTCCCTCTCTCACTGTGTCAGAGTAACCAAGTTGTTCTTTTGCCAAGGTTTGTTGAGCAGTTGCCTAAGATCACAGTCTATGTGTTAGAATAACTGACTACAGTGCAGTTTTAAAGCCTCTAATTTCAGTCTTCTATTATTTCTCTTTCCAATTGTGCCTCTTGTCATCTTCAGTTCTTAGAAATTCTAAATTTCAGCAGTGAAAATGTTAAATTATCTCTTCGAGTAGTTTTTCATTAATGTTTTGTGATTTAATATTTCATTGTGTGTAAAAGTCATGAGACATTATCATGTGAAAAGTACTGTATAAGTTTTATTATATTGTTTACAGCACTTAAATCCTGATGATTTTACAGCAGAGAAAATTAGAGATATTTTTCTTACAGGTAAAATAATAAGGAGGTTAGGTGAAAGTGAGCACTGTGTGTTTGATCATGCAGAATATCAGAATTTTTGAATCCTATTTTCAGCTGTTTCTTGTTAGAAAAACAGATTATTCAGAATTTCATCCTTTTAACAATAAATTAGGTCTTATTTTCTGGAATTTCCATAGTACTCATGGTTAGCTACAGCAAGCATATTGTCTCTGGAAAGACTTCATAACTTCTGAAAATATTAAATGTTTTAGAGACTGAGAAGAAAACTCAAAGTGAAGGTAATGCCCTAATTGCTCCTAACATGTGCACCTGAAATAAGTAACTGAAAATGTCTTAAGGTTTGAATTTTTAAAGTGACAAAGCTTAGTTCTGCTTAGTGATGTGATGACCCTGTGACAGCATCTTTGCCTCCACATCACTGCACTGATTTTGTGTCTTCCAAAGGCAGAAGACAGATCTTTGTGTCCTTTTATTTCCCCAGGTACAATATCAGAGGATTTAAATCACTGTCAGGAGCTTCCTGATGATCCTTGTGCTTCCAGTTTGTAAACTGGCAACACTTCTACCCTGAAAAGCTTTTTGGGTTTTTTTTCCTTATGAAAAGCTGGTTTTGTTGTAGATCTCTACTCTCACATCTGAACAGGCTCCTGGTCTCCCCCAGCACCACCTGTGGTCAATAGAGGATGGAGAACTTCTGCAGGAATATTTCCTGCAGAAAATGCCTGGGAGAACTTGCATTCAGATCCTTCTGTAGCATGTCCAAGAGGATCTTTCTCTCCACTCAGTCTAGAAAACAACTGACCCAGCCAGGTGCTCAGAATTGAGCTCTCTGAGGGCTCTCTTCATGTTTTGTGATAGTTGACCTCAAAACTGTTGTTTAGTGAACTTTTCTCAGAAAAAAAATATTGACTCCAATTTCATTTCAAACTTAACATGGATATACTCTATGAATGTCTGTGTTGAACAAAGTCCAGGCAGATTTTTTCCCTTTGTGTTTGTGTGGAGCAGGAATCTGAACTCAGTCACGTCTACGCTTTGGGCTTGTAGAAATTAGCACAAGGAATAATCCCATGTTATGGAGTAATTTTTGATGTTCCCTGTAATTAAAATAGTTCTGCATTACATTCAGGCAAAAACTATGCTTTGGCAGTGTGGTGAAACATTAGAGAATTCTCCTCAAATTAGTTACAGAAATTGAATGACAGGACAAATTAAGAAGAGGCAGGAGGGGGTGAAATATTTTATTTTAAAAATACTCCATAAAGATAAACATGCAGTAAATTAGCAAGTGTGCCTTCTCAGTTATTCATGGAAACATGTTTGGAAAAAAACCATGGGGTTGGTTTGTTTATTATTTGGCAGAATTTTCCAGTGTTTTGTCAGCTTCCCACAGGCTGCTGTGCATGGAGCTCCTTGGGAGGATCACCAGAAGGCTTTGAGGAAGACTTCAGAAATGACAAACCAGACATGGAGGAGAATGACAGAATGAGGCAATGAGCTCAGACTGGGCATCCCTTCTGCAAACCTTTCCACCCCAAAGGTGTAATTTTGAGCAGACACATGGATGGAGTGAGAAAATCATGGAGATCCGTGGATCTACCTGCATACTGTCCTGGATACTTCAAAAGCTGCAGTTAAAATTATAAGCCAAACTTCCTCTGCATTTACAGCAGGTGGTATTAATTTATGTCATTTAGATTAATAGCAGTTGTTGTTTAACAATAGCTGTTGATAAACTAGCATTGGTTTAAAAATATGCAAAAAACTGCATCTAAACTTGGCGGGGGGGGGAAGCAGGGAAAGCAGCCAAGTGCTCCACCCAGATGTAGATGTGTGTGTATGTATATATATCTGTGTATATATATATATATATATATATATATTCCTCTGTCCACACACAGAAGTGATAACTTCAGTATGTTTATTGGGAATGGCAAAAAACAGCTACTTGCAAATTCAGTAAGACAAGGAACAACAGATTGGAGCTGTATTTTTTTTTTTAATGTTGCTTCCAACCACAATGTAAGTGTTAGGAAGGAGGGGGAAGCTTTTCTTTTTTGGAAATATATTGGGTTTTATTGCAATAAATACTTCTGGCTCAAAGACATCCCTACTTAAATCTGGTAATCTGTGAGTGGAAGGGCATGTGCTGGCAGAAGAGAGCAGAGCTGTGAAAAGGATCTGTCCTCAGGACCTGTCTATCTTTTTGTTCATAATAAAAGCAAGAGAAAAAAAGAAGCAGTGTTATCAGTACACTTCTGCAAGTGAATTAGCTAGCACAGATTTGATAAAGCTTATAAACCCTCTAGAGCAATCGTGACAGTTTGCTGGCTTGGGCTTTGTCTGCTGCCAGTTACTCCTTGCTAGTGGCACTCTTTATTTATGCTTCAGTACCACGTTATCCTCTGGGCTTCAAACAGAAGGGACCTGTCTGTAAGTGTTTTGGTTGTGGTGTTAAAAAATAAGAGTGCAGCAAAACACATGCAACAGTGCCCAAGCTCCGTTTCAGCCAGTTTCCCTGCTCGTGGTGTCTCTTGCCCGTGACTGTTCCGTGCACAGAGCGTGGCTGAGGTGGTGTATGTCTGCCTTCCACTAGAGAGTGTCACAGAGTTATTTCAATGAATGAAAAAAGCCAAATGGATGCATTATCTGCTTTGTTGTAGGTGAAATGCAAAGTGGTGTGACCTCCAGAACAGAAGAGATAGCTGTGCCTGCCTACATGTTTTCCATTTTTTAACCAGTGCCATTTATTCTTCAATCTGCAGCTAAAAATCCACACAATGCAGGAGAGGGCTACATTTTCATGCACACCAGGGGTTTTTTTTTTGTCCATTTGACAACGTGTACACCTTAATGTTATAGTAACTATACCATCTGACTATTTTTGCTCCCTTTTTGTACTCAAATTAAATTTGTGCTTCAAAATGGTAGCATAATTCTGGGGTTCATTATCACATGCATATTACTAGCACAAGGCACTGGCAAGCAGAGTTTAGGTTTTGGATCAGACTATGTAAAATTCTACACATGGGAATCTTGGAAAAAAAGTTGCAGTCCATTAGCAAATTCTCATATCTGGACTGAAGATGTATATGCATAAGTAGAGAAATTGAAAAATGGTGTTAAGTAGTCAGAAAGCCTCCAAAGGGAGTTCTGGACAAGAAGCTACAATAATAGCAGTAGATGGCTGTTATAATAAAAAGAAAAACTCAAAAGTGAGGACAATAGTAACATTCCAAATGCATAAAATAATTTCTTCAGCCTCTGAAATTTCACATGGAAATGCAAACACTGAAAGTATTGTTTTTCAGGTGAGCCATGACACTGAATAACACCTATTCCTTTTTTTAAATGAAGGATTATCCATGAAGATACTTCATTTAAAATAATAAATTAAAAGTCTGAGTACTTTGCTGACCACTGCAGTGCTTATATTGGGGCTTAATCATCAAGATCATTTTAGGTGAATTTTCCTGTCCCTGAATTCCAGCAGACTCTGACTATGTTTTTTCTAATATAGAGGACTGATCACTCCTTTCTTCCAGGCTTGTGATGCATGGTCAACACCTGTGTTTGTTGTACACTGTTTTCATTGTGCTTTAGTGAATGTGACACCTGAGGTGATGCCAGCTGGGACTGTCCTTTGATGCCATCCTGTCCCCAGCTCTGGGGACATACAGACACCTCAGCAGGCACACCTTTATCCCCAGACAACTTCCAGGTTTTGGAAGAATTTTAAAGGCTGTAGAAAAGTCAAAGACAGAAGAAGCAGGGCCAGTCAGGCTGAAAAGTTTCACTTCCTTACCCTAGAGGGATGAATTGGGCTGAGCACTCCTCAGTAACAGCAGGGGGACAGACCACAGACAAAGGGGTCTCAAAGACCTGAGTGGAGGGAGATAAAAAGGGATTTCTCTTGAAAGTTAAACAAAGCAAGGAGTACAGTGAGAGTAATTATGCCAGGTCTTACTACAGTGAAATGAGCAGGAGGCCAGGCTTGTAACATCAGTGAGAAACTGTAGGTCCTGAGAGTTAAAAATCCTGTTTATATGTTTTGGTGAGGAATGTATTTAACTGTGAAATTCTCGGTCTTTGTTCTTAAAAACTTCCAGTTTGAGTTATCTGTTTAAACACATCTGCATTTCCGCCCTTCCCTAATGGAATGAAGAAATACAAGTAATATAATAAAATCTATTTGATTTTTCTAAAATGAGCTTTAGCTGCTACTGCATTGGAAACTTGAGTGTGTAAAATTGATTTGGGGGGAGTCATGTGTTGAAGCAAAGGAGGGATTTTGCCATCATTGCTGGATGTTCATTACTAAATGGAGGGAAATGTACAGCTGTGGATAACTAAAACAACACCTGAAAGGATCTACTCATCCCCAACAAGCAGGTTTTAAGTACAGAGGGGTGGATAATAATAAATAACAAAAAGAATCCCCGTGTTGCTGACCTGAGCAGATTCTGCTCTTCCAGTGGCAGCAGGAGATGCAACTCCTCAGTCCAGCATTGCTCCTCAAGCCACCCCACCTTATAAGGGTACCTACTAGTGAAGAGTAAGGTAATTGCCAGTGTAGATTTAAAAAAAAAAATAGAGAAAGTGTATGGGTGAGCTTTGAAAAGAAAATGTTTATGAAATTTCTTTGCTCTGTTTTCTAGAACACACTGGGACATCAGCAGAACCACAGTTACAGGAGGAGGGGTTTCTGTGGCTCAGAACGAAGGTGTGAGTAACTGTCTCTTTATCTCAGTTTACCCTTTATAGTTAGAATTGAAACCATCCTTTTTGATCTACATAGAATGTGCAATTAATGTGTGAGGGCTGTGTCACCCTTTGTAAGGAATTTATGAAAGCAGATGTATTTATTAATAACCAGGTATCTGTTTTTCACTTTGTCTTCTCATAAATAGTACCTTAAAGAAAAAAAAAAGTGAGTAGAAATATTTTAGGAGCTTTTTGATAAGAATTGATACCTCACTGCTGAACTGCAGTAACTTTTCAGGGTAGCTTATACAGCCATACTGTGTGCAGTTTATTGCATGAGGGATTTCTAACAGTCAACAGAAGCTCCTTCTCGAGGACCTGGAGAGAGTGTGATCCAACTCTTTCAAGTTAATCATGAACCACAGAGCAAGCACTGAGTAAACTGGTAGCATAAATTGAAAGGTCACAGCCTGTATTCAGAGAGGCTGTGGTATTTTCCTCTTAAGAGAGACATGAAAATTCATTTCGATCTCTGTCATAGAGGTGCAGAGAACTGAACAGGAGACTGAGCTCAGCTGGAGCTCAGCAAAAGCCTCACCATGTGCCCCTCGTGCCCTCACCACCCCTGTGCTCCTCACAGAAGAGAGCAAATGCAGTTTCAGACTGTGTCACATCTCTGTGTTCATCCCTTTTCTTTGGCTGCAACTCCTTGAGCCCTTGATGGTTTGACTTCGGCGTGCACCGCAGTGGGTTTGAGGGGCACTCGGTGAGGAAAAGGCTGCAGAGATGTCTTTATTCTCCTTTAGATTTCTCACTGGATCACAGGATATCTTTGGCTTTGCACTCAGTGAAACATGTATATGCATGTGTATTTGTCTGTCATGTCCATAACTCATGGGGCAGTGGAAAACAGAGCACAGAAATATTAATATACAAAATACATTAGAATTTTATCTACTAGCAGAATGTGTAAGTTAACAAGAGTATGTCTGTGTCAGGATGAGATGGTCATCCAAAAATAATAGAATTTGTGTACCAGTATGAGAAAACTGTAAAGGTTTAAAGCCAGAATGTGTGTTTACCTGTACTTTTTTTTCTCCTTTTCCCTGAAATATCTCTTCATGCCAGGCATTGCATATTCTACAGCCACTAGAGCTACTAGTTTAAACAGGAATAGATATGTAGGAGCATATTCATGCTGTACACTCCAGGGCAGGTGAACACTAAATTTACCTCCAAGTGCTTTAAATGTCAAGTGAGATTAACCATCTGCTAACCCATCCAACAATTCACTACAAGTTCTGCTCCCTGGCATAATGGACAAGGTAACGCCTTTGCTGCCTGGGAGTTGTCCAGCAGAGGCTCAGCAAAAACAAACCAGTGTTGGATGATGGGACCACTTTACATGCAGTAATAATGTCTTCCTGGATGAACAGCAAACATTGCCCAAAGAATCCCACAGAAGAATCAACACATGGTTTGCAGAAGTTAATGCACCCACTCCCGTATTTAGATGGAGAAAACAGTGATATGTGTTTAAAGACCCCAAATGTTGCTAGCTTTGTTTCAGAAACAAAGGTAAGGGCAAATTATGATAACTGAAATTTTGCTCCACAATTAAAAAAGAAGCAAAAAGAAGGGAGGGACACTCCTTTTTTCACATAAAAGAAGACTACTTTGAGTGTAGCACAGTTTTATTTGGTTCCTCAGCTTCAGGAGGAAATTTGTAATTCCAGATTTATAGCAGTAGCCAACAAAAGGAAATGAACAGCGCAAAAGGATGCAAATGACTGTAGAAGAATATTTGGAGAAGGGACACCCTTTATGAATAAGCTTTGAAACCTTGACAGAGAAGTCAAATTAATTAGATTTTTGTGAGACAAAACAAAGAATATGTTTATTCAGAATTGTCTCAGAGCCCTGGGAGAAATTTGAATTGGAACCCATATTAAAAAAGCCATCTGGGAATATCTTGCAAAAGACATCTATATATAAAGAAATGGTATTATTGCCATTGGCCTTAGAAGGGTCTCATCACACATGACCCTAAAATCCTAAATAACATCCTGGAAAAATAACTGTTGCTACTCCTACTTAAAATATAAGCAGGTGCCACTAGTATTTTCTTAACACAGTCTTTTATCTCAGCCCTTGACAATAGGTATATTTTGGAGAAGCATAAAAGCTTGAATTCAGAAAGAAAAAATTATCCAAATATTGACCAGGACAGCTGGATAGTTTAAAAGTTGTAGGAAGGGAAACATTAAAAACTGGATCTGCACACAGGGCAGGACTGGAGGTGGTTTAGGGCAGGGGAAGGTGAGGAGCCCTGGGCTGGGTGGGCCATGCCCGAGAGGTCTGTGCCCTGAGGGTCCAAGGGGGGGAAACTGTGTTATTCAGCCAAATATTCCAATTCAGGGAGAGATTTCCCACCCTGCATCCAAACAAAATGTAGTCAGCTTTGACTCTGCAAAATGTCAATGAATTCTTCAGAGTAAATCAGCCCTGTCAGTCTGATGTGGAACTGTCACTTACTTGTGACATAATATAATATGAAATGATATTGAACAACATGCGTTTGGCACTAAATTGTTAGCGGGTTTTAGCTTTGACAGCAGCAAGTTTATTGCTTTAATCCCAAGGTCTTTTAACCCTCTTTGACATAAATTGAGGTTGGCTTTTGTGAGAAAACTCCACTTCACTCTCTCTTCCTTTACCTAAAACTGCTTTTAACAATTTATGCTCATACATCAGACACTCATTTTGAGTGACAAAAAGAAAAAAGATCTATTAGAATAGAAGGAAAAAAAGGGTCAATTTAGGTTAAGCAGTGTACGTCTCTTTTGGTAGGCATGTCACAGCTTTCTTCAGGTGAATGTGAATTTTAAGTTGTAATAATGTATTCCTGTAGCAAAATAAAACAAATCTGTGACAAGAAGAGAATAAGTATTGCAGGAGAAAGGCTGATAACCTGCACGAGACTGTTCTGCCTTTTTTAATGCAATTTAATTTATTGCTAAGATGGGTCCATTTAGAAACTTTTCTTATAAGATCAAAGGAGTTTCTTTATGCAAATACTGTAGAGAGACAGAGCACTTTAGTGAGGATCACGTGCAGAAACGCAGATGTATGGAACAGATACTGTGTACACACAGTTTTGCTGAATAGTATAGCTGGCTGGTAGCACATAATTTAATATTTCTCCTTTTTGAGACACCTTGTTTAGTTTGATAAGTAAGTACACGTTGTCATCAGTGCTCTGATAATCCCGTCACAGAAATGCATCATATATGAACTCTAACATCAATAACACAGGACAGTTTTATCACCCTTGTTTTTCTACTCTCAATTACTGTATGATGCTCGTAGTGTTGCTTTGAAATCATTTCTTTATTGCATTTAAAGCTCAGCTGAATCTGCCCTTGAACTGTTTAATAATAGAGAACGAAGACATTCTCGGCATATTTGCAAATTCTTGGTTTTTTTAGGTTTTCTTTGTTCCCTCTTAGAGTATGTTATTGATATACCACTGTTTATACAGAAGAGAAGAGGAAAATATTAGACAAAAGAAAACTTGTGTTTCTCTCCAACTGTGAGTGTTTTCAAAGTTTGTATAAATTACACTTTTTGTCTGTTCTAAAACATTTTGCTGTTTCTCTTATTTTATCCATATTTTTCTTTTCTATGCTATTTTACTATTATTATTATCTATAACTTCATCATAGCAATTTTGCTCCTGGCTAATGTTTGGGCAAATGCACAAACAAGTTGTTCTATAAGAACAAAAAAATTATCTGATCTGTGATCTACAGATTTGTTTCTCGTCTCTTTTGGACCCCATGGCAATAACCTCATTTCCTGCTTGGCTTTTGGTGTCCCCTCCACTCCAACACCTTCAACTCCCTCTCTCCTCCCCCTCTTCCAGCTCTTCTACCACAAAATCCTCAGGTGCCTAGAGCAGATTGCAATGCACTTCTCCTATTTGCACTTGTGTCACTCACAGGTTGAAAGCAAAATTAATAAATAAACCTTACTGGATTTTTATGTTGGGAACTGCATCCCCCAAGTCAGGAAAATATGAAAATAAGGAAATATTTCTAGACCTTCTATGACAGCATTATTTTGCTTCCTAGTTATGCTATATAGAAATTATAACAATCTTTCTATAGATCATAATCTATAACATTCTGTACCCTAAAGATATGTTGATTATATCCCAAGTATATTTTTCTATTCATTAAAAGCCACAGTAGTATTAATTTGGATGGTTATCCACATTTTTCCAGCCTTAGCATCTGACTTTTTTCTTCATCCTTCTCCTTATGTGTCCTTTGGTTTGAAAGCAGGATATGCCAAGCTGCTGATGCAAATCCTGACTTCTCCAAAAACCGAGGGCAGTAATTTCATACTCAGGGTTTGGCCCTGCATATTGGCTGCACCTGCTGGAGCAGAGCAAAATGCCTCCACCAGGTGTTTCCCATTGATAGGTCCTGCTCCACCACAGTCCTCAGATTCTTTAAGCATTTGGTACTGGCAGCCCTTGCAGTTTCCCTCCTCCCGTTACAGCTGTAGGTATAAATTCCACAACATTTCCAAATCCTGACAGAATGAAACTTGGGGAATTGGGAAAATGGGGTTAGTGTATGAATTGTGATCTTGTCCATGCAATAAAAAGCACTATCAGCGTGCATTCAGCAGCTGAACTACCCTCATGTTGTTTGTATTTTTATGGACACTGTTATAACAATAGTCAAGTATGATTTAACTTTAAAAGGGATGCTGTAGCATTGTTCAAGTCCAGAGCTGCCATAATCTTTTGTGGTAAATCTTTTGGATTTTATCTAGCTTTTAAAAAGGAAGGTAACATGAAGAATTAGTAATAGAACACAGAGAGGCTGCCTTTACAATGACCAATCCATCCTGTTTATTTGGGTTTTCATATATGCAAAATTTTCTGGGCGTGGTGGTTTTGCTCTTTATGTTCTCCCACACTGCATCCAACAGGCATCCCTGATAAAATGCAGAGATCACCTTGGAACCTAATTCCTAAAAATACCCATGTATACAATCCTGAGGATTCCTTTTGCTAATGCATTTCAGCAGCAAAATTTCATTCTAACTATTACGATTATTATTATTACAGATACGTTTGCTGTTAAAAACAGATTCAAAATAATTAAGGTTTCTCTTGTTTTTAAACATTAAATGTATTCAAAATCAATATCTTGTTTTGATTCTAGGTGCTCTCGTGGTGCAGAGCAGGAGATGGAGGCTGTTTTGGCCCTTGTCACTAATTCTGTCTGAGGCCATGGCTGACTTGCTTAGTTTTTCTCAATCTTTTTTCTTACCTGTAATTTCCTGCCTCTTGTTTGGTTTATTTCATTAATGTTTGTAAACTATTTTTGGATGCTTACATGGAAAGTGCTGAATAAGTATTGCTATTTGTTTTTAGGCCTGAAAGTGGATATTTCCTGTGACTGTCATAGAGGTAACACATTTCATGATTTTCAGGTTTTATAAATAAATAATCCATGTTGATGGATATTTGGGGATAGCTGTGCAATTAAATAATTTAACTCAGCACAAAGAGGGTCTTGTGGCTAAAATGTTTAATGGGAACCTTAGAAGTTTTACTATGCAGCACAGGAAAGTGAAATTGCAAGTATAAAACATACCCCAACTCCCCATTTCTCAGCATTCCTGTCTTAGAAAAAAGGTCTAAGCAAGAGCAAAAGATTCTTCATTCCTTCAAGGCATTCCCTGAGGGCTTGCCTGCCCTAAATAATTATACAGCCTTAAAACAGTTGTCAGCTGCTGCAGTCAGGACTGCTCCCTCTCCCGATTTTATTGGGAATCCTGCGATAGCTGCTGCCTGCCTTGGAGCTCGGCCCTCGGGATGGTGACCCTGGGAGAGGCTCTGAGCCCTCCTTGTTAAATGGGTGGAAGTTCCAGGCTCCTTGTTTGCAAAAGTTTGAACACATAGGATGAAAGGAATCCTGGCAGCAGAGGGAGAGGTCTGTGTGTGCTGCTGTGTGTCTGGACACAGTGCTAGATAGGGAATGTCACAAGAACCCTTTTCCACCTTGTCCATGGTTGGCCCAGCTACAGGAGCTGCTGTCCCTCCGTGCTGCCCATGCTGTGAGTCCTTCTGTGCAGTGAGGGAGGGGACTTGGCATTAGGACCCAGCTGGTCCAGCTCTACCCTGCTCCTGAAGGAGCCCCTGTTCCTTTATTCAGTGTGGTCTGATCACAATTGGGACCTGAGGTGGTACAGGAGATGTTTAAATCTGTGATAACCAATACCAGTAGCCATAATTCTGTTTACCTTTATTCCCTAGGAATAACTGGGACTGGCTAATTTGGAGATGTAACTGATAAACTGTCAGGACTTGATGCTGAATTATTCCAGTTAAAGTGTGTGTGTGGTTCAACCTACCAGATAAGAAGAGCTTCAAAAGGGGGAAAAATTCCCAACAAAACATTGCTTTTACTTTTGGTAAGGCTTTGGTCATTTCTGGGTTGTGATTCCTTTTCTTCCAAGTCCTCCACCCTGACTGCCTTGCTCAGGAAGAGAAAAACAAAAAGGCCAAGGACTGAATTGTTCTGCTGTTTTGCTCCAGAGCTACTGATAGGGAGATTATGGAGTGCTGCTTTGATATTTGGTTTTAGGGAATTATTTTACCTCATGTTTATCCTGGAATTTTATTCCATATGCTATTTAGGCTGGAAACTAAGACTTGCTTCCCTAGGCAAGTTCAAGTAGGTAGATGGCAAAAATTTATAAAATTGATAAATGTTATTTCTAACCAGAGGATCTTGGGGAGGGCAAGAAAGTGAGGGGCAGTGGTTGTTGCTTTTATTCCTAATCCAGGAATCTATTTTTTCTTTAAAAAGCTTTAGATTGAAAAATGAATTGATGCAGTTTGTTAATTACAAGCTAAAAGGGAAAAAAATCCTGTGAGGTCTCCATTCCCCCTGTCTTTGGTTGTACAGTTGTGGATAGACCAGACTCCAAATGGACAACATTATTATAGCTTGGAGCTCTCCTCTTCAACGTGGGGATTTATTTGGTGCGTGGGTGATTTGGATGCATCTCATTTTTCCTTTTGTTAATAAAATAAAACAACAAAGTGCACTTAGGAATGCCCTGTGTTTCATCTAGAGGAACTCAGTCATTAGCACAATGTCACAATCAGCAAACAATATCAGGGCTGAAAAACAACAAAAAGGCAGCATGAAAAAAGGTGACAAGAGAGGAGGAGACAGAAGTATTAAAAAGTATTGTAGATAAAGAACTGTTGACTGCTACTCTTGTAAATATTTCAAAATATAGATCCAATGTTTTATGGGTCACTAAAACTACTGTAAATACACCAGCTGAATCCCAAATACATCATTCTCAATCCCAGCAAAGACAAAACAATGCAGCTATAATATCCCCTTCATCATCCCTTGCAGACTTGGGTTTAGCTGCAGAGCAAAATGACTAGAGCTGACAGAATATTCAAACACAGGAAAGAAAAACAAACCTGAGCCTGTCCTACTGTCCAATTTTCTATGGAATATAGAGGGTAGTACAGCAGGAGGGCCTCAGGAGCTTGAAATTATCTTTATTTGTTCCTGGTTCAGCCGTAAAATCCAATCAAGTTTTCCTGAATATCTTGGACACTATCCTCCTGTCTTATTCTACCTGCAGATTCAAAAGACATTATTCCTAAGATCTGTCCTAAACCTCTTTTAAAAGTCTTTTCATATTCATCTGTAGAGGGCGGGCTCTCAAACTCTGGTGGATCCCACCCCTGAATTGGTTCAGTGAATGGTTTGTGTAGTGGTGCACAGACAAAAGAAAAGTCAAGTGTCCCTTCTCTGGAAAGGAAGGACACTGTTGCTGGAATTTTATACCCAGGCCTAAGATTGTGCTGTAGGTTGGTATCCCTGTATCATAAATTAATAATTTTCCCATTATTATTATCAGGTTTCGCATCTTGTTTTCTTTCTCTGATATTATCCTTGAGTGTAAACATTTGCCTTAATTCAGGCTGGGCTCTGGAGGGATGCTGTTATTCCCACTGGGCTGTGGTTGCCAACCTGAGCCATGTGCAGTTCTGGGAGTGCTGGAAATAAACAAAGGCTCCAATAGCACCAAAAAGAACAAGGTTCAAAAAAAGCTTATGAGGAACAAAATGACCCACCAAACTTTGTTTGGTGTCAGAAATCAGCTTCCCAGGTTGCAGTTAGGAGACAGAGGCTCTTGTGCTGCATGGGCTGAGCACCTTTATCCTGCTCTCAGGATCTCTCTCTGCTCCTTACTCAGCTCCTTCCGTAGGAACAAAGGTGGTTCACAAAAGACTGATCAAATACAGCTAACAAAGCTTGAGAAAGTACAACTCTTTCCTGGTCTTCTCTTGCTTTCCTTATCTGCTCTCCAAAAAGCCCAGTCTATAAGGACTGTTAGCAGCTTTAATAACTCTTGTCTCCCTGTGAAGGTCAAATGCTCACCAGTGCATCTGCTCAGAGGAGGTCAGTCTGTCTTCCACGGTGATTGGCTCCAAATCCCAGAGATTTGGACATCTTACCTTAAGTCTCCACAGGAGAAACACAGTTCATACTTACCTCTGCTGATTTTCCACATTTCCTGACTAAGCATGGAATTTTCTATAGTTTCAGCCTTCAAGTTGAGCAAAGTGGCTCTGCCATCAGTCAGTTCCTATAGGGGGATGGAGGGGGAGGCAGGCATGGGCTGGGGAGGAGGGTAAGCAGAGAGGCTGTTGTCTTCTGTTTTCCTGCAGGGTTTGTCTAACAGCTAACTGGATTAATGAAACACCTGGCATAGATGCAATTAACTATTTTGCTGTTGAGGCTGAAAACTACATAATGAAGAGGCTTAAAAAAAAAAAAAAAGGCAAACCAAAAAAACCACTACCAAAACTGAAACAACAAAATCCCACAACTCTTTGACACAGTTCTGTCAAAAAAAGATCCTACTGCCCAAATATGATTATGTTTTATATCAAATAAACTGCAGGATTTCTCCATTCATGCTGATAGGTTCAGTAATGCTCTTTACAGAATTATTAGTGCCTTTGCAATACAAGGATTGGGCATAAGAAACACAAAGAAGTTTTACTGTAGCCAGTGAAGGCTTTTGGTGGGTAGAGACCTCGAGAGCTGCTTGGCAGGGCTGGTGATTAACACCACTGGTGTTAATCACCACTCTATCTCTTGGTAATGCCCACCCTTGTCCTGGTGTATAAACACTGAGTGGATTACAGACTGCATTGTTGCTGATAGCTCCTTAATTTTGCTTTGAAAACCAATTCCGGGGTAATGACAGTCCTATAGCAAGAAATATTTGAGCACAGCTGGTTAATTTTTTTCTTTTTTTTTCTTTATTTTTTTGAAGGTAAACTTACATGTTGAGTATTCATCTGTACAAAAAATATTAGAAGCAGAACCTTCTAGAAATATTGGGAAGTTGTTAATGGACAGTGTGAAAATAGGGAACAAAGGGATGGGATTATGGGGTGGGCAACTATGAATGAAATATGAACTTCACTCTGGAAATAAGAAATACTGTCATTTTACAAGCAGCATTTCCCCACGTTAAGAAATGTCTTTTCTGTTCTGTGGGAATGTTTCTGCACACAGGTAAAATTATATTTTGGCTTTTGGAGAATGGCTATTAATATGTCTATAAAATAGAAGCATATTGGAACTGGTGCAGTCTATAGGAAAACAATATTTGTATCTGCTCTTTCTGTTCATAAAGGTTCCAAAGGGTCAGATTCTGGAAAATGAAACAAAACCTGAGTCAAAAGGGTTTTTCCTCTGATAAACTGCACTGAACCACAGCAGAGGGACACAATCATCCCTAAACACAGCTGATAACTAAAGGATATAAGTGTGAAAGGAAAGGAAAGGATATACCCCAATTCTTCTGGGTTTGGAGCTTGGAGATCTGTGTTTTGTGGGGAAGTCAGGGAACAGGGGCTGATTTAGGTTCTTTATAAGCCCTTGCTTGGCCCTCCCTGTGAGTGGGCAGGAAATCACATAAAGCCCAGCACATAAAGGGGTTAAAGTCTCCCAGGCTTTGTCTTGTCCCGTGGCACTGACACAACTGTCTTTATTCCTCGAGATCCAACCTGTCTATGTAATTGCATAGATGGGATTTATCATTTAATAATAAAGTTGAACTGAATGGAATTAGTATCATAATCCTTTAAAATGCTTAATCGATATCCTGTTTTCTATAGAATTTTTAGTTTGTTTTAACATCAAATCTTTTGGCATTCCAGAGTGCAAAGTGAAGAATTATTAAATCTAGATATTTTTTAGAGATTGAATAATAACTGTATGACAATTATTATTGTGTGGGAAATCTCTGTATTAATTGCAGCTTCTGCAGCAAAAATGTAGAACAAAGACTGTTCTTGTGTTTTAAAAACACAATATATTTGGACAACATGCTGTCTGAGCACTGTGTGCTGTTATTGTATGTCATCATGTCTACTGGGAAACCTGACATTAAAACATATCCTTGGTTCCCACTTAAGCCAATTTTATAGGGCAGGAAAAGAAAAGACAACATTTTGCAATGAAAGCACCTTCTCCCATCTGGCAAAATGTCTTTCTGGACTCTATTGTGGCTCATTGTCTAAAAATAGGATGAAGACAAATGGTTATCATTTGCGAAAGCCCATGACAATAATGATAAATGAACAAATTTTTTTGCCCTCTGAAGTCATTGCTTAAGGCTTTCTCTGGGATCAACAATGTTAAACTGGTAAACTTGCCTCATCTGCATCAGCAGAAGGTTTACAAATGGCTTTGTAAACAATTTTAGCCAGAGCGTTAATCTCTCCTACAGAAGTAGGGCTTGCATGATCTATGATTGATTTGCAATTTAAAATGACACTGAAACCCCTGAAACAGATATGAAAGAAACTTTCAGTGAATAATGCTTTAGTTGACAAGAAAAGATAAGGCACATCTTTCATCTGATAGTGGGCTGTTTTTGATAAATATTGTTCATAATGGAGAATTTTGGAATCATTAATGTGTTGATAGAACATTACTACTTTTTAACAGGAACCTCAGAAACAGTTTTCTTCAGCAGCTGCCTTGTTTGTGAAGGAAACTTAGAAAAAAGTACCTTGTTTAAAAATAGTCCAAGAGATTTCTTAATTAGATCTCAAGTTCAAATCCGAAAAACTGAAAACCTACAAAAAATGACATTTGATTGGTATTTTTAAACCTATGCAGGGTAGATGTATGAAGATTTGTTTTCTTACGTTATTAAAAAAAAAATCAACATCTGTTTTATATTTAAAGTTATAAGTTAAAAAACCCACAGATTTTTCAGTCAGGAACTTGAAATAACGATTCCTCTATGAGATCTCATTGCTTCAAAAAGTAAATATCCTCAGGATATTGTACATTTATAAGCTCCAAGTTAGATAGCAATTAACTTTTATTACAAGGCAATGTTCCATGCAGGTTGCATCTCTGTTTCCCAAGCCACCATGGACTGGATTGAAGGTACCTGGTTCAGGTTACCAGATGGATTCCATGGCTGAGGTCTGGCTTTGAGGAGGAGACCTTTCCAAAACATGTGCTAAAACACCTTCACAGCTGAAATGTAAGATTATTAAAATCCAGTGAGTATTTATGAAGTGGGTACTTTTCCTATGAGAACTAGACCAAGATCACAAAATTTCTCAAAGCCACCAAATATCATGGACCCACTTTCAGTGCAGTGAAATGGGTGTTGGGACTGGAGTAGTGTTTGATGGAGCCGTGTGGGTTGGGTTCAGGTTTTTTGTTTTGAGGTGAGAGGGGAGAGGCAAAGGTAACAAAACTCCTTCCATAAGAAGCCCTCAGCTCTTTTCAGCCCTTGTTTGAGCAGACCTGCACAAGGAAGATGTAAGTCTTCTGTGGCTTGATTGATTTAAGGTAGAATAGGTCAGTCAGATTCAGGAGTCAGAGCACTGGATCTTTTCAGATAAACAGAGCCTGTAATTACAACCCAGTTTCACAAGCTTAAGATTGCTCACAGCTCTAAAATTGTAGCTGTGTTGAGAAGTAAAGAGCTACCATTATATTCTCCTCCTATATCATAAAACCTACAAAATCTGAGTATCTTTGTCTGTAACTAGAGATGTTTGGGAGGGATAAAGAACAAGGGTGGCTTTCTAAGTACTATTTCCATTTCTGGAAGGAAACCTTCAAAAACTCTCAGAACTTTTGATCAGACAAGGCTTTTAATGGGCATAGGGTACAAATTGCTTTCATAACCATATTCGTCCACTACCTTTGTATTTTGAAGTATTCAACCTAGCTTTAATTTTATTAATGTATTTCTTTTATCTTTCATCTGAATAGTGTTCTGTATGTAAAGTGACCAAATGTGATTAATGATGAATAGATTAAGATGGGACAGGGTGTTTGAAAAATGACTTAAGTAGTGCATGTAAGTCACTGGCTATAGTCCCAAAATGCAAATTCTGGTTAAGTTAATGACTGGAAAATCATGATGGCATTAGTGTATGAGTTCTGTTTTATTTGAAATTGCTTTATAAACAATTAATAATTAGCATTTTACATCAGGACTAGTTAATAATATCACACATCTAATTATTTCTATAGGCACTGGTATTTTACTGTCAAAAGTATAAATATAATTGACTTATATGATAAGTATTTTGCTGTCCTGGGTTTGTAAAAATTTGGCCTGGCAAATACCTTGGTGAGGTTCAGGTCCCATTAAAGGCTGGTATTTTATTATAATGCCTGGAATTATGTTGTTTGCAATAAGCATGTCTGGTCTTTCTGCAAAGAAGCTTCTGAACATCCTTTAGGTTGGGATTTTGGGGGGGGGGGGTTAAATTTGTTAATATGTGCATTCCTGCCTGACAAATGAGCATTATCGTCAATGTGGGTGCACATTTCCACTTATCCTTTTTGTAGCTGGAAAGCTTTATGAAAAATAAATTAATAATGCATACTAAATTATCTCTGCAAGAGACATTTATGTATATATTGCTAGCTTCAAGACTGATTAGATTTACATTTCTTTAAAAATGATTTTTTTCTTGTACATCCATAATGCCTTTAGAATGCACTGCATGATAGAAAAATGCAATCTTGATTTCAATTGAATACCTGGAAGGAGTGTTTTTTCCCCCTATTAATATATACATGTGTTCCCCTAGAGTTTTTTCCCCTAAAAGAGACTCTTCTCTTGAATTACCCCAGCCCAAATGCCTTAGGATGCAAAAAGGAGCGAAGTAGATGTCCTATTATCATAACTTGAAAGAGGGCCATTTAATAATAGCCTGTATTAAACAAGAGTCTGCTAACTGTACAGTAAAGACTGTTTTTCACCAGAGAACATAAACCATATGTTTTAAATGCAGCTAAAAATGGATGCAGTGTGCTATTTCCTTTCACCTCAGCCTGCAGTGTATTACTTAGATTTGCAAGGCATAGCCACCACTGGTACTTAACACTGCTGAAAGAGCCACCCTTCAAGGCTTTTTTAACCACAAAGAAAAGAGAAATATAGTAGCATCGATTGTTAAATCCTGGTGCTTGTTACTCACTGCCCGCACACAGAACATCATGCCTTTGTAGCAGTGAGGAGAGTTGGTATTTATCAGGGTTCAGAGCTAGTTCAGCCACACACTTGACAAATTATTTGTGGAATTGTTGTATTCACAGTCACTTAAATAAGAATCTGTCAACACAAGGCTGTGCTTTGTTGCAGCAGGTCTCACAGTTTTTCCTGTGCACTCAAAGAATGATGGATTGGAGGTAATGCAAATTCACTACCATTTTATATGCTGGTGCCTTCTTCATAGACAGGAAACATAGCTCAGTATCATCTTGTAAAATGCCTTAACTGTAAAGGCCTAGTTCAGTGTTGAAAGTGCTTTTTAAAAATGGTATGTTGGAACAGGGAAATGTAATTCAAATATTTTCCTCACGTCTCATTTTACAGACTGCTTGTTGGAGCAGGTGTGCGTTCAGATTTTCCCAGGCTAAGTAGGACATATGCTTATCTGTGCTTGGTAATTAAAACAAATTAATAAACACAATTATTTGATTTTATGGCAACTTAAAAGTTAATACTGCTTAAAGGCATGTTAAATTTAAAGAACTCACACAGAAGGAAAAAAATGCCCATTTAGGTAACTCAGTCTTTGACAATAGTAATTTTTTTTAGTAAATTCATTGGTCCAACAAAAAATGCCTATCTGAAAGCCCTGTAGCCAGTTCCAAAAGGTGTAGCTCACAGGTAAAACCCACAATCTGCTGACAGAACAGTGCTTACAATAGGAAGTAATAAACCTTTGCTGTGCTGGCATATATTTTTTAGGTTGATGTCCAAAACTGGAACGTTTTGCTCAGGACTACAGGCAGCCACAAAACTCGTGTCCCTTTTTACTCCATCAGAAGTCAGAGCTTTTCCTTGCTCTGCTCCCAAGCCCACAGAGACCCACCAACAGCCTGGGACAGCACTGGGAGGGATGGAGGAAGCTGGAGGCAGCCCTTGATGTCCAAATGAGTAAGGAGAAATGATGACAAGCACTGGATGAGACTTTTCTGGAAAGTTCTCATCTCAGTGGAATAAATGGAGTTATGGACTACTTAAGTTATAACTGTGCCTTTTTCTTTGTAGTTGTTCAGGAAAATTTATCTTTCTGGAGTAGGAAAAGGCTTGTCTATGCAGCAGAGGGCTTTTTCAGAGGCTCATTTCAAGCATAAGGAATGAACTTGCCAGAAGTTAACACAGATCTTACCTTGTACTACCTCAAATTCAGAGCATGTTTCTTTGATGTAGGATAATAATGAGGGAATTCCACAACACGTATATAAAAATGTTTTCCTAAAAATCAACCACAAACTTTTGAGACTGAACATATGACTAATATAATTCACTTGGCTCAATGCCTTAATGGGAGGCCCAGATCAATGCGCTGTTGAAACCTTTGTAGATTATAACAGGTCCTAGTGAAGTCAGGGAATATATTTCCATACACTTCAGGGAGGCCAGATTTTAACCCCAGATACTCTGAGCCTTAAGATCTGAGCAGACTCCATAAATTTCAGTTCATGTTCAAGATGTAAGCATTTAGCTGAGCTGCACATCAGGGCTGAAGGAAGTTGCCCTGGCACCCTCTCTGCTTTCTGGGTAGTCTACTTTGATTTGCTCTCTGTTATTCTGTTATAAGGCCTGTATTTCTCTAAAACCATTAAGAAATTTTGAATTTTATTCCTGTGAAGGGTGTGCACAGGTAGCTCCTCAGGGCAGACCCCCAGACCCCTTCATTCACCAAGGCATCTCACCAAACTTCAGAGCAGGGGCTGCTGCTCCTGCAAATATCTCTGCTGGGGTTATCAGCTTTCACAGAAGTATTTGAAAACATTTAGATGACTTCATTTTATTGAGAAATACCTGTAATACAGTGCTGTATATAACTTAATCTGCTCCTGTTAGCCTGGCAGAGATGTACAGATGCCTCTTCCTGTGCCTCCTTACCTCCAGCACTGGGCTGTGTCTGCACTGTGGTCCCTGCTGCAGGGACCAGGGCTACCCTGACCTGGTGGCTTGGGACACTGTGACCACAGACACCTTCATGCTGGCTGAGGAGGTTGGCTGTGACATCTTTATCATGTGGGCTCTTTTCAGCCTTGGGGAAGGCATCTGTTCAGCAGAGCCCCTGCGAGGGCTGTGCTCTGCAACCTCCCAGAGTATCCAGACTTTATAATATTTTCCCCAACAGCCTTTCAAAGCACTTGGAAGCTCGACACAATTTCAGACTACAGATTGACTTACAGTATGGGATATAGTATTTTCACTTGCGCTTAAAAACGCTGTTGTGCGGCCAAAAATTCAATCGCCAAGAAATCACACATGGTTCACAACACAGCTCTTTGATAACATTAAAAGTATATGTAATATTTTGAAATCACTGGCCAATTATTTCTAATAGTTTTGTGATAATTTATGTAGAGAATCTCTCTGTTGGATGTGTTCCTGCTTTGGTCTAAATGTATTTTTGAACACTCTGTCAAACATCCCCATTTGGCACCTATTTTGTTTCACTGAATTTCTTTAGTATGTCCAGATCTCTTGCCAATGTATTTGCAGAACATATTTTGACAGCTTTGTCACCAAATTTGTTACTTCTTGTGTTTGGGATGTGTATCAAATTGCAGATATTAATGTGTGGTGTTTTTTTTTTTTTATAGACTCAACTGGATAATACCTTTGTCTTCTGTGGTGATGAATGTAATAAAGTGAGTGATTTTTTTTTATTAATTTCACAAGTTATTAAGATTTAAAAATTGCACATCTGTCATAGATGTATTTGTTTTTATGTTTGCAGCTAGAAGCATTCTGAGCAGAATACCCTTAAACTTTAAAGAGCTGTTGTATCACATTTTTTATTTGAGCTTTATAATAGAAATTGTATGTATGTGAAAGCAGTAGCTTCTCCCTCACTGTGCACACATATACACACGTGTATAAATATATATATAATTTTATTTCAATATGCTTGGATTAACTGAACTATTGAATTTCAATCTGTTGTGCTCTTTCATGAAATAGTCTTCCTATTGAGTTTGTTGGAGCTGAATGAAAATGGTGTATTTAAGGCTGATCATAATCTTTGCCATCATGTTTTTCTTAATATGGTTTTTCTAGATTAAAAGTGATGACAACATAATGCCTGTTGAAATATAAAGGTCTTTGCTTTGTGGCTCTGCTGCTAGAAGGAGGGTGCCTGAGCTGGCCCCCCTGGAACATCACATCACTTGGGACTCAGAATATTCTGAGCTGGAAGGGACCCACGAGGATCATCAAGTCCAACACTTAAGTAAATGGCCCATACAGGGATATTTTGAACCAACACCCTGGGTATTATCAGCACCCTGCTGTAACCAGCTGAGCTGCTCTGGGAGGAGTTCCAGTCCCTGAAGCCCTGCTCTGGCTCTTTTTCCATGGCCTGGCAGAGCTGAAGGTCTTTTACCCTCTCTGGGTGTGTCCAGAGCAGCAGAGCACCCTGGATCAGAATGAGTGAGCTGCACATCCATGTTGGTTTTATCTACTGTCTAGAGAAGAACGCAGGGAAGATTTAATGAATTAAGTCACCTTTGACAGCTGAGGCTAAATGCATGTGGAGGACCTACATTAGAATTCAGTTCCAATAAGCCCATAGCTCCTGATTATTCTTGCCCTGTTGTGAATAGTTTTGTTGTTGGAAATACCTTTGGTCACCCTGAAAGATAACTTCACACATGGAGCAGGGTGCAGGTGTGGGTGACAGCGCTTTCTGAAATGGCAGAGTCCCCCAGGAACACCAGAAAACCTCTGCCTGCCTTTAAGGGCTGCTTTTTTGGGCCACTTCCTCAGTTCTTTAAAAGATGCTGTTCAGCCAGCACAGAGCTCTTTGATTTTTTGCCGCTGGCAGGTTGGTTGTTTACTGTGCTGAGTAACACATATCAAATAGTAGATGAATCCTGAAACAGCTGGGGTTGCTGCAGATAGTACCTTTTCCTGCTACTTTTTGGAATGTAGGGTTTGATTTTGAAATGTCAGGGGTCTTTCTGAATTAAAACATATCACTTTTTACACAGATTTGATCAAAATTTGCAAGTAGCAACTACAAAACAATTAATTACTGGAATTATGTATAAAAATACAATTGCGAATCTAAAATAGCTCTAGAATAAAATCCAGATTATTTTTCAGTGGAGACTGTCATATTACACCCTTAGAATCTGTACCTTAATTTCAGTTACATCTGTAGACCTCTAACTTTCTATTTTTTAATTCTTTACTTCTATAAATAGAAGTTGGATTTGAACTAAAAATTAATTTTTTAAAGTGAGATTTCATCTAAAGCCTTACAAAGAACATAATATTTAGTATGAATGGAAAACATTTTCAATACAGTTTAGGTTTTAATTCAGATCCTGTGGCCCTATACAATAATGTCTGATTTTTTTGAGCAATTTCTTCTGCTTATCTGGACAAGCTGAGATGCAGACTACAATCAGGGCAGGCACACAGTCAGGGCATCAGAGCCTCTTCATCAAAAAGAAATTGTATTAAGTTACGACAACAAAAGTAGGATACCTATTCTGTGTCTGTTATAGCATATATATACTGCATTTTTGGGTAAATTATTTCTTAAGTCTGAAGCCCAGCATCAGCAAGGGCAGCAATTCTGTGCCAGCTGCTAGCATTCTCCAGAGAAATAGGAGCAATAGGCCACAGAAAGAGTCTGATCATAACATACTTTTCTTCCCATTAGAGAAGAGAGTAACATAATAGCTGCTCTGCTAGGTTCAGAACACCAAAAAATTTCCTACAAAATAGCAGAGGCCTGAGTATGATGTGGAATAAGTTAAAATTATAAAGAGCAGGCTGACCTGCCATTGATTCAATTTTCTATTCAGCTGGAAATTTTGCATCACAGAATATATATTTTGCTTGTCAGGTTTACTATTGACTTTCTTTGTTTCATTGAAATTCTGAATTTTTACTAGTTGAACTTTTTTGTTGAACTTTTTTGACGCAGTGATAACACAATATAAATCAAACTCCTTCCCTAATCCACACAAAGTAAATCATCAGCTCTTCTGCATAATTTTGTTTGAGTGTAAGTAGAAG
This sequence comes from Erpornis zantholeuca, assembly GCA_013400515.1. NCBI lineage: Eukaryota > Metazoa > Chordata > Aves > Passeriformes > Timaliidae > Erpornis > Erpornis zantholeuca. Next base: position 143,733 of record VZTN01002262.1, on the reverse strand, counting down.
ACTAACTCTTCCAGGCAACTTCTAACAGATTGCTAAATACGCAAATAATTTGCTTATTAGAGGTGATATTTATCAGAAAAACTCAGAAGAATGTATGCAGTGAAATATATTTATGGCCATATGAAAAATGAAGTGACCTGTTGGAGACAGCCTGTAACTCCTGAGGAGCAATGAAATGCTTAGGGAGCTTCCACAAAACACATGAGATTGTTGTGTATATATAAGAAGTAATAATGTCATCTGTTTTTTTTCTGTTTCCTGTTGATTGACTTTTATAGCTTGCAAGCATTATGCTGGATTGTAAATTGCAATAAATTTAATCAAGAATTATTTTATTCAGCCTACTAATGAGGAATAATAGCGTATGTATCAATTAGACATGTCAATTTGTATGAAGAAATAGATTTACAAAGGGATAGTAGGTAAAAAAAATATCATTGGTATCAATTCACTTCATTATTTTTAATTTGCTGTGAATATTGAGTGCTTCCAACATAAAATCATTCCTCAATTAAAATAAAACAGCTGTACTCCTATCAGCTTTTCTTTGCTTGTTGTTGCTTACAGATTAGCAGTTGTCACTGGCTTCAGTCTCATGTAATTTCATTAATTTGCAACCATAAACTGATAAAAAAAGAAAATAATAATAAAAGTCTTTGGCTTGTCGATGTACTGTATATTAAATCTTTTTTTCAGATTGCACTGAAATGGCAACAGTGGCAACATTTGGGGGATATTGGGACTGTGACAAACCCCATCCGCTCTGTTCTCCAGCATCAGCAAAGCCAGTGGTGAGCACTTTGTTCACTTGGCACACTGTCCTTGCTCTAGAGAGTCTCTTTCTTTTCTCCCAGGTGCTCTGTGGTAAGCCAGGTCCTCCAAACGTGCCACAGTGCAAGCAGGAAGGATGAGACCTGGAGTGTGCTGGCTTGGAGCTTGTTTCCACTGCAGGATGAACGAGTCCCTCACCTTCCTCTCTCAGCAAGTCTCTGCTCTGAGCTGGAGTTCCAGGGTACCCCCGAGCACGGTTGTGTCTTTGAGTGACATATGTAGCTCTGTGGTTGTCCTCATTTCTCTTCAAACAGATCAAAAGGCTGACAATAAAACACAGCTATGAGAGAAGCACGAGATTTGCAAAAGCTACTTTTGCAAGCCCAGATGTGAAAATGTGGTGCAAAATTTCATCTGTTAACTTCTATTTTTCCAGTAGTAAGTTCTTAATGGCCTTGCAAGGGTCTAAATTGGTCTACCTTACCTTGTTATTATCTAATTCTTGGATAGTTTAAAATGGAAACTAATGGAAAGTTTAAAAATATAGGTGTGTTTAAATGTGTGGTATGTAAGATGTAAGAAACATGTGAGAAGAATCAATAATTGTGTGTTTTATATTTTAATAGAAAATAATATTCTCTCAGATGACTGTGGCTTCACGAATTGAAGGTTAGNTTTTTTTTTTTTTGTTGCAGCTTCTGTTGCAGGTTTTGGTACCTTTAGGTCTTTCTGATTAAAGGCATTTTATCATGGTTTATTTTATTATATTTTGTTACCAGTGAGAGCTTTTTGATAGAATCCCTAAGAGAGGACTCATGTTTGTAGGGAGACTGAACACATGGGATCTGAATTCTAGTTAACAGTGAATTCTCTATTACAGGAAGTAAAAGCTTATGAATATTTTCCTTGGCTCTGAAGTGGAAGCTGACACTAGCTTGTATTGGAGAATTTTAACTAATGATTACCCCAATACTTATCTGCAAATTTGTTTCTCCATGTCTGGAATCAGTATGCTAAATATGTGTGAAATTTTTGGAACTCATGCTAAAATTTCAACTAGCCAAATGCTTATCTGCATTTCACTATTATTGAGATAATGATAGCAATAATAATCATAAATAATAGTAAACACAATAACTCTTTCTTTTTATGAATCCACTCAACTAAAGTAGGTGATCACTGCATAAGCTGAAGACATGTTCATTATTTTGATAGAGTATTGTCACTTAACACCAAAGGCTAGTTAGAGAAAAAGCCTGAGTTTTTTAATGCTGTGCTTTGGATAGGAGATATCTACATATTTCAAAATAGAATGAGAAGTGCTGATTACCATAGACACTCCTAACATATAGATAAGATATTTGTAATCTATAACAGTATCTACAGCAGGACTTGAGCTGATTAATTGATCACAGTTAATATATCTGTGCCACCTATTGTGCTAGATTCGATGCCAAACTTCTTGGGTGATATTGAAGATGTACAAGAATTTCCCCAGTTGTACAACAAGCATAAGAGAACTTTCAAATTGTGGGAGAAAATGACAAATAGGAAATTCATATTAAAGGCTTGATTGCTGAATTTCTTAAAATGTAAATTATTTTGAGACGGGATATTGGTATTTACAAATAATCTTAGTTTTTATCAGTTAGTTATCAACAGTCACTGTCAATCATTGTTGTATTTCCTGTTCATATGCTTGAATCTGTTAATGCTTTGAGTTGTCTGTGTTTTGTGTCTTTTTAGAGTTGGAATTATGTTAAGCAATATGGTTGCTTGTTTAACAAATGTGATCATTGTTTTCATAAATATATGGAAAACCAGATATTTTTACTCAGTGAACTTATTTCTGTGTGACATTGGAGAATACTCAGTGCACAGAGAGAAGCTCAAGTAAAAGGATGGCTCTCACAGAATGAGAGGAGGCTGCAGCATCATTCAAACATTTCCTGTGCTGCCAAGCTCCTGTCTGAGAGCTCCAGTCAGTGCAGTCTCCAGAGATATTCCTGAAGATCCTGCTGCTGTAGCTCTGTGACTCTTTTCCATTCTCTTTCTGCAATGATTCGTCTCTGCTGTCCATGCTGGTAGTCTGTGGTGCAGACTGGCCTCTCTCCATGCTGCCAGACTGCTGCTGGGCCCCTTGGCACAGGTCAGGATGCAAAACCTCATTTTTGTTTCTCAGTGGAGAACTACCACCAACCCTAAACTCACTGATTCTTGCTGGAGAGCTGATGCTTCTGTAACTTGACTGCTGCTGCAGCTAAACCTTAAACTTACAATATTATAACATTCCCAATATATTGGAATGTTCCCAATATCCTTAATGGGATAAGGATTCAAATCATAAAAGGGAGACAAAGTATTATATTTCTTTGTTTAGGCCCTTGTAACACATTCATCACTCTTTTCCTACAATATTCTTTTCATCATACACAGATCTTTTAAAAACCAAAATGGAAGTTAATTTTATCAGTCATGTGTCTTAGAATGTACCCTCCCTGTTTGAACATTATTTCTCTGTGTGAAGCTATGACTGAGTTTACAGGCTTAGCAAGGCCTTAAGTGATTTGCTTTATACAGCTATTCAGTATTGCCCTACACAACAACAACCCTTTAGTATAATAAAATACATGTCTTTCCTTCTTTACTAGAAGTTATAGAGAAGTCTTCTGATCATCCAGCTATGAAAAGCACCATGACTGGTTCTGCCCAGAAGCTGCATGAATACATGTGGAGCAGAAAAGTTGCTCTTTATAGCCAGCTGTAAAATTCTTTCAAGCCCTGTGAATGTTCAAGCCTGAGAAGGCTTTTCTCACCAAATGGAGACGAGCTTCAGCATACCAGCCTTCAGCAGTGTGTACAAGTCAAGATTTCACTCCAAGCCTACACTTTACTGGTGAAACTCAGAGTCACCCAACCCATTTCAAGAAGAAAAATGGCATTTGGTTCTGGTAAGCGTTCACAGAACACACCCCAGGTTTGACAAACGTGGTAATTAGTTGCTTTTGCGTGTTTAGTACACAGTTCAAGTGCTGTAAAATGTTTTTCACATGATGCAACATTGCCAGCAGATAATCACTGGAGCAGTAAACCAAAAGAATTTGTGTATATCATACAAGCTGCAGGAGGATAAGAAAATGTAAACAAAACTAACAGCTGAATTTTTCAGATGATACCATTCCTTTTCTTTTGTTAAACTGATTTGTTTTTAAATGTTATTTTGTTAGTTTCTCTAGAAATTGATTAGAAACCCCTACACCAATGTTGTGAAAATGCTTTTGTGTCTGTCCTAGTTTTGACTGTGTGAATCTTTTTAGAACATTTTCAGTTTAATTATGCAGCACTAAAAATTGCAATTAAACTGAATTTGCAATTGAAACTGCTCATTTTAGTTTACTGTCAAATTTACTATGGCATTGTGAAATAGGGACCTTTATTATTATGAGGTGTTTTGAAAAAAATGAGATTTTAAACAGGAGAAAAAAGTCATATCCCTCAGTCCTATCCAAATGAGCCAAGAATTTAAAGAGCTACCTGAGTAGTGAAGCTCATAACTCTCTAAGCACAGAGGAGTTTTTTCAGGTGATAAAATATTGGTAAACTGCAAGTATGGATGGTATTGAATAAAATCTTCTTTTTGTGTATTTAATATCTTTTGTGAAATGTGTTTTTCAAAGGTAAGTGGAAGGCTAAAGTTGCTTTAAAGTAGTCTAGTGATAATCTACTTGTCTTGGGGATATCTGACATGCACTGTTTTGCAGGATGCTGTGATGCAATTTGATGGATATTATGTATTATATGAGACTGTACAAATCTTAATATCTCTGTTCCTCTGTTTTAGCATGTGATGTACAGCTCTGTGTACATAGAGCAGCTCAGATGAGTGTCTGAGACTACCCTTTTCCTCTAAGCCCTAGGCATTTTTATCACTGTGCCAATAAAAGGAAGGGGATTTATGGGGTACTGCTTTTTAATTCATTCAATTCTCTGTTCATTGTGAGGTTAATGTTGTTGATCTATTTTTCTCTTGAAACAAATAAAAACAATATGTGCTGACACTGACTTTGACTTTTGACATGGGAGATAGAGGTCAACATTTAATTCTATATTTATAGACTACATGAACAATATTATCTGTATTAAAAACTGTTCACTCAGTCCTTGTCATTTTACAACTTGGTTCAGTAGCTTATATCACATTGAACGTTTTCTCCAACTCTGATGAAGATGCCATCATTCACAGCACTTCACTTAAGGGGTTGTCAGCCTTTCCATTAAAAACACCTTTTTTCAGGGGTTCATAACTTGACTAGCTAAAAAAATTACACCAAAACTGACTTGGGGCTTTATTCTAAGCAAAATATATGTAAAAATATCCCCCAGTCCCAGAACCTGAAAGCCATCAAAGAACCCAAATAAAGTGAGGAGCTGACTTGTTTGGCATGCATGCAATAGTTATTTCTATTTAAGAAAATGAAGTGATTTATCAAGCAGGTATAACACTGCTTAAATATTTAACCATTTCTTTATTTCTGAAATATTCTTGGCTGTGTGTGAGAGGTGCTTGTCTGTCCACATTAAAGCACCTCATGCTCAAACTACTCAGAATTTTGTTACCACTGACATGGTTAATGATGGGATAATTGTAATGAGTGTGTGTGGTAGAGCTGTATCCAAGTAAGCCCCCTCATAGAGGAATTTACACATTTACAAGGAGGGTTTTTTTCCTTCTCAAGTGAGAATAAGAAATTATTCCTTTTCAGGAAAGGTGAAGGAAGGACAATCCCATTTTATTTAGTGGATACAGAAGCACTACAATGGTGCATGAGCATTTCCTGGGATAGGGAAAAGGACTTTCAGATCCCTTCAGATCAGGTAAAATCACTGTGAAATCACTGAGACAAATCTTTAGGCTTTCTGTGATGTTCTGACATTCCTGGGTATAAGGGACTTTGCTGATTTTTGGGAGCTAAGGGCTGGCATGTGCAAATGTTCTTTTATTCTTCGTTGCAGTATAAAGGTCTGTGCTGTACCTTTATATTCAGGAAAGAAACTGAACTATCAATGCAATTATTATTCATCTGCATTTGTTTTCAGAGATTATCCATTCTTCTTTGAAATTTGAGATTAAAGTTGTCTTTCTATACAAACAGCCAGTAATATTTTCCACAGGTTGCTTTTTTTCACCTAAATATGTATTTTCTTGGTGGTAATAAGAGCAAACAAAATGGAATAACCCATATGGTTTAATCTATGTGTTTTTAATATATATTAGTGTGTACCATATTTATTTTAAAAACCCCAAAATAGCTATTGCAATCTGTAAGTTTTTGAAATATGTGAGGTTTTATATTATAATGCATGTACATTGGTCCATACTAACTGCCAAGGTATTTTAAGTAAGGTTCATAGAAATTAATATGCATTTTTAGCGTGTTCTGTAATTCATATATCATTCTCGGAAAGCAGAGAATCTGCCACATTTTATATGTGACTATCTTAATAAGGGCTGTGAAACTGAAACATTGATGGATCATGTTACATACCAGGCATCTCTGAAAAGTTTTTCATTAAAATGAACTTGTAAAGACTCTTAGTGCTTGCTTCTCAGCAGATGGCAAGAGGTGTTTATTTGCCTTATGGAATTCTTTCTGTTTATATACAGAAAACGGAGAGGACAACTCTGAAGGATCCAGTTAATACTTGCAGGACTATTTAAAATAGATATGGTTACTATTAGCACTAAAAGTTCAGTTATACACTCCTTTTTTAATTAGTTCTACCTTTGCATTAAAACTGTTCCAAATATTGGACTTTCTTGGAAAAAAAATAGAAATATATCTTCCTGCTGCGAAACTCAGTGTGGTAAAGATTTTAATAAAGGGACTTTTTGAAATCATCAGATCTTTTCCATTGTGTGTCTTTCTTTCCTTCTCGCTGCCTGATTCGCTGTTAAATATCTCCTGCTCTATTTCTGGCACTTTTGAACTTTATTTCTCTTTCCTTGTTCTTTTTCTTTCCATCTGTTTGCTGGTTTCATTGTCTCTTAGCTGCCGTTCCCCATTATTATGTCTTTCAATCTGTAAATCCTCTCCCATATGTGTACTTGTCCTTGCCTAGGCCTCCTGCCTTTTGATTTTTTCCAGGTCTCATTTCCTTTTCACCTGATCTGGCTTTATTCAACTCTGCTCTTGTCTATCTTTCGGTCTGTCTCAGGCCTCCTTTTTCCCTTCTGTCCAGTTGTGAATCCATAAACTAAACAAGACTTTGGCAGAAGAAGTCAACAAATGTGGTGTTCAGACCAGAACTTGACAGCTGGAAAAGGAAAAGGGGATGCAAAAGCCAAACTTTTGATTAGACTGGTGTGAATACTTTTTAATGAACAAAACATTCTGAATGTAACCTCTTCTGCTTTCAAAGTTTCCTGCAACAGATTGAGACATTCTGTATTTTATGTAGTTAATATTATTTATGAATTTTATTTGAACATATTCCTGATATGTTTGTAACAGTTTATGCAAGGAACCATGCTTTGTACTGTCTTGGGCATTTGCAAGGATATAAAATGCTATTATTTGAATTTTTGGCTTGGGTGAATTACAGAATTAGTAATTGTGCAGATTGGAGATTTCATCAATATAAAATTAAAAATTCATAATTATAGTTAAGGAATTGAAATTTAATTTAACATGGGATTTGAAGTTAGAATTTGTTTTTCTAGAAAGATTTAAAGATCTGCCAAATATTATCGTATCAAATGACATTTTAAGTCGGAATGGACCAAATGTCAGTTATTTTTGCCAAATTCCTCTAAAATTCCTGAAGAAGTAATCTTACTAATTTGCAGACTGCCTGCACTCTCTAAGTTTGGTACCTTGCATCTGTGCTAACCAAAAATAAAGCTTTAACTATTTGACTGAGTTAGGTTTTGGATTTTCTTTGCTGTGCTGCTTAACTGAGGAGGGATGCACCGTGTTTGCAGGAGTGCCTGCACGGTGGGGGTGTCAGCACATTTCCGTGGGTCAGGGCTCATTAGATGCACATGCACCTGTAAATAGCAAACATATCAAGACTGTGTTCCCCTTAACCTGACAATATCAAAAATACCTAGAGACAGGCTGAATTTTGCATGAAAGACTAAAAGGTTAATCTGATAATTGCATACTCTGTCCACAAACCCGTGGTTAAATCATGTCCCCTTCACCTGAAACCACTTCAAAATGCCTGGTCTTGTTTTAAATAAGTAAAATTAAAACCCTAACATTGTTTCTATGATAACAGCGTTTTAGTTACATCTCACAATTAAAAAATTAATTCCCCAGTCTGAAGGCGTCAGACTGGATTACATTCTTTGTTAAAGGAAAAGAGAAAGAATCTGATGACCTTTATTTTGGCTGAAGGCTAATAGACATTGAGCTCTAGAGAGAAAATTCTCCCAGGAAATGTGCATAGTAATATTACTTTATTTACATTATTGTTTTCTAATTCAAATAGGAGTGCTGCTATTGATGCTATGTACACGATTTCCCTGCACAGCTTTGTAGCTGAAGCTTTTGCAGACCCTGCTGGCAGCTGTGGCCTGGGCAGGTTTTGGGGCACTTCTGCCTGCCCCTCATGTTGGGAGCAGGGGCAGGGGCAGCTCGTGGCTGCTCCTCTGAAGGGGCTGGTGCTGCTTCCCTTGCAGTTTCTTACCCAGCACTCTCTGCCTTAGCTCTGCCTGGAGAAAGCTGTGCCTGTCCCGGGTGGACGCTCTCAGGTGGATGTTTGTGTGTTGCTCTGTAGCACGGGTTGTTTTTCTTGGGTGATTTTGCCTGGGTTGCAGGCAGTCCCTTGTGCTGCTGTGTGGGTGCAGAGTAAAGGGCACAGGACAGGCTCTGAGCTCCAGAGAAGACACTGCTGTGATGGCAGGGAAAGGACTCCTTTGAAGAGCTGTGACAGAAAATGGAGAGGAGGAGTTGCAGGAGATTGTTGGAAGTTGCTGGTCAGAGGGAGGCAAAGGTAGAGATCTGCCTGGAAGGACAAAGTGGATGGAGGGCTCTGTCTAAGGGTCTGTCCTGTGGGGCATGTTCGTGGGCAGCCACTTGTGAGTTCACAGCCCTGCTCCAGTGCCCATTTTAACACACGCAGGCAGATTCACACCAGAGTTTCACCCATCTGCATCCTGCAGGAGTTTGAGTGGAGTAACTGGTAGAACATGTTTTTAGGGTTTGCACAGGGAAGCAGCCCTTCACATCAGTATTGATTCCACCCTTGAGACAGAGGCTCTCTGTTATAACACTGCCACAGGAATTCCCTCCTGGAGCACCTGAGCAGTCTATGTTGTGCCATAATTTGCTAGCTTACAAACTCCTCTTGCCCAAGTGCAGGTGAGCACTGTGTTTCACTAAGCAATGCAGCATCCAGGCACAGCTAGTAAATGTTTTTTACTGGATTGTGGTGTTTTTTCAAATTACATTTACAGCTCTGGGGTAGAGATGCCCTGGCTGGGAAAGTTGATTTTCCTCTGTTCTGAAGCAAAACCAAGAGAACTGTTTTCTTTGATGTTCTTCTGTCTTGCAGGCTATCCCAGTGGCCTTACTCTTGAAGAAGAGGAGAGTACAAGAAGTACTCTTATGCTCCCAGAATGGAAAGTGAGCACATGCCTTCTGACTGGCAGCACCAGTGCTTTCCTGGCAGAGGATGCAGGGACACTGAGCTTGCTTTAAGGCAATTCAGTAATTTCCCTGGAACAATGTACCTGCAGGAGTGGAAGATCTGCAATGAAATATACTTTGCCTAGAGAATGCTTTATTGCTCCCTGCCTAACAACAGCCCCTCATGTGGAATTTGCCTGTAAGTGTGCTGTTTTCCATCCATTTACTTCAGTTTTTACTCCTGTGAAAGGGAAGAGGGGAACATAAGAAGTAACATTAGGAGTCTTCTTTCTGCTACTATTTGTTATGAAGGTTCTGTCTCCTAGGACATTGTTTGCCCATCTTGACTGGTAATGTTCCTCAAAAACTGGTAATGTTCCAAAAAACTACCACAACAGTAATGAATCTTTGCTGATGGACATCAGATGTTTTTCTGGGGTTTAAAAGAGTCTAAAAGAAATCAAATAATTCAATCTTCAGAAGAGTTAACAGGTGTTCATATCAGAAAGGTAATGAAATATTGCCTCAGGTAGGGAAATAGGGCTGTAAAGCACCAGTAAATCAGAATGCTCTTCTTGTTCTGAGCTGACTGAAGTTGCTTTCAGTAGTTCAGCATATCTTTGTTTATAAATCTAAATGCTATTGTGTTGTATTGTACTTTGCAGTGTAATAAATTGTAACATTCAACATTAACTGGTCAGGCTTCAGTGATAACAAAAGTTCAGCAGGCTGGTGGCACTCTGATCAATATTGCCTTCTATTTATAGTATTGTTACAAATTGAAGTTTTATTTAAATTAGACAATGCTGAGAAGCTTACAGTAGATCAATAAACTAAAATACAGTAACGGATTTTAATTCATGGCTGATATGCTGCTAGTCTTTTGTCACATGCATCCTTAATGTCCCCTAAACAAAATCACATTTACATATCCTGTTGTCTGGCAAAGCTGCAAAACTGTTTTAAAGAAGGAAGATTGTGCTGTGCAATGAGCAGGAAAGATGTTGGATAGGAGGGGAAAAGGCCAGATAGCTTCTATTTGGTTGGTGGGCTTTTGCTGTTTTTTCTATTCAGTGAGTCAGTTTAACCTGAGGTATATTTGGTGCACACCATATAGATGGTGCTAATGCTCTGATTCTGCTCTCCTATTCACACCAACATTTCTCCAATGACAGCAGCACTGTTTTTCTATTGCTTTATCTCTGTTATGAGGTTAGATTGTAGTTAGTATGATATGCCTTGCTCTTAGGGACCACCACCAGCTTTTGAGGTTTGATTGGGGATGTGACAACTCGAAGACTACTGAACAATATTTTTAGTTTTTTGTTTGAATTAAAATATGAGGTTATATTGCAATTATTAGAATTTGATTTCTGTCAGCTCTATCTAATCATTAGGTGATAGTTCATAAGTGAGCCACCAACAATATCTGAGCAATCAGCCCTGGGTCTGTGCATCAGCTGAAGACAAAGGAATTGATGTGTTCCTGCTGACACAAGAGGAATGGTCAAGAATCTTAATTATATATTAATCATCATGGTCAGCTGGCACAACCAACAAAGTCCCTCTAACACTGTCCAAAATAAACTTGAAATAATAGTGCCAGAAAAATCACTATGGAGCTTTTACAATACCTCTGATTTATCTGAAGAAGAGTTTTGAGATGGATGATTAATAGGGAGATTTGCCATTAGACACTGTTCAATTTTGAACAAAATCTAAATATTCTTAGAAGAATTCCCATGTTGTTCTTCCAATAGGAGTATAGGTGCTTTAGAGCTGAGGGGATAATTCAGTCTGACTTCCTAAATGTTGCAGATAAAAGATACTGAAAAAAATGCCATATATACAGTAAGTCTAACAAGATTTGTAAGTGTATTCCCCTTTTTTCCCAACACAGTTACTCTAAATGGCAAAGCCTGGGCTAAGTGTCCCTCTCCCAACATGTCCTGAACCTTCTCATGTCCTACTGGTTTACACACAGATGTGGTGATTCTGCCCACTTGTTATGGGCACAAGAAACATCAGTTCCCTTCTCTGTCTCTATTCCAAACTCCTCTTTGTATCCCACGGTTGCTTTTCTTCCTTCCCACCATATGTTTCAGGCAACACTAGAAAAATGCCAAAGATTTAAAATACCTGATACTGAGAAAGCTGTGGCAGGAAAACTTACAGAGAAAACAGAGAGATTAGTGGGAAATTAGAAAACAAAAGTTCTGGATTAACTAAATAAAACACATCTTTGCTACCCAAGATTAACTGTTCCCTCTGTCACATCTGGAGATAGACAAAACATGGATGTTTGTGGCAGATGTATGGGGGATCGTGTGTGTCTTCCTTCTGATGTCTGGAGGTGGGAGGCACAGCAGAGTGAGTGTCACAGGGGAGTGGATGGTTGTAGGGGGTGATTGTAGGGGATCCTTGAGGCACTAAAGAGCTATTTCTCTCCCCGTCCCTCTGGGAAGTGTGCACAATAACAAATAGGGGTAAGGGGTGTTTCAGTAGGGCATGAAGGACACTGAAAATTCTCTGTTGTGGAAGGGTCTGAGCTCACAGGAAAGTAGCAGCACAGCCAAATATTTTGCATTTCCCCCAGTCTGCTGATTCTTTTGTCCTCCATGTTATCTTGTTCTCAGGGTCAGTAATCTTTGCATACTTCCAGATTCTTGTGTCTTCTGAAGTGAAGTTTTGCTTTCCTTCTGGCCTTGTGTTTCCCTACAAGTCTCTAAGCCTTTTTAAAAATATTTTTATTTTTCTTCCTTCTTTGCTGCCACTAGGTTATTCCCCCTTCTACCTACTGCTGTGGCTGCTGCCTTCTCAGTGTGTGAAGTACCATTCACATCAAATAAAGAAGGAAGTAGAGCAGGCTTTTAACTTCAGCTGTGGGCACAGCTGGGGGGAGCTGCTTTCTAGCAGCAGGAAACATTGTCTTCTTGTTCTGTAAGAATTTCTGAAGTTGGTTTTCCCCAGATCAAAATGTAAAAGAGACTCCAATTCATCCAGAGATTATACTTATATATGTGTGTGTATATAGATTCATATATAAACACACACACACAAATAATATATTTTCTTTTATCTTGACCTTCTCTCTTCTCAGATAGTCTTCCTCCTCCAGCTTAGCAGCGATGGGAATCTCCCTGAGAGACCTAAACCTATGGAGTGTAAAAACTGGAGAGAGATTATCTCGTGCCTTTTTCTGGTTTTTGTCATCGTTCTCCTTTTTGGTTGGATGACAGCACTGTGATCTAGAGAGAGAGTGAGACGAGCAAACTGGCTGTACTCTGACCCATTTGGCAGAGAATACTAAGATCCTCTGAAATTAAAGTCCATCGTTTTAATAGCATTTTTGAGACCTCATCTTGCATATTAGAACTTAGCCAGGTATTAGGTAATTTAGATAATAAATTCTCTTCAAAGTGACCCATCATCTTAGTATTTATTTTTTTTTTCTAAAGGATGTAAAGCATAAAAGCAAGCTTTGTAGTTTTATATCTGTCAGCATGTCACATAAATATCTCAGTAACTACTGATCTTATCACCATAAAACTTCCATTTATACAGTTAGACATGTCATGTTGGTCAGTTGCACAAAAAGTTAAGCACATGCAATATTAAACTCCAACCCATGCCAGCTCCATTAGCCCACATCTTGAAGTTCTCTCTGAACACTATTAGAGGAGAAGTGGGGGAGGAGCAGGAGGCAGCACAAGGCAGAATCAGATGAGGATGGACTCATGCTGAAAATTACTGAGATGATGAAAGAGTTTGCGGAGGGATGTTTGGAGTCTTTGCACTTCCCTGAAATCAAAAGATCTGTTTTCTGTTTGGTGAATGACTTTAATAGTTTTAATGACCTCATATAATTTATTTGATTGTATTGTTCATTTTTATTAGAAAATCGGCCTAGCAACGTTTCAAGTTGTATCACCTTTGCATGTCAGAATTGGACTCTGATCTAAACTTGCCATCTTAAAACTCATATAACTTTTTTGCCATTTTTATATTAAGAGTTAAATTCAAAAAATGCTGAAGTTACTTATTTCTTCAGAATTCAGACTGGTTCCTAACTCAGACTTGGCAGGAATGTGTCTTTAAAAAGCAGTGTCAGCAATTATTTTTTTCTAGAGTAAAGTTTGTTGGGAGTAATAGTTTAGAAATTGTGCAATTTATTAATCTGATTTATGTTTTGAAAATTCCCATGAATACTTCAATTAATACTGCTTACTAGTCTTAAGTTCTGCTGCATTTTGCATTTTATGCCCCTTGGAAATATGTTTGTAGAAATATCTTGCGTAGTAAGTTATGTGTGAGTCAAGGCATTGTCAGGTTAGGGAAAGTTAAAGGACAGTTTATAAATACATGTATGATTAATTGTCTGCTTAATTTTATCTAATTACTAAATTTTATGTTTGGAGACTACAGAAAAAAAAAGACTGAAAATATGTAACTTGGTCCTCTGTGAGGCCTGGAAACTAAATTGGCTCTTCCCGTGTCACACATACTTCGACAGATACAGCAAATTGCAGGTAGAGTAAGCTTTAGGTGCCACACACATATATCTTCCTAGGCCAAATTATTCAGCTTCTGGAAAATATTAAGAAAGTCACTAACTTTGCATCTTTGTCCTTGTTTTTACATTTGTGTGGATTGGGCAGGGTAGCACATTATTTACTCTAAGAAATACAGAGAACATCACTCGTACTTATCTTTACAGAAATCCATGAGGCTGCATTTTTTTGGCAGCACTGATAGCAGAAAATCTTTCTGTTGTTAATGACACAAAATAGACTTTGCTATGGTATTCCCTACAGAAAACAGTGCATTAAAAATAATGGTGGTTAAATTTGTATGTGTTCAAGAGTGTTACAATGTGAGGGGTGAGTCCAGTGTTCTGAAACAGTGAGGTATTTGCAATGCTGAAAACATGCATGCTGTGTAAAAGCACGTAGCTTTCCTAATTTCGGTTAAAGCACTTATGTGTAGTCCCCAATTTTTCATTTATAAAGCTGTGTTTAATTTAAGGCTGGGTTGAGTGCGCTTGTCACTAAGTCCACTATTGGCAAGACTGGTCATTATAAAAATGTTATAACTAACCTTGATTTGCCAGGATCCCAAATGAAGAGGAATCAAGGAGAAATTTGAGTAGTGGCCTTTTTCCCTTCTCCTGAAGGAGACATTATCAACTCATTAGCTACAAGCCTGCACAGAGGCCCCAACTGTGACTCTTAAAGCAAGAAATACATTTCTTGTGGTTAAGATTGACTTTCAGCATGCCAGCTGTCCCTCTTTTGGAAGGATTGGCCTTATTTTTCAAGTAGAACATGTGCCATCTTGATTACCCAAACTCTTAATTCAATGCTGTTTTATGCTTTGTCTCCTCAAAATATCCCTTATATCCAGCTTTGATTGGTGGGTAGCTGTACCAGTACTGATCAGCTTAATTACCAGTGTGAGGCAGCGCAATGCAGACATGAGGTAGCAGCACACCTTTCCCAGCATTCTGAGGTAATTAACCAAAAAATATTTCCCTGCCACCTGTCTAGCCTTGGAGAAAATCCAGTTTTCTTTCCAAGCTATGGGAAGGGGGGATCAGAGCAGAATTTGGGCAGTAGGATGGTTATCCATGTGTTTTTTGTTCTTCCCAGACTCATCTGCAATGGTTAAGTATGGAGGCTGAGGCTGTTACCCCCTGTCTTTCCCAGCTCCCAGTATTGTATCTGTGGCAAAATATGTGAAGAATTAGGGTGAGCCATGTAGGAAACCACGAGCTGTGGTCTTTGAGAGTTCATGAAGACTGGAATGCTGAATACACCTTCGGATGCATCAAGAACAAGCATCAACAAAGTTTGGATTTACTGAGGCCAGTTTAAAATGCCTCATTTTTTTCTCAGTTGTTTGAAGCTTAAACTCAATTCAATAGCAATTAAAAGGGTAAATTTTTTGTGTGTTCCGTGCTTAGAGGAAATATGCTGTAATTCTTACCATGCCTGGGTGAAAACATGTATAGTCTAGTTACATTTATTATCTACAGCAAATTAAATACAAAATCTCTCACTCCTCAGTTCTTGCATTGATACAGCATTTGAAACCAAAAGAAATACTACAAACCATCACAGAAACATAATGTGGATAAAACAATGATGCTTTTGATTTTATTTTTAAATATTTTGATTTCTTATATTAGACTGAAAAGGCATATGACAAATTAAAAAGTGATGATAGCAATTCTGGAGTAACTCCTGAGTTCTGTTGGATTGCCAAGCATTGCAAGCTAATGGATATAATTGTCCATCCATGAAGAAGACTTCTATGGTTAAAGCATCCCAGCTGATCTAAAATATTTTTGTAAGACACTGACATATCTTATGGTTTCAAGTGGTCTTTAACTGGTTTTGATTCAATGAAGATTGTACAAAACAAATAACTTTGCCATTATACTAAAGTCTATTCCCATGTCATGTTTCCAGAAAACAACTCATGTTTGAGACAAGTTCAATTATCTGTAGTTAGATTTTTTTTTTTTTAAATGCTGGAATAGTTATTCTGCCATGGCTCAGGAATAGCTAATGGAATTTCATTCAAGCCTCGTTTAAAAAACAAAACCCATACTTTTTGGCAGGATACAAGTGGGAAGAGATTTAGTCCACAAGATATATTTTATCCTGGCATGTAGGAGAACAGTTGGTGGAAAATGGTTTCCCCTGTAGCCAGTTAGAAACTTTAACTATCTGCCAGTGATTGCTGTGAATGTGGTGCATGACATGTCATGAGAATTCACATAAATAAAAAAGAGAAAAGCATCCAGTTCAGGACTGCCTCTATGGGAGGGTTGAGAGGAAATATATGATGAGATGGAGAGAAGAGTTTTATAATCAAAACTTCTAGGAGTAGGCCTCTGGAGCCCTGGCTGGAAAACTGAGACCTTCTGCAGTAGTTGTCTTTGGATTACATTTATTGCTTTGTCTGCCCTGAACTGAGGATAATGAGGAAGGTTAAAAGGCAAGTTTATTGTTAGTGCTTATGGGCTCATTGTTTAGAATTGCATTAGTTGTAACTGTGACACTATGATGCAAACAGAACTTACAAAATCTGAAATTTAAAATTGTTGAAAAAAATTTAAAAACTATACATAGACTATGAAAATTTCTCAGGAATGTAAGTGTTAAAGTTAAGCAGAATTTAAGTATCTTCAGTTTACCACTTTATTGACTTTATCTCATCAGATGTGAATTAGTGACTCTTATCCATGTTTCTTCAATCTTTTCAGCCAGTTGAAACTTCTGATGAATTTTGGAAGTGCAAGCAAACTTGATAAAAACATCTCACTCCCACTCATGCTATTTAATCAATCCCTGATAAACTTGCTCTGCAGTACTGTAACTGAGATCAGAAATAGTGCCAGAATTACTAAGCTGTATGTTGAGACCCCAGGTATTTGATGAGAAAGTGAAATTTTGGAAGCAATATCCTCCACTTCCTCTGTTTTAGCACAAATCCACATAATGAAGCAGCCTTAAATCTTTTCAAGTTTGCAGCAGTGATCAGGATGCTTGCAGAGGTGCTGGTAGCTGGCCCATGATGTGCTGGTGTTGTTATGGCCAGGGGGTATTCTGAGGTCTCTTGGCTGCTTTTAATGAAAATGTAGAGCTTTTTTTTTGCCATATGAGGCACCACAAGCCTTCAGCCTGGTGAGGTGGGTGAGCAAAGGGCATCCAAGCTCTCCCATGCTCTACAAAGGGCCCGTAACAATGACCAGGCCATTGTGAGCAGGCACTGGAGCTGCAAGCAGCAGGAGGCCACTGTGGTGATTCTGGGGATTAATTACCAGAATAGCTACATTAAAGGGGGAAAAAACCCCATCAGGCAGGATCTTGAACTTGTGTAAAAGGCAAAAGGCTCCTGCAGTGTTGGTGTTTTGTGAAGAGATGTGCTGGGGAGGTGTGGGGTCAGGGCCTCCCCTCATGTGGCAGCAGGTGGGGGGTGCCCCTGGAACTGAGTGCCAGCCTGAGCCCCTGGGCAGTGCTGGACATCCCTGGGCAGTGCTGGACACCTCTGGGTAGTGTTGGACACCCCTGGGCAGTTCTGGACATCTCTGGGCAGTGCTGGACATCGCTGGGCAGTACTGGACATCTCTGGGCAGTGCTGGACATCCCTGGGTTGTGCTGGACACCTCTGGGTAGTGTTGGACACCCCTGGGCAGTGCTGGACATCCCTGGGCAGTGCTGGACATCCCCGGGCAGTGCTGGACATCCCTGAGCAGTGCTGGACATCCCTGGGCAGTGCTGGACATCACTGGGCAGTGTGGGGCTGGGGATCCAGGGACAGAGGGGCAGTGAGTTCCTGGTGCTCCTGGGCCCCACAAGTGTTGAAGTGTCTCACATTTCCCGTAGCAAACCACAACTGCTTGGCAGCATGTTTGCCCTCATAGCAGCGGTGAGGGACATCATGCTTCTCAGTCCTTCCCTGAAGTACGATGTCTGTGTTTCTCTGATCTATTGGTTTGTGGTGTTTTCTTGTTTGTCTTATTTCAGTAATAAGATTTGCCACTAAATATATTGCAGATTTCAGCTCCAAAATAAGGAGCTCCTGGAGTTTTTGGTGGTAATGGAGTCATTCACACCTTCAGGAGGTGCAGCAAGCCTGGTGGTTTGGGCCTTACAGGCTCATAGCAGGGCTGGAGTTGGAAAGAACCTTAAAGATCATCCAGTTCCAGCCCCGACTTCTCCAGGCTGTCCATGCTGTGAGCAGTGGGAGCCGGGAGTCCCTCGCAGAGCTCACACCTCAGAGGGACTTCACTGATTTGACATTCCTCCATCACACAAAGAAACACTTGAATTCCTCTCGTTGGGGCCATTGACTTCTGTGTGCCTTGACAGAAAAATTGTTGAGAAATAACTGAAAAATCCTCAGAAATAGGAATGTGCTTTGCAATGCTCTCGGTTCTTCAGTGACATTTGTTCAAATGTGTTACTTGAATTGCTATCTGTTTTTAGTTAAAATGACTACTGAGATCATTAATCATTATAAAAACATTAATTAAATAAATATCCGATTTGCTGATTTTTCATGTTCACTACTCTATAAGCACGTGGATTAGATGAAGAAAAAAAAATACTCCTGTGTTGTCTAAATCCCTTTTGGTCTTCTGCTTATTTGTTTATCTGGCTGTTGTCCTGTGTCTAACTCTGAGGTGTGTACTACTGTGATATTGAAAAAATAAGCTCAGCAATTTTTATTTAGCTTTTTGTCATGCCCCAAAATGACTCTTCTGGATACATTTTCTGACCCAGATTCAGATTACAAGCATGGACTTCTGGCTTAGATAAGGAATAGTCAGTTCGGGGTTTTCTTTGCCATGAGTTTTTTGTTCTGTTTCATAACTGTGCTGGAGAATTTACATCTGGGATTCCATGTCTTTGTTTCAGTGTCTGTAATAAAAAACCCACATATATTTATTCAAGATCCTGATGCAAATACATTGAAGGGAAGTTAGTTTTTTTCCCTGTGGGAATTTATACTTTAATTCTTTGACTTGCTCTTGAGAGAAAGAGAGACCTTAGTGTTATATAATGAAATAATTCATGGTACAATTAATGTGATGTAGGAGAACAGCAACATGATATGCTGAATTTAAATAACTGAAACAGATCAAGAGGGACATCAGCATTAAATGCCCAGTAGGATTGACGTAACAAATACAAGATGGCCACTGTATTTAAGTTAAAATATTGTCATTTGCTGATACATTCCAGGCAAATTTGTTGATAGACTAAACATTTTGATAGTCTTTCCATTATTTCTTTGAGCCATCGGCTTTTAATTTTCTCTTTCTAGTTAATATACTTGTGTATAATTTAAACAGAAAACTGTTCTGTTTCATCATAAAAGATTTGTCTGTTACTTTTGGTGTGTAAATCAAGTGGACAGCAAAACATTCTTGAACTTGTTTTTTGAGGCATTTGTTGACAACAACAGGAAAAGAGATCACAGAGACCGCCAATAAGTGTGGACATCAATTATTTTTTAATTGTATAGGAGTACAGTACACTAATTAAAACTAGTATATCTTGCAATGCCAAAGGCAAAATTAATTATTAATTTTTATTAATATTCAGAAGTAGCACAAGGAATACATTAAAAAAGATTTTGTGGCTGTGACTGAGATCTTGTTTTGCTTTATATTTTAGTAAAAATAGTATGTTAGCTAAATTTGAATAGTTAAATATGCATTGAAGAGATTATGGGCATTGCACAAGAATGTTCTCTTTAGACTAGTTTACCCAGTGACAGAATATAAGAGGTAGGAAAAATTCTTTAAAAATTCTGGGACTTTGGTTGAGCTTGTTTACTGACAAGTATAAATACACATGCTGTTGTTTCTGTAGATACTATAATTATTGAGTTGTTTTAGTTATGATATCTCATATTCAGTAGAATAATCATCTTTCAACTTCTCCTAGAGTCCAGCTCAGAAAGTTACATCTGTCCTGCATTGATTTGATGTGCTTCTGGACAAAGTTACTCCTCTAACCTGTGAGCCACAGATTAGACTTCATGTACTTATGCTGTACATAACTCACTGGGAAACTGCCAGTCTGGTTCAGATGTCTATCAGAAAGGAAGTTTTTGAATGAAAAAAGATGTGTTTCATGACTGTTATAGACAAATGGAAAGAACCTTATTAATGCACTAGGCTTTTTTTACCCCGCTCATCAGGGTAAGTTATGGAATGTAAAATTTTAATTTTTGCAATTCACAAAAATTTTATGAAAAGCTTCTGAAGTAAGTTGTGCTTAAATTTATTGAGGTGAGCATGGGAATCATATGAGAGAAAAAATGGTGACTGTTGTGAAACCATTTAGTTGTTTGTAAAAGGACAGCTTGTGTCTGGTGTTGTTTTGAAAGTGATGTCCTACTGCAATGGGAGTGGTGTATTAGAATCTTATTGAACTAGTTGCACACTGTTGTTAATTTTTCTAGACTAGTGAGATTGATCATTTAGGACTAGACAGGCAAAAGCTTCGTTGGTTGGTTTGTGGTTTTGTTTTGTCTGGGTTTTTTACTGGACCTGGGAATATTTTCTTTTCTCTGATCCTTACATAGAAGCATTATGAGTTGTTCATCTCACCTGTTACTGTTAATTATAATAATTCCTGTAATCATTCATGTACTCCATAGAAATATGGACATAGATGGTTGTATTTTAGTATCTTTTTAACGAAAATCTAACATAAATCTCTCCCATATTCACATGCACTTTAGTGGTGCAGAACTTCAATTCAGAATTTAGATTTAAATTCGCTTGATCATCTTGATCTCCTATTATAGCAATATATAAAATATGATTTTGTCTTAGAAACTTGGTTGTACAAGTTTGATTGTTACACATACCCAGAGCTTTCCTCTCCTTTTGTTATAACAAAGCAAGGCACCAAAAAACTTAGTTTTCCAATATTTTATTTGTGTTCTATGTAAGTGTAGATGCTATTCTCTTCTAAATTCAACCAGTTACCTCAGAAAAGTCAAATTGTGCCCTCCCCTTGAGCTGCAATTTTGGTAACAAAAGAATGAGGGGTGATTAATGTTCAGCTTTAGTTTACTGCCAGGCCTGTATTGCCCATGGATTCTTACCTCTTCAGTGCTCTGTCCAAGGCCTGGAAAATATTTCTAATTCCCATATTTCTCTGTGCTTATGTACATGCATGCATGTCACAGAGTAGTGAAGAGGAGGAAGCCAGTAATTCACTTTTCTGTCTTCCCAGAGGAATCAGCATATGTGGGAAGAGTGGGCTCTTGAAGGCAAACCCTGTTCTTCATTCTGCTTTGAAGTACTTGCCTTACCAGCTTGTCAGTAAAAATTGACAAAATACAACTTGCTTCTAAAAACATAAATAAAAACTTTTCAGAAAATTACCTATAACTATTCTGAAAAAATAGCTCTCAGAGCTGCTCTTGGTAATTCTTCTGCTCCCTGTCCTGCATGTATTGCTTTCTCAAGAGAGTGCTGTGGTTGTCCAGGAAAGCCAGAGAACACCTTATGGAATAACATCAAAGAGAGGCACTTGACAAAGACAAGCAATTTAGATGCTCAGTTCTGGAAATGTATTGACTGAAGATGAAAGCTCTTTAGGGAAGAGACTTTGTCTTCTATTTATATAGAATCTTGCATAATTTAACAAATGTTGGGGACACTATTAATCTCATCCAACTTTAGATGTCTACAGTGTAGCTGTCAATCTTAAGAGAAGATCAATTGCACTCTAAAAGTGTCTGTTTCCCTCCACTGACTATAAAGGGAGCCCTCACAAGTAGCTCAGGTGCAGATGGCTTCTTCTGTATTTGGGCAGATGAGTCCTGCTCTAAAATGCTTTCTAATGTGGCAAAATAATAATAATTGATATTTTAAAAAAATCCTTGGGAATGTATTTAATTCTTAAAGTAGCTCAGAAAGTGAATGAGAGCTGCTGGTTGTGGTTAGTATTACATTCAACAGCAAACTGCTAGAGGTTGGTAACATATCCACAACAGCATCAATATATTCATAGCTTCTTGAAACATTAGTTTAGAATATAAATATGAAGTAATTTGCTTGCTCAGTGCAAAAGAATAAAGCTGAACACCTGAGCTGTCAATAGCACAATAGCAGTTCAATAGGAAATGCTGTCTCCAGTTGAAAAGACAAAACAGTATAATTAAAATCCTTATGGGAATTATAGCAAAAGCTATACTATGATGCTGTTGCTGAATCCTCTGGATCAGCTGATCTCTTTTTGAACATCTCAGAAACTGTTTACTGATATTTTTCAAAGTGGAAATGCTGTTTTTAAATACAAAAGAACATCATGTTCTTCTACAGCAGCACCACTGTCTTATTAGTGGCGAGTTGCTATGTGTAAAAGTTGGCCATGAAGAATATAAAAAACAGTGAATGAGCCATCTGCTCAGCAGGAGTGTTTTAGTCCATAGATGGACTGATATTGCTTCTTCATACAGTGGACATAAAATTCATGGCTGCAGCTGACCTCTATTAGAATGCAGTCTATTCAAGGTAAATATATAACAAGCTATTCCTAAAGCTGCTTTAATTGCTGTATGGGAAAGTAATACAAGAACATCCGGAAGAGCATCCTATGGTAGATATATGGACCTGTGCTTAACTGAATTATTGTAATCTCAATACACATTGAGCAATATTCCAGGCAGCCAGTTTTGTCTTGCTCACCTATAAAGGAAATTGTAGGAGAGACATAAAAATGCGCGTATGAGAAACAGGGAAAAATTACTGATCTATGAGGCTAAAGAGATTTAGTGTCAGTTGAAATGGAGTACATGAATGCCAAAATAACTAAGTCTAGATTCAGACTTGAAAAACCTGTACCTCGCCAATTTCCCTAAAAGCTGTGTTGTGAAACACTGGAGGACTGAATACTCTGTTCTTAAATATTGAATTTGTGTGTGTCTGAGAAAAATGAACAATTAATACCATGGTATCTGTAGTATGTATGATGCCACCCATTTTTTTCATAGTTCTGGTTTTAATTATTTCTGCTGTGAATAGCTTTTCGATTGAATAAGTATTCTTCATTTCTACAGAATACCTTTTATGAGGGTACCAATAGGAAGTTCAAATATACTTACTATTCCAATTCTTCCCCAATCGTCAAACCCTTAAACTTAAAAGAAACCTCCCCTGTTTGTTCTAAGAAATAAAGTCAGCATGTTCAGGTTTTGAGAAATTCTAATTTTGAACACAGTTCTGTATAAAGATCCTCTTTGCTTGTGTGGGAAATCATCAGAAATGTAAAAGCTGTCCTTTCCAACTCCTACTGGATTTTTTCATTTTAAGATGTGTTTATCATGCCATCCAAGTGGGATGATCTCTTCACAACTGATTAATGTGAAGATAAGTATCAGTCCTGGTTAGATGGGATTTTCTTTAGAAATGCTCTTTGCTCAGGGAAAAATGGCAATAGAAAGAAAAGGAAGAGGTTCTGGAGGACGTAAGATCAAATCTTCCTTTGGTACAGATGTAACTGTATCCATTTTCTATCCATCCTCTCTGCCTTAAGCTGCTTTCTCATTCCTGATACCAAGTGGTGCTTGCAGTCGTTTCTATCTGCAGTATGAGGGAGTATTGCTGTATTTTAACTGTTTATAAAAGTTAAGAAAAAAAAAACCCCTATCTCACATTCATGGAGAACCTTCTCATGAACTCTCTGATTCTTCCTAACTTTAAAATGAAACGAAATGTTTTAAAACATTTCATGCAAATACTGTTTTAGCACAGCCTTCTTCCAGGTATATGTGTTCCTGCATAACTAACTGCTGGTTTTATAAAAAAAATAAACCAACAAACTTTTTTTTTTTTAACTTGTTTATATTCCTGCTTAAGTGCAGATGCGAAACCACTAAGGTAGGGCAAGATTGATTATATGCATTCTTTGCACCTTCTGCACATCTGTGCATAAGCAATTATATTGAGGCAGCCCAGGAATTAGTTAAGGGCACAATCACAGAGACAGGATGAAGAAACTATTAGGTTGTTCCTGTGTAGCTGGCGTTCACATTTGCATACATGAAATGAGCACATGCATTTGGGAGTCACAAAAAAACCCCTGAGTCAAATAGCATTTTGCAGATTTTACGTCAGAGCAGAAATGCCATTTTAATTGAAGGCAACCAGTGAAATAAATGCTGTATTTTCAAGAGACGTCATGGAGTGCAAAGGTTGTGAACAAAGCAGTAACAGCTACAATGAGCCACCAGAAGTAATAGCGAAAACTGTCTTCTATAGCATATGCACAGTTCAGGCCTTTTCTTCACACCTCAGAATGCAACAAGAATATCCATCAAACTCAATCTGTTGCTCTACCAGTGGAGATGTATTTTAAATAGAGAGTGCAGGCAGTTACCTGGGAAGATCATCTCTTCTGTAAACAACTGAGATCTATGGCTGGCTCTGATGTAAACTCCCTCTTGAACTGCTCACCAACCAGCCAGATCTACAAACGGGGAGTCTCTGTATTGGAATAATGAGTTTTGATGTGCCCTTCTTTTCAAAATATCTATAAATTTGGGTGATTTATAAATTATCCAAATTTATAATCACTGTATGTCTCACTAATTTAAGTGACTCAAACCTGACCTGTCTTGCAAAACTATATGATGTCCGAGTTTGCATTATGGATGTACCAAATATTTTTGTCCTTAATTTCCTCTTTTATATCTGACCCATGGTGAAAAGCTCCTACCTATGTGTGTGAATGGAAAGAAGCTTTGCTTCAAGAAATCTAACTGCAATGCATATTCCATACTGTTCATTTTACTTATAGAACTCAGAACAGGGTATGTCCATGCATGAGGTTAAGCCTGTTTCTTGCCCCCCTGGAGGATTGTCTGTCTTTATTGACTTTTTATCCAGTGTCAAAAAGCAATGCTTGAGAAGTTCCCAACTTGAATTCAAATCCTACTTGACCTATGATTTTCTGGATGTGGACAAAATGTACCAGCTGATCTTTCAGTGAAAAATTTGAGATATTGTTAGAATGGTGTCTTAAATGAATTCCAATGTAAATTTAATTCTGTACATAGCAGAGACCTTGAAAAATTTCTTAATTGCTTTGACTTCTGATAATATGTAAACATTGTCACTAGAAATGGCATATGCTATATTTTGAGTAGAAAAAAATGTGTTTCCTATCTTTGCACATGTTTTTGTGCTGTTAATCATGAGCTTTTTAAAAGCTAAGCTTGTTCTTACATAAGACTGCTCCTTCAGGATTGGTTAGATTTGGGTTTATGAGTAATTTTTAGACATTACCAATACTTTTTTTTATTTGCATGGGGTAAAGCTAAGAATGTAGAGGACTTTTACTTTTTTTAGGTTTTGTAATTAATTGAAGAATTAGTTAATTTCTAAGTGAGAGTTCACACTGTTATCTTGAATTCTAAAACTGTTGCATTGCAATTGCATGGAAACCAGTAAATTTGTACTCTGTCAAACTTTTCAAGCACATAAATCATTGAGACTATGTTCTCTCATTCTCAATCAAGAGTAAATCCCCTTTCATAATCTCTAGTCGGCAATGGTAAACTAAAAAGCAGATCATTAGAATAATTAGAATTCTAGTGGCAAACAAACAATCTCTCATTATTGTTTGCTTGTGAAGTAAAGCTCTCAACTCATAATTTACTTAAAAGTCTTCAGATTTAAACAGAACATCACGATGTTTTTGTGAACAAGAGAAAAAACGAAGCTTGACCTCCCAGGCATAAATCCTTTATCTTTTCTCTTCACCACCCCATGGGTGGGCAGGGTCTGGCAGTGCTGGGAGTAGGTGGGAGCAGCCAGCCAGCTGACTTCTGCTAAATGGAAGAAGGTGTTGTGTCTGCCTTTTCTACATGTAGCAGAGATGCTATAGAGGTCTTTCTTCATACAGCTAATTTTCATGAAATCTGTATTGCTATAATTACCTCTAATTATGCTGTGTCACATAGGGCAATGAATCCAAAAGTGATTAAGGGAGAAAGGGAAGGTTGGGCAGTTAACATAGGCTATAATTTCATTCAGTTTTCATCTTCAGAATTATTACTTTCTCTCTTCTCATTTTACCTCTGTTTCTCTTTCAACACTCTGCCAATTTCCAGTTATGTTTACGTTTCTCTTATTAATGATCTCAGTTTTCCAGGTACCATTTTCAACACTTTTTGTATTCAGAAGGTCGCATCTCAAATTTGGATTCCTGATCCTCCTAATCCTCCAGCTCCATGACCCTAAACCTCCTTTTGTTGTTTTAGCAAGCCATAAAATATGAAATTGTTTTTTCCTTAGCTTTTTCATTCTTCTGCACTTAATTTTTTAAAAACAATATTTCCCTATCTTCACTGTCATTCTTCCTGAGAACAGTTTCCTGCCAGCAGTACTTTAATAGGCACTGTTATGGTCATAGAGGTTGGAATAT
This sequence comes from Erpornis zantholeuca, assembly GCA_013400515.1. Taxonomy (NCBI): domain Eukaryota; kingdom Metazoa; phylum Chordata; class Aves; order Passeriformes; family Timaliidae; genus Erpornis; species Erpornis zantholeuca. The sequence continues at coordinate 117,365 of VZTN01002262.1, read as the reverse complement.
GCCATTAGTGAAAATGTGCTCCCATTGCAAGCTGCAGTCATTCAACAGGAATTTATCTTCTCCCTGGCCAATCTGATCCAAACTTCCTGTGTTTACTGTGCTACAGCTGCAGCTTTTGGTCCAGCAAGTGTAACTATGAAGCATAAGATGAGGTGCACTGTTTCTCTGCATACTTTACAAATGTCAGGGCTTGACTAGGGGGAGATTTACTGATGCTCTTCATTGTTCTCTCATCTTGTGAGTCCTCTGATATTGCCTGCCTCATTTCTGCCATGTGAGAGGACTGTCACTGAGGAGTGTTCTTGTATGAAATACTATTGTCTTGCCCTGAGATGTTCTGATGTCCCTCTTGCCAGGAGCAAGGAATGGTTGGGTGGCCTTGCTCTCCAGCTTTCAGAGAGGAAGGGAATTTTGTAGCTAATGACTTTGAGAAAGATGCTCTAAACCTCAGAAATGCTTGGCTTAATGCAGAAATTTCTTATTGTCAAGTGTAAACAAACTGTGTTGACTTGCAATGAGAGTGTGCTGATGATCATGAGGTCCTGCATATAATTACATTCCTAGGACAGCCTGGTCCATTAGGAGAATTAGAAAAACCCCGCAACAAACCACAGGAAACTTTTACATACAACCTAGTACATACTAGTCAAGATGTGTTCAGAATTTGTAAAGAGCCCGCTTTAGTGGAGTCAGCGTACAGCAGTGAAAATTCACTTCTAGGTTCCATTTTCACACAGCCCCTTTGTTATAGCAGCTAGCTCAGGCTGGGCACAGGCTCATCATAGCCACAGCCCCCCTGACTGGGGTGGGGGCATCTGGAATGCTTCAGGTCTGTCCAGATTTAATACATCCATCTCTTACAGCTATCATTTGGTGCAAAATACTTCAAGACGAGGAATGTAAACACAGACTGCTCTGGTCGTGTTCTGCTTCAAAGTACCTGAGAAACAGAGGCTGCTCCCATAGCATTAGGCTGTATCTGTGGAAAAAAATATGCACACAAAACTGGGGGCCCTTGTTCATACCTGGATGAAGAATCCTACCTCTGGGTTGGTAGATGCAGTGCTAAAATCTGCAAAAGAATATGGACTGTATCTTTCCCTCCAAGATTCAAGGAAAAATGAAATGAAAAATGAAAATAGATAGTCTTTTGGCCCTCATCTGTTATCTGTGGCTCCTTTTCCAGGCCTAGCAGCCAGCAGCTCCTCTTCTTAGCCAGGGATACTTGGTGTTCACAACAGGGCAATTTTTCTGCCATGACTCTCCAGTCCTGGCAATAGAGAAAAAGCAGGTTCAAATGGGTTAGAAAAGGTCTGGTGGCATCCAGTGTGGTGTCAGGTTGCTGTCCATAGTTTCAGTTGATCTGACTACTCCTTCCCAGTTAATCTGTATTTCTGGGTGCCAAAGGAAGAAACTCCCTGAGCTTCAAAAGGTCCCTCTTGTTCCCTCTGAATAAGTAGTTAGAATGCCTGTTTTGGTGTCTTAGGTCACTATAGTCCAAAATACCAGATCCACATCCTGCCTTCTCATAAATATTTTTTAAAGTAAAAGAGAATGACACTGCGGGGTGGAGAGGGGTGTATCACCAGGGAGTGTTATGGATTAAACCTTGTTGTTTTCTAAGCCCAGGGTGATTTTGTGGATGGGATTCCCCCAGCAGAGTCTTTAAGAGGGCATGTAAATAAGAGGGCTGTCCTGAGGCTTCCTAAAGATACTTCCACCACTGGTGATGCTTCAGACCTCTATGGATAAGAAATATGGACAGCTGAGAGGTTTTTTTTTTCCTTTAGTAAGTTAGGAAAATGTAGATGCAAGACTTTTTACAGCTTCCAGGAAGAACAGGGAGGAAAATTGAGGAAAAACTGCAGTTGCTGAAGGTAAACCACTTTAACTGATAGTGAGGAATGGAGTTCCTACTCCTAGCATTGTGAGCAGGAAAGAAAGGATATCCGATTTGATGATTAGTGACAAATTTGTGTGAGTTGGCAATTCTTTGAAAATGAAATTTATTAAACTTGAAATAAAATGTTCACCCCTGAATGAATATCTCCTTTTGTGAGGTTCTAAGATTTTGCTCATGGGCTTTCTTACTGCTATTCTCCTGTTTGAATGACTGTACCCTTAAGGCTAAAATCCATATTGCTGAGTTATTATGAAATACAGACTTTGTCTCCATGTGCTTCTAGACTTAACATAGCTCAACAAATGACACCTGTGTGGTAATTTTGAAGAGAAAGGCTGAGGAAAGACAGAAAGAGGAGAAAGGTATAGCTGATGGGTTGATGTTGTGATCACTTGAAGGCACTACAGTGTTTTGTGTATTCCAGCACTGACGTGTGTACCTGTAGGTGTTTTTTGTTTATACCATTATCTAAGTTGATATGGATAGCAATAGGAGCTTACTTCCAGTCTTAGGGATTGTATGTACTTAAACACTTTGCCAACAGATTTTACGTGTGTTTTTAAAATCTGTTAAGGAGAAATGTGATTAGGAAAAAGCAAATTTTCTCACATGATGAATTTTTTTAATCCTAAAGGTTAAGTTCAAGCTTTCTCAGCATATTGACGTGAGGAATTACCCATTAATTAAACAACATGAGTCATATTCTACCATTGATTTTTTATATATTTCTTGCTGTTTGATTTTAATTAATGGGAGTTCTGTACATAGAGGATTCAAGAAAAGGTCCAGTGTTTAGAATGGGAACTATAAAGTAAAACATGGATATGGTAGTGTGGTTTGCTAATTGCAATAACGATTGCCATCAGAGCCTCCTACACTGTCTGTGCTCAGGCAAGATTGCCATATGTCACAGGAAGCCTTGTCTGAGCAAGGACAATCAACCCCAGAGTTGGTTCACTGTTATTTAAAATGAAACACAGATTTTAATGCCCTTGGAGAGTATTGAAAAACTTGAAAGTAAGACAAAGTGAGGTGTATTTACCTCCAAATTCAGCCTGTATTTTAACCAGTAAGTGTGGCATTTTCATTTTCACTTCAACTGCCAGCATCAGGAACGTTTAAAAGAAGGCTTCTGCTCATGAGCTTGATACACTAAGCTTTGCTGATTGCACACTACCAAGGCACATAAATGTATTTAAACTAATGTCTGAAGCCCTGGATCAGAAGCAGGGCTGCACTGTGCTACATGGAATTCCAAGAGAAATAAGACAGTGTTCTCTGCAAAGATCATACAGTCTAAAATAGTGTCAGTCCCGAGTGTTTGTCTGTGTGTGGGGGCTTTTCCACGAGACAGAACTGTGCAGTATGGTTCTTTTCATACCACAATGATTTTGCTGCTCAGAGAAAGCGGCTTCAGTGATTAGACATCAGGAAAGAAAATTTAGATTGGCAGGGTAAAGAGTAGGAATAGCCACTATACATTGCTTAAAAAGATATACTTGAAAGGAAGTTCAGAGCTGCTGATTTGGTTATTTCACTGTATTCTTCCTGCTCCAATCTGCAGTTCTTTATCTGGATATACAGAACAATTGACCTCATTAGAAAACAAGAACAGTGTATTTAATGGCATCAAGAGGCCATGGAGACCAAAACCAGAAATGCCATCTCACATAAAACTCTGATCCTCCCAGAATGACTTCTCAGCTGGCTCCTGGTATATGCAAGGATCGACCTCCAGTCAGCCAGCCTGTGGGATCAGTCATTTAGCTCACTCCAACCAGCCTTCTGTCTTAAAAACGATCAGGATTGCTGGGCTATATCTGACACAGTGCCTGCTGTTTTTTTCCCCTAGTTCTGTTTGTCTTACAGGATCGAGTCCTAGTTGCATAATTACTCTTTCCAGAATTAAACGGATAAATTTGCCTTAAAGAGATAATGCTAACTTTGGCTGCAGCATCAGGCTCTTAATAAATTGAGGGGCATCAAAACTGGTGTTTTTTCTAAACCCTAGTTTCCATGATTGTATTTTTTTAAATGAATTTTCGCAACAGACTGTATATTCATCTGAAAGTCAGCAGCTTCCCCTTACAAAGCCTGGTTCCCTCTGTCTCTGCGTGCTGCAAACATGCACGTTACAAGCTGTGGATAAATTTTCTTCCAGCCTGTGTCACAGCACGCTCTCCATATCTTTGTATTGCTCCCCTCAGTATATTTGGGATTAACCTGCACCAAAAACACATCCCACTGCATCAGGGAATCTTAGGTGTATGATTTGTTCTGGTATGGCATCATGCAATACAGTCACCACATAAGGCAGAAGCAACAATTAAAATTGATGCTATCCATTTAAATATAAATGATTTTATTAAGATTTACTTTGAAAGTGTAATATGACTGAAAAACAGTGATTATTTTAAATAGATTTTGAAGCTAACAGTGGTGGACATTGTGTGTGTGTATGCATCTGTGTGCAGGGGTCTTTTGTAGTGCTTGGAGGTTGCTTAGCTGACACCCCAAATCAGGGAGCATTGTTTTTCCAACTAATTTTTATTGTCATCCAGTTTATTCTTTTTCTCATGATATGTGTCCCTCGTATCAATTTTAGACTAAAGTAGTGCAAAAACAAAAAAGGTAATGGCACTTTCTACAGTATTTCAAAAGGTTTTTAAGTGGAAAAAGGTATTTAGTATTTTTAATAAGCATCTTCAATACTATTGAGTTGGTTTCTTTGTTCATATCACAAGATTAATTATGCTGTCAAGCACTTTCAAGGCCTGCTTAACAAAGATTCAGTGATATAATGGTTTGCTTCGCATTGCCTTTTTTCTGCATAGCAATCACAATCAGCATTAGACAATTTAAAACCCTTTCACAAGCCGGAAGTTCTGAAGAGCCTTTTAATCAACAAAAGTAATTTTGCAAACAACTAGATACAGCGTTTTTCATATTAACTAACTTGTATTAAACTCTGCTATGTGCTTGAGTCTCTGGTTCTGGTAATGGATTATTCAGATTTGCGAGAGACTAAAAGTGGGGAACACAATTAGCACAATATGCAGTTTGTACCCCATGAAAATTGTAATCTCATACTGTTCTCCAGCTTAATATAAACATGGTATTAGTACTTCACTGCAGTTCCATATATTTTAATTTTCTCTTAATATGTTGTCCTTGTGTAAGTACTTATTTTTCCTAAACGCTTGGAAATGTAATCCTTGTTTTAAGGGAGACCACTATTTCCATAGGACAGGTTAGAAATCAAATCCTAATACATTACAAGATTCTGAAATTCAAGCTACAGTAGGAAAATCTGTTTAGAAACGCTTGCCTTCTAAAATCCTCGAGCTCAAGAATGCTTTATTGAGTAATTTTATTGCCATATAGTATTGTAAGAAATCCCACATGATTTAAAAACACTTATTTGATAGAGAGATTGTAAAAGCGAAAACACACGATGACTTTTTTTTTTTTCTCAGGCACATATATAAATGAAACTAACCTGTTAATGACACCTTTAAAACCCTCTTTTTTTTTTTTTTTTTTTTTTCTAAACTGCTAGAAGCATTAATTTGTACCATTGCTGCATGTGGTAATTAGCAACTTCAGCAGTGATTTTCTCTGCCCTAAACCTTTCGTGTTTGACACTATTCCAACCCGGGAGAGGAGTGACCCTGGGATACAGTGCTACAGGACAAGTGGAGCAAATCCTGTCACAAGAAATAACAGGGTCAGAAGACATTGCTAATGAAGTCATAGCAACTGGTTTAAAGAGCCAATCAGAGAAGGCAACAATCTGTAAATGAGGATATAATTAGCAGAAAAAATAACATGCTTTGGTTGGATTCTAGGGGAGCCAGTAATGAAGGCAATGACTGGATATTGAGAGAGATTCCAAAAGATTAGAGCAAACATTGTGCAACAAAGAATACCTAATTAGCAAAAAAGGGAATGTGTCTTAATTAAAAGAAAAATATATGATTGAAAGACATGGAGTAGACTTTTAATATGAATATAACAATGACTATTGGCCCAACTCTCCAGGACAAAAAAAAGAAGTCCTATCTTCACTTTTTTTGCCTTTACCATTTTAATAAATGGTCATGAAGAAGATGGACTGTAAATTCATATCATTGCTGGGACATTAATACTATTAAAACAGACAATTTTGAGACAGTAATTTAATGGGTTTCCACCCAATTTACACATTTACTGCCCCTAACACAGCACTGCAGACAAAGCCGTTTGCTGGCCTTAATGTTCTTCTGATGTGAGGAAGTAATTATTAAAAGAATTTCAGGTGGGTGTCCTGTGGCATGTGAGCTCGTGCTTGGTCCAGATATGCTGCTAATAAGAAGAAACCCTGGGTGGTTTTTCATACAGAAAAAGAGCCAATGGTCCTGAGGCCTTGATTGTGTGTGCATTACTACACTGCTGCAACTTGCTTTTATTTGGTGCAAGTTTTATATTTTGGTTGTTTTTTCTTTGGGTTTTTGCTGTTTTTTTTTTTTTTAAGTAGAGTCTGATCCAAAATTCATTAACTGCAAAGAAAAAGCTTCCAATAAGTTCACTGGCTCCTAGATCAGACTCGGAGTGAGCAGAAACCCTGGAAATTTTATTAGTAAAAATTAAACATGTTATTATCCTGAACATAATAGACCCAAATAGAAGAATCCCATAATGGATTGTGCCAGTACAGTATATGCAGAGTATTTATGGCAAGCAGTGATGAAAAGTCTAATGTTCTACTGCTTATCATTTTATTACAATAGAAAAATCAGGACTCTAACTTGTTAATAATTTTTCACCTTTATAGACATCTAAATGATATTATATTTCCTCCCTTTTTTCTTTTTACAAAATGGTTCTAGGATATTGATTGTCATTTATTTTTACTCATGATATTTAATTGTCATAATTAGCAATCCATGTCTCATTCTCTATCTTAAAAAATCCTGTCAATTTTATAGCATATTTATAGATTAATTTAAATGTATAATTTAATTTATTACTGCATACCTTTAGTTTGTCTGTAACATTAAAATACTTATGGTACAGAATATTTTAATTAAAACTATTCATCAAATGAGGTCCAGGTAGCATCCTTATCCTTGTTTGCAGTAGGGGGTTCTGGCAGTGAAAGCAAGCAAAATAATGGGTCAATTAAAAAAAAAATCTAAATATAGCTTTTTCAGAGATCTGATTGCTTAACTCAAGGTTAAAAAATAAAAAGAAAAAAGAAAGAAAGAATGTGTTTGTCAATGGATTCCACAAATTAATTTTTTTTTCTCTTGCAGACACCAAATCTGCTAATTTCATGGCCAAAGCAGAAGTAGAACTAGACAAGAAATAGGTTTGAATTTTCATGTGTGACATATCTCAATTTGACAGTGTCTGCAGGAAATTGGGATGTTGTTTTCAGAGGGTTCTTTTTGTGAAAGGAGCTGTACTATTAATTTTTTCTAACACTGGGAAATTCACCCTCTATTTATGAGAATCAAAGTATTTACCCTTTTAGGTCAAGTGTTTCTTCATATTCAAAAATGGAAAACTTTTAATGATATTTCAAATAAACTAAGAGTTATTAGTTTGCTGTGCTAGGGAAAAAATACAGCAGAACAGTGATGAAAATCCTACCTCCAGTGTAACTGAATCAAGGTTTTACTGCAGCTCTCAGTTGACAGTAGGTCTACCATTCTTTTGCCATGTATGCTATTAATTCACTTTCCAGAACTGTCAGGTACTCTGAAAGTAAGGGAAATATACTAAAAATATCAATGTATTTCTCTTCTTCCTTTTGCTAATATATCTCCACTGCTGCTATTTTAAATTAAGCAATGAAGTAGTGTTGAAAGTTCTGACTGGCTCCGATAACAAAATAGATTAAAAAAATTAACCAGTTAAACAAGAAAAATAAGAAGAAATAGAATCAGCTGACAACTTAATTGTTCAGCTTGTATGCAAATATTCTGACAATAATTTGCCAATGCTTTTGAATATAAGTTTAGAAACACATAATTATAACATTAATTGTTTCTTCTGCTTTAATTCTAGGTTTCTGTCACAAAATAGAAGGCTTAACTGTAATTCATGAGGAAATATAAAAAGTATATTCATTTCGTATTCAATTAGCTCTAAGGATATTCCAGTGCAGCACAGTATTACAATAATTATTTATGTTAATCTACAGAGGAAGATACAGTGTGTTGGCATAATAAATTGTCTTTATGCTGTGTAGCAATGCCTTTGAATCACCTTCTGTACTCACAAACAAGAGCATCTACCTGAATGGAGTAGTTGTCAGATTGCAGGATAAAGACAATGAATTAGTGGCATGTAGGGGAGATACAGCCCTACAAAATCCACTATTCATATCAATATTTGTTTTTTTAACAGTGTTATAATAAAATTGAATGTCTGAGTGTGACTCTGAAGTGAGAAGAGAGGACATGATGCTGGAAGGCTGGATTGGAATTTGGCCTGGGTTTCTTATTCCAGCTCTGAATGCTGAATTAATCACTGAGATTTATATGAAGGCGAAAGCTACACAACATCTTCATCAAGGAAAAATAGGGTTACAATTCAATAAATTGTGTGGTAATACTTTATTGACTAATGAATATACAGCTCCTTCTAACTGCAGTATTTTACTTTTGGGGACTGTAACAGCATTGCAATTACATTACTAGTATTTGCTAAAAAGATGTCTGTCTTGTCTCCTGATCCTAAAACCTGCTTTGAAAGAGGAAGTGCAGGAAGGCCCAGAGAGAGCAGGTTATGCACCATCCCAGAGTCTTGTGGGGAAATAAGCCGTGCACAGATAATAACAGTGCAAACAAGTTGATGCTGCTATTTTTAAACAAGCTGTTATTATTGACTAACAGAGGTTGCTGTAGGTGGGATGCTGTTAATGACAAAAGCTCTGGAACAGTGGAATTGCTACTAATCCTGTGCTGGAGAGCCTGATAATGAGAAACACCTAAGTGCGGAATTAAATGGTCCTCTAAAATAATTTCTGCTACATACTTGATAAGAAGTCATAGCATTCTAAGCAGACCCTTTTCTTTTTCAGAAATCTCTATCACAGAGATCCCATATTACTCCACCCACAAATTAGAGAGATAAGGAAACTTCGAGGGGGTTATTAATGAAGCTTTCAAAAAGAGAGGAACCAAATCATTTTGAAACAGCCAAAAAACATTCTAGGAAAAGCTATTTTAGGGCCCATGCAGGTTAAAAATGTCATGCCACTCAGAAAAAATCGGTGACCAGAGATAGGACCTGAGGGAAAGGCCTGAAGTTATGTCAGGGCAGGGTTAGGTTGGATTTTAGAAAAAGGTTCTTCCCCCAGAGAGAGGACATTGAAGAGGCTCCCCAGGGAATGGGCACAGCCCCAAGGCTGCCAGAGCTCCAGGAACCTTTGGACAGCACTCTAAGGCACAGGGTGGGATTGTTGGAGTGTCTGTGCAGGGACAGGAGTTGGGCTCTTGATCCTTGTGAGTCTCTTCCCACTCAGGATGTTCTGTGATTCCATGCCATGATCCTAAAGCAGATCTATGAGTGTGTAGCACTTTGAAGTCCTGCAGCTGATGGAAATCAAGTGTTGTGGGAAACTTGGTATTTTGCAGATGGATGGCCTGACCTGAACAACCTTTTCTTTTCTTTTTGTCAGATCCCATTTTGGTCCTGGTGGCTGTCTTAGCCCATATAGGCATGGAGTGAGAAAACCAGCCTGCTCTAAGATCCTGAGTGAATTTGCTGGATCAAGGAGTGCTTTGGAAGCTGGCAGGGGAGCTCTGGTTGTTACTTTTTGCAGCTGGTTGTGAACACATGCCTGCTGACCACATCTACCTTACCAGGAGGTGAAGAATCATAGAATGATAAGGGCTTGGAATGGACCTTAAAAATTATCTAGTCCCAACCCTCCTGCCATGGGCAGGGATATCTCCCACCAGCCCAGGTTGCTCAAGGCCTTATCCAACCTTGAGCACAACCAAGGCCTTGAGCACTGCCAGGCTTGGAGTGTCCACAACCTCCTGGAGAAGCTGTTCCAGTGTCTCACCACCCTCAGAGCAAAAAATATCTCCCTATCATCAGAGGCAAAGGAACTCTAATGTGCTCTTGTTAATACCTATAAATTCAGGTTATAGACATCTTGAGTTTTGGCCCATGGGTTTTTACAGTTCTTGCTTTCTGCATGTATTTGATATATTTAATAACTAAAAATAATTTGGTCACATAAATGACTCCAGAAATAGACAAAATGTGTTAGATTTATATTATCATATCTCCTTAAAAACAACTTATGACACTTTGACATGAGCTTGGGATCTAAATAGATTTTAAAAACAATTTTTTTGAAAATTTGTGACATTAATTTATGTGCTTCTTTAAATCATAAGCCTCTCAAAAATCAGAATTTTCCAGAATTTGAAATCAAATTAATAAATCAGCCAACATCAACTCAGCCTTGGGTTTCTGAAAAGATTTGTGAACTTTAACAGCTCTTTCAACAGGCCTGTTCTGCATTTTGATTTTCTAGTGCAATGCAATCCAAGTGAGATTTATATGACTACACATTTTGTTGCAAACATTCACAGCTCAAAGCTATTACCTGACTGTCTTCCATATCAGGCCATTATGTATCTAAGAAAACACTGGCATCTGTTTAATATTTTATTGCTTTAAAAATATCTTTGTTGTTCAGATACAATCTCACTCTAACATTTTCATGAATAGAGTCTTTATTCTTTCTGTAGAGCAGAGAACATTTACCTTGATATAAATAATATTAACTATGAGTTGACCCATAATCTCCATTGCAAGAAAATCTTGTAATAAGGGTTTTTCCTTCAGAATGGGTTGTGAGTTTATTTGGTTTTTTATTTTCTCTTAAATTTTCTAATATTTTCCTTGATTGCAAACAGGAAACATGTAATGCCTTGTGACACTTTGTACTGAACTTCAAAAAATAATACATTAAAACCATCCATAACTGCTTTCAGCTTTAGGCCCTAACAGTTTGTATTATTACAGATGCATTAATTCTTAAGAAGCTTGAAATGTGTACAGGTCTATCCCCTCATTATTAAAAATGCATAACTTATGTACCCTATCAATCCATAGATCACTTTATCAAGGAAGAAAATGTAATTATCCCTATTTTATAGACAAGTTAATGCCACAGTGAACAAAGTGACAGAGCAAGTAGATCTACTGTACAAGGAAGACTGACAAACTTCTGTTGCCTACCTCATTTTCCATTTTGATTTTTTCTCAAATTAATGCACAGCTAATTTTTTTTTTTTTTTGGTTCTTTCAACACAGGGCTGCCAAAATAGGAACAACTTTAGTGTAATAAAACACAGGGTGAGCAACTTCAAATCAAACTTGTTTCAAAACAAGCTCTGAATCAGAGAGACAGGGACAACCTTAAAGCAAAGCCTTAAAGTGTAGTACAGAACAGTTTTTTATGATCCAGCACCACACAAATAGAAATAATACATAGATAAGAGAGAGAGAGACATGGCTCTCTTTCCATAGAGAGATGGTCAGTCAAAAAGGCAGGAGGTTCAAGGGACCTGTCTCCAGCTGTGAAGTGGATCTAAACCCAGCAGATTGCTTACCCCTAGGAGGAAAAGGGCTTTAGTTAGACACCATTGGAGCATTTGGAGCTCAGGAGAGTGTCTCTGTCTTCATCTTGCCCGAATATGGGCTTTGTATTGCTATCTGGTTCCTGATAAACAGCATTTGACAAATGAACCCTTTCCAGGATTGAAGTAGCCAAGGACAGGTTGAGAAGGCTCAAGGTTTTTAGTCAGCACCTGCTTATGTCAAGGCTGAAGAAGAGAAGGAGGAGGTGGATGAGGTGTAGCATAAACCTCCTCTTTTCATGGTTTTATCAGCTCCAGCTCTCCAAACCTTGTCCTTTGTGCCCAGGATCTAGCCCAGAAGATCTGTTTGTCCTCACATAACATCTGCCAGATGTATTGAAAAAACTTGTGTGAGGGCTTCTGTGCTTCACAAGCTCTGGAGAAGGTGAGCTCACCTCTCCCTTCCATGATCTCTGCAGCTCTGAGAGTGCTGCTGGTCCTGTGAGCTGACTGCCAGCACAGGGGGAGCAACAGAATTTCCATGTGCAGTTCAACATTAAGGATTGATTTTCATCTCTGCCTGCATCAGCATCTATATTGTGATGTCCTTTATTTACATCAGGGATGGAGGATGGGAGGGAAGGCTTTGTGAGACTGAAATGGGTAATTGCTGGCAAAACAGTAAAGCTGTCAGCTAACACAGGTGTAAAAGATAAAGAAAAAAGAGTGTCTGACTGTTGGCTGGGGGAATCTTCTCAAGAAATCATTGCTGTTTTCTATCCTTCACCAAAGATTTTGTCTTCTGAGTGTTGTTTCAGGCAGAGTTTTTAGCAGACAAACCCACAGTATGAGAAGAGGCTGGATTCAAGTGTGACTTCAAGGGGCTCCATTGAACCAGTCAGAGACAATATGTACCCTTCTAGGAAAGAACACATAGGGTATCGTGTAGAAATGGAATTATATGGGAATTGGATACAAAGGAAATGCAGAACAAATCCACAGTTGAAATGAAAAACATGAAAAAGGAACTCAATCCAAAACAAGATAGAAAATTTGTTTTAAAAACCTAATCTGAGAAATGCTAAAATAGATGAAACTTCTTAATTTTAAGATAGAAAAATATTTTTATTTCAAATGCAGTTGTAATTCATAATTAGAAAATGATAAATTGAAACAATAAATGTGTGCATTGAAATTGCGGTGAAGATGTTTCAGGAACATTGTAAGAAGAGGAAAGCAAGGAAAATTTTATGAAATTCACAAAAATGTTTTGAAAAATGATCACAAGAATAATTGATACAAGATATTAACCNAACTATTTATAACTATTTATAACTGTTTATAACTATTAACACTGTAAAAACAAAAAAGGTTGGAATGCAATCCAAATGTCGGCGTCTGAGGAACACAGACCTGTACCAAAATACTTGGGGATGCTCATCTTAAAAAAAAAATCAGATCTGTGTGGCTGAACTGCCAGTACTCACAGATGAAGAAAATAAGAAAGATTTGTCTGAAACAGAAAGACTTCCTGTGTCTAATTTTTGAACATGACTGTAGGAAACACCAGCAGCAGGCACCTCTTTCTTCAGCACAGCACATTTCACTACATTTCTTAGAATAAACAATGAGTAAGAAGGTGCTCAAATTCATAGTCAATAGAGAACTCTCCACTCCTGACTGCTTGTCTGCATGTGCTTTTACACATCCTTCAGCTGAATCAGAGATCTAAATGGAAAATTAATTACTTACGGACATCAAGTGAATTTGTGACACTCCCTGGAGATTTTGTGCTTGTAAAATATCTAGGTAGTCTTTTTTTCTGACAGATATAAGATATAATTTAAATTTTATATATACTTCAAGTATTATTAAGTAATGAATCAATTATTAAATGTAAGTTGCTAATATACTGCAATTTTTTGTATTTTCTTTTTTCTGTTGTACATCTGTGGTTTACAAATGTACAAGATACTGGGGGGAAAAACAATGTATACAGTGTATGCAAATTTGCACACATTTTCCATACAGTTGTGCCAAGTTATTTCTTTTAGGAGATAGAAATCTTGTAGAAAAATTGTTTTCTATTTGCTGTTACAAGTCATGGAAGCTTCAAAGAGGAATAAGCATACAGGTGTAAAGGAAAGCAGAGGTGGCAACATGGAAGGGAAGAGACAAAAAAATGTTGTGGTGTGTAAATTAAAATCATAAAATGTTTCCACAGTTAGAAAGTAAATCTATGTGAATGAATGTCTTCACTCCTGGTCTTTGCTCCTGCTAAATTTCCATTCACCTACAGAGATGTGTTGGAGGGCAGGTGGGAGCTCTGTTCCAGATAGAAAGAATAAATATAAGTAGCAAACATCTTTTTTTTTGCTTTTAACATCATTTAGTATAGGAGAGGAGGTGGGAACAGAGAATTATTTGTAGGATGAACTTAAATGTGGAAAATGAAAATAAATGTTTCCTCATAACTTTTGCAAAATTTTTATTAACAAATAATAATTACAAAATTATTTTATTTCAAACAACTATTAGCCTAAATTGAAATAAAAAAAGCTGCCCTTATTTGAGAGAATTTAAATGCATGTAAATCTTTCAATAATTGCATTATTGTCAGCAAACTTCTGTTTTAATGCCTGCAAGAATATTTGGTATACAAGTTTATTGAAAAATACTATGTGATGTCCTGTTGAAGGAAGTTGTCTGCATTTTATTTTTTTAGCAGTATATCACCTGTATCCTCGTTTGTTGGAAAATAATGGTTTCATGTCTCTATTCCCAAATCAGTCTTGTAATTCTTACAAATCCTAATAATTCTTATTAATTGATTTGTTGGTTCTACACAATATCTGGGAAAACTCTGTTAACTTTTCTTCGACATTTTCATTGGGACAACTCTGATTTTCCTTAGAAGATAATACCTGAGGAATCAGGCAGCTGCTCATGTTTTGGTTTTTTTTTATTGATGAAAAAGAGCATATCAAATATGTATAATACTTTTCAAATATTCCTTAAATAAACATTTTTATAGATAATTCCCTTCTGTTCATTTCAGAAGAATTTTAGCAGAATTTCAATGCCTCCTGTTTCCAGAATGTAAAGAGGACATGGATGGAGAACATCAGGTCCCCAGGCTTTGGGATATCCTGGTACAGGATCTTACTCAGCAGATGAACTTTCTGTGTGCTGCACCAGGTAAAACAATCCCTGTCACAGTGAAAGGGACCAGCATTTTTACTGTTCATGCATTCTGCTTGAGGTTTTACTTTGTGCATTTTTCTTATTACAGCAGTTATGAGAAAATTTTTGTTGTACCAGTTAAGATCTACAAGCATATTTTTGTGATGTGTGAATCGTTCTTAAGTCCTAGCAATCCTAAATTTTGAGTTCTCACTTCAAATTCAGCTCTGAACTTATTTATTTGCTCAAGTATAAAGTGATAAAAGTGCCTATCCAATACTCTTAAATCATAACTTTTTTAATTATACGGTCAATTAAATTAGATTTAACCTTAACAGAACTGAACTCAGTTCTGAAGGAACTTACCATTGCTTTTCATCCCTTCATGAGTCTCTCTCATGAAGCAGATATCTTGCTAAGGTCCTAAAAGCAGGATATTTTTAATTATAAGGAGAAAGTTCCAGAGTCTCACAGGCTTCAAAGAGAAAGCCATAGACTGTCCTGTTCCATGTAATGAAGAAACTAGTCCAATTGTTTCTGCTAATTGCAGCTGTTGGTGGGTGGCAGAGAGAAAGAAATGACAGCTGGTCCCAGACTTCATGGGTATCTTCTTCATATCTCAGCTCAGGTGAGTGTGAGGGGGGTCAAGCTGCCTTTGTGGAGATGACACTCTTAAACTGCTCCTAACAAACTGTGGAAGTTCTATGAACAAACGTCTGTGCTGTGATAGAACTGCTGATACAAAAGTGTCACCTGGGAGAAGTGGCTCAAATCTCCTTTGTCCAGACAAAACACATGCTAGTGGTGCTCCCTGGCCAGGGATGTTGAGCATCTGTGTATTTCCATGAAGTTCATGGGGACCAGTGGGTCCTCACCACTTTTGAACTCAGTTATTTACACAAATTCCCTGTGTTTTCTGAACTTACTCCGATTCAGAGCAGTGGCATTTCTCTGAAGATTCCCAGGCTTTATCCTCTATCTGCTGATCTAATTAGCTTGCCTGAGAAGCAAAGCAGGTTAGCTGTCTTGAGGCAGAGGCACATGCTAATGGAGCTAGGAGATGGCTTCATACCACACAGCTGTATCCTCAGAGCTAGATTCAAAGGTCTTGAACACCCCCAGAACCACTCCCATTTACTTCAGCAGAACTGGGCTAAGGCCCAGAGCTTTGAAACTGTTTGTCTCAGAATGTAATGTACATTGGTGTCAAGCATGGCTGTGCCCTAGGAGCAAAATATTAACCTATAGTAACAGTACTTTGCACTTACCTAGCAGCTCTCAAATAATCATTTCTGTGCACTTTAATTAATTAACCTTTACAACAACATGTCTTTGAGGGTTAGCTAAGGATCAGAACTGAGTGACAAGCTTAAGAAGTCTCCAGTTATTCATTTATGCTGAGACAATTTTTGATTGGAGTGTATTTTTGTCTTTTTTCAGACTTTCTTCCTCATAACACTGTTTTTAAAAGCATGTTTTAATCATAAGCACTTAAATATTCGTCAAGCAAAAATTAGTGTTCATACTTTTACTGGCATCTATTGGGTAACAGTTCACTGCTTCTGCCTTTTACTGCTTCTCCTTTCACTGCACCTGCTGCCTCTTTCCCCATATCCCTTAATCATTTTCTGGTGTCCTCACCAGTCCCTATTAAAGCAATGCTGATTCTTAAACCTCCTTTTTTTCCAGTGTGAAATCCAAAACATTAAGGCAGGCGAAATCATTTTTGTGTTGCATGGAACGGGTGGGTAAAGATGGACAATTAGAGGAAAGCGCACCAGACATCCCAACTCACTCTACTGGGGAAGGCTCAGAGTTTCATTAACAGCTCTCTAGAAAGTTGGTCTGAAAGAGATGACAAGTCAAAGACATTTGTGAATATCTTTGAATAATCAATATATTTAATTTTACTGTGAGTTTTAAATTCCTTAGACATTATATTAATTGTAGATAGGTACAGAGTGTAGAAGTCCTGATTGTTGCTTGCTAGACTTTAAATAGCACTGTCTCTCTTATCCATGGGCCAAAATAATGCAACATGTAGACTTTTCTAGGGAAAAAACACCTTAATTTTGGTTGTTAAGGTTTAGGTAATGTCTAAATATTCTGCTGGAGACTAAAATTTGGAGCAAAAGAGTACAGAAATACCAGAGTAAAGGGACTCTCTTGGATCTAAATGAGTAATCTGCTAAACAAAAAATTTAGAAAAGGATCTTGATTCTCCATCACCCTTTTCTGACACCTAGAATGAAGAAATCCTTTTCCTTTTCCTCATGAGTATACTGTTGTTAAGTTTTTAAAAAAATAAAAAAAAAAATCTTTGGATTCCTTTAATTTGAAATATTTACTTCCTGAGAATTATTAGTTAATACATCTTGAACTACATTCAGGTTTGTGGTTGATCTGATAGCTATGTTCCATGAATCCCATGTGCCATCTGGCTGCAGTTCCATTTGGATCATGTTTAGTCATTAGCTGCTAAAAAGATCTATGGTCATTTATCTTAGTGAATCAGAACTGAAGTTTAGCATTGTTTTTATATGACACTAAAAGTCTTTTTTTAAAATACTTATTTTTTGGGTTTGCTTTTTCATTTTTTTTAAATCCACACATTCACTTTTAGCTTTATATTTTTAATTGCTATATTACAAAGATTACATGTTGTTTGTTTGTTTATACTGAGTCATTATATAATAACCCTGTGCTAGACTTCTCTTGAAGTCTAAATGTTCCTTATTGTTCTATTTTTTCATTTAAAAGAACAATCATTGGTGACATGTAAATGAGTAAAGTTTTATAAAAATAACTGAATAAATTTTTAATAAGACGTATTATTATCCTTTGACTCATAGCAAGTCATTCATAAACACCATTAAATCCTTATAATTATAGCTGTAGCTGCAGGGTTACTACCTTTACAGTCCTTATGCAGACTTCATTTAGAGGTCCAGTGGGGACATGCACACAACTGCTACAAAATGTTGCTATTAATGGTTTCCTTTGGAACCACTGTATTGTGCTAGATTAAACATTCACTCATGAAACAAAAATGTTTATAGGTCATCTAATAGCTAAGCATTCTGTGACTTAAAGTAAATCATTTAGCATTGGATCCCAGATTTTAGGACTTGCACAATTTTCTTTTTTTTTTCTTCAGTATACAGGAAGAAATATAGAGATTTTGTACTGCTGCAAAAAGCTCAGCAATTTTCTCTGAATAATGCAGCAATCACCATTTTCCCCAAAGTAAATTGGACTATTTTGGTTTATAAAGCTGCTTAATAACTTTTCAGTACCTCCTTTTCTTTTTTGTCCCCTTGTTGCTCAGTTTCAGAGTTACCTTCTGGGATAGAAAGGACACAGGTACTTACTGGATATTGCTTTCAGCTTCATGTCTTATGAAATACATACTAATATATTTCCAGGAACTCTTGGTCTAGATGTAAACATCACAGCTCTTGTTCTTCTGGAAAATAGTCTAGACATCAATTTTGGAGCTGCATAGGTTTTTGAGTATCTTCTAATGTAAATCCCTTCCAGGAACATTCAACAAAAAGGAGTTTTAGGAATGTTCAGTATTGTTACATCTCAAAAGTTTGCTCTGTCCTAAACAAAGATCTCCCAAGATATTTCTAAACCCCAATGTGCAGTAGAATTTGCACCATCTCCTTTTGCTAGTTGCTGTTTTCATTTTTCCAGCGCAGTTTGCTCTTAATTCTCACCAGTGAGAAAAGCTAAGCACAAAGCACTGTGGCAGCTCTCAGGACCTGCTCAGCTCTGGTGTCCTTGCCCCACCTGTGCCATGCTAGCAGTCCCTGCCAGAGATATCAGATGTTCGTGAGGAGCTGAGCTGATGTCACCAAGCTGCCATCGTGGTACTCAACCCCCAGAAACTCCTTCCACCTTCGACTGATTTAACTTTTTCACCATCTTTTTGCACCACTCTTTGGCTTCTGTCAATAGGCTTTGCTCACTGAAGGCCTGGGAGCTGAGATTTTGCATTATGCCATAAAAAACCTGTGACACAAAGAAAGAAATATTCATCCTTGCTTTAATTGAAGGCTGAGCCAGCTTTTGCATTCTGACAGGTGTTAATACTATTCTACAATTTGCAAATACTCTTCCACATTTGGAGGACCCCAGATGGACAATATGACTTCTACATATTAATGGCATTGCAATTAAAAATATTCCAGCACACCATAAGAGATGAAGAAATGTTTGTTAAACAGAAAAGTTGTTTTGAAATGCTGTGATGATCTGATATACAAAATAGCTTCTAATTTGTTCTCCTGGTACTAATTGCCAGTAGTCACTAGATAAGATTAGACTGATGTTAATTCAGTGTATTAGGCAGCAGATAGTTATGCTTGCAGGTGTATTTCTCATGGCCATCAAAGAACTTTAATAAAGATGGTGAATATTTTTAAAGAGCAATATCAAACAAAGGAACTAAGTCTTTTTTCTTTTTCCTGTTTTACTGCTGACCCTCACTTTTTCCAGAAGGGTGAAACATTGCTAAGATTTTAGATGTTAACACAGCAAGTCTTGATATAAAACCAATTCCTCAGTCTGCGGAGACTCTTCCTTTCTCTATGCAATAAAGACTCCCAAAATCATACCTCATCTTTTAAAAAACATTACCTGAAGAACAGCATTAAAATATTATTTCATAAAAGTTATCGAAAATATTTATTGTGGAAATTTTAGAAAGGATGCGTAGGAAAAGTGAAAAAATTAAGGCTAAGGAACATAGAACTAATTACATGTATTCCTTAAGGCTTCTTTAAGGCCTCATGCTAGATACCCAGGGAGCTAGAATGTAAGTTTATATGTCTTAGTAAATCAGCATAATGATTCTTTTTAGTGTTTTGGTGTGACTCTTGGAATTTTTGAGTATTAATAAAAAATAATTCCTGTCTATTCCCTTTCTACATCCCTTTGGGAAAAATTCTTACTTTTAAGTCTTTTGCATGGGCATATTTTGCTAAATTTATTTATATTTTTTTAACTTGTGCAGATTTTCAGAACTTCTGAAGGAATCTCTCTCAGGATTCATAATAATGGAAACAGTGGCAACTGGAGACTTCCCAGTAAAATTTGCTATTGTTGTCAATTGCCCTTAAGAACATCTCATCACTTTAGTTAAATGTACATGCTGGTTTATGGTGTATATATAGTTGCTGGCAAATCCATTGTTTTATCATTTTGAGACCACTAGTAACAGGCTCCCGAAATCTTGGGGACAGGAAGGAAGTTTAATAATAAATACCAAGTCTAGTGTACTTCAATTCCCCCTGCTTTTTATTTATTAAACAGCAGCACGGTGGTCAGCCAGTATGAATAACAAATAAACATTGGCCATTCAATTCTTCACCACTTAAGCAAGTGTTGCTAACAAGAGTGACCTAATGGAAATTTTAGGGTCTCGTCCTAAAATATAGAGAACCCCATACCAGAAAGGAATAGCAAAACATAACTGTCAGGTTGTCTGTAACCTGCCAGCTCTGTCCTTTTCTGACCAGACTCTACTGATATTTGCTCTGCTCTGAATTTTAATTAGTGATGGCGTATTTTGGAGATGATACATCCAGAAGTGCTAATAAAGCAGTGAGATGAGCAAATGAGTGTTGCACATCCACACAGTGACCTAACATTTGTTGGGTGTTGTACAATTATTTTCCTCGTGACAGGGTGTTTGGAAACCTGTAGGTAAGTCAGTGTCATTCAGTGTTTCTCTGGGATTTCTTGTGGTTTTATGTTTTTATTCTTTGTTGATTTTTCTGGCTTTTACTCAGTGGTTACTGAAAAGGATTTTTTAAAAATCTGGGTTCTGAAACACATATTGGTTCACCATAATTTTCATAGTACTTCTTTTGACATGTAGAATCTGGCTAGGCTAAAAAAATAGTAATTTATAGTCTCAGTAAACAGTGTTCAGTGGTGACCTTTCTGCACAAAGGCTGTCTGCTCCAGACACCCTGTTAAAGACTTGGGGATGCCTGAGACAGTCCCTGTGTGCCTTGGTACTACAGCAGGTCAAGGAACTCCTTTTAGTCAGTATGGAGATTTACTTTGTAGTGGCATTTCAAAAAGGCTGGGAGAGTTGCCCTGTACTGCACACACTCCATAATTGCTAATTTCAGGTCTTTTCAGGGTAACTGATTCTGTAATGTAAATAAAAAATTAAGGTTGTGTGTTTAAACCGAGGCATAACAGAGCAAATGGAAAATTTATATTGTAGTCAAAGAAGATCTTTATTAAGACTGAAAAACAAAACAGAATTTCTGGAATAGGTTGCTTTTTCTTACTGAAAAAAATTAAAATTTATAATTTTTTAAAAAAACCCTCAAGTTGTATTTAAGAATGTAAATATCAAGGCTTTTTTTTTTTAACTTTACAAGTAGTTAAACCTTCATTGCTTTATATAACAGAAATTGGCAGAAGATACGTGTAATAATGATAATTTAAGTCCTCAGATTTTAAAAATAATAATTGTCATGAAAATAACCATTTTAATAACATTTTATACATATATATTATGCAAATAACCATTTCATATGTTTTAAACAGAATTTTGAATGGGTTTGTGCATTGTATACAAAATAACAATTTTAGCAACCATTTCATGTTTGTACAAATATGCAAATACAAAAGGTAGGGAAGATTCCTCTGAAGAGACTTTGAAATGTTTGAATTATAATTGTCATGTAGTCTCATTGAAAATTGCAACAGTAGCTCTGGAGGCAGGGTAGGAGCTCATTGTGTGATGTCTGTGAATCACAAAATAAATCTCACTCAGAAACACATTCGTGGAGCCCTGTAAGACACTGAGCACTTTGTGTCTGAGATACTTGGATATGTGCTCACCTTAAAAGCAAGGCAGGTGTGTAAGTGCTCTGCTGGCTTGGGGCCAGTGCCTCGCAGGGGTGACCTCAGAGGGCTGGGATCCCCTCCTGCCTCCTGGGGTGAAGCTGTCCTTGCTCACAGCACACTTCCATGAAGCAGCACTTCCTCGGGAACGCTCAGCCTGCAGGTACCACGTCAAGCTTAGAATACTTTTTATGTTCTCCCACGTCTTTCGTGGAGGAGAAGGTGGAGTGTTTGGGTCTTGAGAAAAAGGTGTGATGTGTACAAAGGTTTGTGCAGCATTTCACTTCGGAGTATAGGTTTCCCTGCTTTCCATTTTTCTGGAGTTTTAATAGTTTATTCAGGTTAGGTGAACATAAAACCCCTATTTTATGAACACTAAATAAAATTATAGGGAACTTGTGCTTTAAGCATGTTTCAATACAAATTAGGAAACATAGGACAGGGTCCATACTTTGTCCTTTTGCTAATGAAATATATGACATTATTGGTTTTGTTTTCATTTGTCTGATAGACAAGATACTTAATACATAATGGGTCCTTTTAATCATATGGGTCAGTTAATTTAGGGCTCAATCTTTCCAGTTCATATTTCCAAAACCTTTCCAATTTTATGAGAACACCAGCCAGTTGCAGACCTCTTAAAGTGTCACTTGAACAACTGTTCTCAGCACAGCTTATAGATACAGGAAGAAGTGTTCCAGCTTTTGCACAGCATTGCATGTTGTTCTCATGGTCTTTATACACATCACCATTTGTAAAACTAGACAAAAAAAAGGTGGCCAAAAATGCTCAGAATAATTGCACCAATGAGGGATAGAATTTTACTCTTTGTTTTCCCCAAAATTTTGTGGGTTTATATTTCCACTCAAGGCTTTTTTTCTACATACAGTTCAGTTAGTGTGTGGAGCATGCTGACTCATATTAAATAGAGTTTATTATACGAAAATTCAGTAAATATATCTCAGGGCAACAGGAAAATCTCACTGTGCATTGTGTCTAATTGTTATTTATTGATGTGGGGGCCACAGCAGACCTTACCATTTTAAAAATTGTCTTAGTGAAAATATCTTCTTTTAATTTTTGCAAATCATATTTTCAGCTCTACATTGTGAAGGATGTGAAGCTTTAGATGATACCCGAAGACTTGACAGTATATTATGCCAGAGAGTGACAATTTAAAAAAAAAAAAAAATCCAGTTCCAAGTGTAGGTTTAAAAATGTAACTAAAAGCCTTCATCAAAGTTTAAAGAGCTTCTTGCGCTTTTAGCATCTGCTTATTCTGATTTATTGACAATGACACACCTAGCAACAGTCATTCCTGCTGAAGCAGTGAAGTAATGGACTTCAGGAGAAAAGGAGAAAAACAAGTAGGTGCTGCACACAGGAGAGAGGCCGCTGATTACAGACCACTAATTTGTTATGCACTCTGGCAAATCAGCAGTGATTCATATGACAAATAAGGAGAAAAAATTAACAGCTGTCATGTTGTGATGTGTTAATTTCCTGACAGTCTCTGCACTGAAGCCAATTACTGATTTAAGGGCAGGGAGAGAGAGCCCTGTTCAAGCTTCTAATTAGGCTTCTTCAAGACTAAAAGGATAAAAGCAAAAATAAGAGCAAGAGAATGAAGCAGGTAGCCCCAGCTTCATAAAGCATACATGCTTTTAAATCCTCAATTAAATAGCTTTAAGCTTAAGTGTGTTTAAGATAAGAATTTAGAAACATTTATTCACTTTTATCCACGACCCTGTGTTTTAGTCCTTTGTGTAGTAATTGGGAGATTCAGCAAGCCTGGGGGTCTGCCTTGCCCTCCTCCCTCAGCCCTCCAGGTTCGGTATGTGACCTGCTACTAAAACCTTTGTTTAGCAACACCAGCACCTGCTCATGGCCCTCAGACCCCACCAGTGTAAAGGGACATCAACAAGTTCTTGCCCTTTTGGCCCCAAAAAGGGTTCTTGTGACTTAAGGCAGCCATAATTGCTGGTTAAAGGCTTGGCTCTGACTCCTACCCTTACATAAGCAGTCCTGACACTTACAGGAGGACCGAGGAGCCTCTGGGCCGTGTGTAGGGAGCTGAGCTAATTCTGTGAGCTCTGGGCTGCCTTCACCTGGAAGCTAATTGGAAAGGAGGGCAATCAGCATCCAGCATGATGGAGTCCAGTGTGAGGCAGGACCTGGAAAGAAACAGCTGTGTTGGGGAAATATCAAGGCACCAGGTGAGTCACGCTATGGTTGTGAAGGGAGCCTGACTCAGTGGTGCAATATGATGTACATCCCCCAGCTGACCCTAAACCAGGCAAATAAACTGGGTGTGGCACGAAGCATTCCAATAAAGTAGCTGATTTTGTAAGAAATATTTTATTTTCTTAATGTAACACTTAAAAATTAAACCCAGGCTTCCTGTCGACCTGCAATTTAAGGCTACAGTATAAAACCACCAACTGACTGTAAAGAGCCTTTGCCTCTTATTTTGGCATTGACTCAAAAATGATGTGGGATATAAAAATCAGGAATTAGTCACTGAAAAGGAAGCATGGATTTGCTCCAAAAGGAAAGAGGGTTCTCATCTGCACAATTTTTAAATTTTTTCATTTCATATTCAGATGGTCATGGAGAGTGACTTTTACAA
This sequence comes from Erpornis zantholeuca, assembly GCA_013400515.1. Classification (NCBI taxonomy): domain Eukaryota; kingdom Metazoa; phylum Chordata; class Aves; order Passeriformes; family Timaliidae; genus Erpornis; species Erpornis zantholeuca. The sequence goes on along the minus strand of VZTN01002262.1, from coordinate 93,187 downwards.
GTTCCCACCAAACTTTTTCAGGAACCTGTTCCACTCCCTAAAAGGCAATTATAGTAAAAATTTTGAAAAAATCACTTGCATTTTAAAATGGGCAGCCATGTCTTATTTTTGCATTATGGCTTCCTTCATAAGAATAAGCATTATGGCTTCCTTCATGGGCAAAAGCTGAACTTAATTCGGCAGCAAATACAATGTGAATTCCTAAAATCACTGAATTTGCACTAGGAAGGGAAGAAATATTTCTAATGAAGTTCTGCAGCCTGCAGTGTAGGCCAGCCTCTCCAAAGGAAGTATGATCAGTCCCAGCTTAGGCAGCTGAGCTGCAACAATACAGAGTTTAGAATACGTAAATGGTTCCAGATTGAAATTTCTATGTGTTATTTGCAATAGACTTCAATCACTGCTCTAGGTATAAAACAATAGCTCTGATGACTAGATGGGATCAACTGGAGAACCAAGTGCTGGTGGGGAAAATTAAATATATATGTGTGACGTATGCCCTAAACTTAATGCTACCAAATATAAATGAATACATATATGAAGTCAATGTGGTAATTAGGTGACAGTAGAACAATACATGAGAGACTGGCTTTACTGGGGGAATCAGCTCAGAGCCATTTTAAATCCACTGCCTGCAATTCTTCCCCACCTTTATTTGGTGACTTTGGTTAAGTAATAATTTTTGTAGGTTTTTAGCAATTATATAAAACAAATTTTGTACTTTTTTTTTCCTTGCGTTTGAAGATTTAGGAATCCAAATTAATGTCATTGGTTCTTAACCTGCTGTAAGCTTGCACGTGACTAGGATGGATGTCTATTTTTAATAGTTATTAATATTTTTTGTGTATTTTGATATAAATAGGTATGCTGTTGTAAGAGGCAGTAAGACCTTTCTGACATTGATTTTGCTTGCAAGTTCATCCTTATTCTTGCTGGGATGGATAAAGGTAATTCAGTCTCTAGGCTTGCTCAATCCAGATCTACTATCAATTCAATTGAAATATGTCTACATTGAATGTATTATCTTTTTCGGAAGGATAGCTAAGTGAATTAAGCACATGCAATACTTATCTTATCACTGTCCAGGCTAACTTAGGCTTTATTGATTTATAATGCCCTTCATAAGCACAAAGGTGTTCTGCACTATTTTATGCCCATGGACTGCTTCAAGCACCTTTGAAATGCAGCCCCTTCTGTCATTAATTTGCTTTCATACTTGACTGTGCCCAGAGTCAACTTCTGGCTCAAAGCAGAGTCTTCAGACCTTTTCAGGATTCCTTATCACAGACTGGACGAGTTATAAGAGGCCAAACCTTGGAGCCCTTCCCAAGCATTGCTGGGCTTTGGGAGCCCTGCAGCCCCCCACAGTAGCATGCTGAGTGTTTATTCCTGGGCATGACTCTGGCTCAGTGCCCCTGCTCTGTAACATATCGACTTGTTCCTTGCTAAGTGGTGTTAAACTGCAAAGGGGAAGTGGTGGAGCCAAGAGAAGGAGATGTGTATAATCCCCCACAGGGTCCACAGAGATGCAGGAGGGGCTAAAAATTCCTGCATGATCTTCCCAATTTCTGCTTCCTTAAAAAAGAAAGGGGCAATCTGACTCCTGGGGCATATTTAGTTCTCATCCCAGGAAATCTGTCACTGAAGTCAGTGGGTGTTTTGCCTGAATAAGTATTGAGTAAAGACTGAAGGCTTTGGCCTAACATTTATATCAAATATGGCCTTCCCAAATTCATTAATTCTAGTTTTAAAATTATATTGTCCATATCTCTTTTTACTGTCCCTGACCCCTTTTGCACACTCTCACCATTAACACTCCCAGTCACAGATATCTGTGAATGTATTCCATCATCAGTAATACATTCAACCTGACTCATATTCATAACCCACTCCAAGTTACTGGTATGAAGAGCATGGCCATGGGTTACTAAACACTGGATTTATAAAATGTGAAGAAAGAAATATGCTGCACTTAAAAGTATCAGAGCACATTTTGCAGTGTGCTTGATCTCTTACACATGGTCTTGTGCCACGGTCTGCATTAAAAGCAATTAATAATATCAACTCCTGTGTGAGGAGCACTGGTGGATTTTACCTATTCTATATATTTTACTTTTCATGTGATGATGAATAAATTAATCCCATTAATATTTAATTAACTTTAAGTTGAAAGGTGACATCTAACTTAGCCAACTTACTGTTCTGTAGCTAGTTTAACTTTGGATCATGTGATTTTAATTCTTTCCGTATGACCAGGTGACTAAAGGAAAAAAAAAAGGAAAGCAAGGGAAATGCACAGATTAATTTCATTCTTTAACCTTCCTAATGCATCTGCTTGCTTGCATCGAGTCGCAGACAGCAGATCATCACATGATTTATAGTAGTGACCGCTGCCTGCATCTCTCAGGCTAATGACACATACACTAAAGTCATTGATTTGTATGAATAGCCTCCGCTCTTCATTTATCACAATTTAATGTAAGAGTTTGCAATGCAGAAAAAAATTTCACATGGGAAGCATGGCCCCACAGGCCTGACCGCTAAGCAGTTATGAATCATTTGCTGCCTTTTAATATATAGACTGTTCTATTCCTGAAAATGCCCTGTGAGGTCGTGTTTCTTTACAGAACACCGCTACAATTAAAAACCAAAAGTAGATGTTTTAAGATAAAGTATATATGAAGCATGCCAAATTTAAACCATTGTTAGTGTTTCCGTTTTCTCTATTTTTTAATACAACATGAAAAGCCCATTTTATCATTGATGCAAGCAGGGACAATCCATTTAACTTTAGCAGAGTTGTACTTGGTTTTGTTAATCCAAATTTGGCCCATAAAGTTTATTGATCTGCCTGTGTAATACACAGAACTCAAGTAAGAATACTGACCTAAAACCAGAGAAACACTATGAGCAAGTAGGATTTGGCAAATAATTTTTTCCTCAACATAGAAAAATATTCAAGCTTAAGTTAGAAGAGAATTCATAGTTTTGCAGACATTTTCATTAGGGAAACTTAGAATGGTTGTATTTTAATTTTTTTTTTTAATTTTTTTTTTTTAGTTAAGCCAGTACATTAGGGTTTTTTGTCCTTTAACAACAGCTGAAAATCCCCATTATTTCTAGCTCCTACATAGTTTGGTGTCATAATATTAAAGGGATGTGAGAGGTCAAATGTAAATTAAAAGAAATCTTTATTTTTATTATTTATTATATTTATTACTATCAGTATCATTCAAGCCATTATTTCAAAATTATAAGAATAGAGAAATAATTAATTCTATAGTAGTGTTCACAAAGCAAAAGTGAAGTACAAGATGTTGATTTCTGATATATTTGTAATAGAGTGAAAAATAACCAAAAAGGATTTAACTCTGTTTTCCTTATATATGAAGAATGGTAACATTAATAATCAAGCATGGTATTTGAAACTTAGAAAGAAAATCTGCTTTCTTTACTCTTATACTATCTACTGAGATTGTAGACATATGATCATTTTTGACTGTAAAAAATGTTTTGTCTTCCCGGGGACAACTCCTCTTTGTACAGAAATTAAAGGTTTAGTTGTTGGGTTTTTTTCTTTTAAATATGATATCAAAAGCCTATCAGTGTTTTGGAGTTCTCAATACAATCTTGCTGGTCACAAAATCACTGTTTTCACTGGAGAAGGAAAACTGAAGGAGTGTTTGTGGTTCCAAAAATAAGTATTTAACAAACAATGACACTAAATTCTTTGGGAAAATCTGTACCTTATGTTCCAATACTTGCAGCCCACAGTAAGGAGACAGTATTTGCAGGAGTCACAGTTCACCTGATATATTTTGCTTTTTCTCAGGTAAAAAAAATCATGAAATGAAGGGAAAATATGTGCAGCATCACAACACACAGGAACCAGGTATCCCAAGCATTTTAAACTTTTGCCTTTATTTCATAAATGTTAAATACTGTTAAATTCGAAAGTGTTTGGAAATGTTTTTAGATGTGCAGAAGAAGTGTGATAAAGCTTCTATTGTGTCAGCCTCTGACACTACCAGGTTGTTTTCCCTGAAAGATACATTTCGTGTGCAAATGCAGTTCAAAGATTGAAAAATATGAATTTTCTGCTTCCTGTGTTTCTTGACAGGGACCATGTGTTAGACTGCCAAGACTTAAAGAAAAAAAGGAGGTTTTTTAATGATGACCCTGAAAATTTTTGCATTTTGTCTTTAGATATTTTTGTATTACCAATCTTAATTTTTGTTTTGTTAAGCATGTAATTCAACCAATCCCCAGCACAGTATGGGATGAAGTACAGAAAAAAACAAAGTACAAATTGATTTAGAAGAACTTCAGCTATTGATAAAGCAAGTAAGCACAATGACAAACTCACATCTCCCAAACTTCAGACACTTTTAGCAGGAATCAGGTGTTATCAGAATAAATCTTTGTGGTGAACATCTTATAGCTGGGATGAACCAGAGCAGTCCCAGAACATCAGTCAGCCTTTTAAACATTCCAGAATAGTTTGGTTTGTACATCTGTCATTCAACAGACCATTTTTTTTTTGCCTTTGGAAGAGGTCAAGTAGGCCTGGTGCAAGGTTGGCCCTTGGTGATGGTGTCCTCTGGCCTTTCCAGGAGCTCCAAAAAACAATCCTTACACCTGCAGTAGAGGCAGAAGTTTTCAGTCCAGAGCTGAGGCCAGGACTTCATGATAAGGTTCTACAGTACCTCAAGAGAAACAAAATGTTCCTCTGCTCATTTCTAGTAGGAAGATGACATTTATCTGACATGGATATTGAGATGTTTAATGTTCTGACCTGTTAAGCTGTTGTGCCAGGAGTATTGTTATACATGACTACATCTGTGTAGTAATTTATTGTCTTTGTTTAAAATACATCTGCAATTTTAAAGCTTGCGTTCAGTATTTTTCAGATACAAATGAGTCTGGTTTTTGTTTCAGGATGTGGCAGTACTTTGCACAGACTGTTTAGCTGCTGTAGGTGTAATGTATTAAATTGTTTATGTACACAGTTTATACACACATATTCATGGCAGACTGAAAATTATGTTAGGAAATTGTAGAAGAAAATATTGAATTTTGCTGTAGTGTTAGTAAGTACTAACAAATGCCCCAACATTTATGCATGTTTTATATATGTTTTTACTCTGCCATTCACTGCAATAATATAGTTCTAGTCCGTTAGTAACTGCCACATCACATGATGTAGCTATAACTTCTTGGCAAACAATTCTAGAAAAATCCCTAAAATTAGAGAAAACCTATCACAGCCTGCAGCATCTTATTTGCCTATGTAAATATATAAACAAATCGTGTTCTACTGCAAGAGAATATGCTTCAAAATGGAACTTAATCGCAGTCTGCAAGAAAATATAAACATAAGAACTAGGGTTGGGTTGGATATTTTGACTTCATGCATGAGTTTGATATGAGACACCTGCTTAGCTCCTAAGCTATCTAAAAAGCAGTGTGGAAGCATGATAAGCCTTCCATGTTTTTTCAAGATTATGGCCTTTTATCTATATGGGGATGTACCTGGCACAATTCTCAGGCTTCTGAAAAATAATAATACTGACATAATGTAGAGTTCTGGGACTTGGGAGATCCAGGCAGCCAGCCTGATCTTATTGTTGGAGAAACAAGTGCCAAAATTCTCTACAGACTTCTGTGAGAGCCGCGTTTGCATTAGGAGTGAAACTTGGGTGGATGTTTTGTTTCCTGGAAGATTTTATTATTTCAAAATGCAGTTGTGTTCTGGCTTCCAGGAAATAAATATGTAGCCGTAATTGGTTTTTAATATAATGATATGTGTCATCTGCATATTCTTAGGGAGGGGAGCTCCAAGGTGGCTTCTGCAAATGCCCAGAAGGAGGTGAAGCCATGGCTTAGGGCTCTCTCCCAGCCTGGCACAAAGCTGTCTGGGAATTGGGGGAGAAAATTTCAAGGCAGCCAGTGAGATGCGAACTAGTGCAGTGAGTGTAGCAAATGGTTACGTTTAAAAGTACTTTTAAATTTCATTGAAGATCTGAAATCCAGATTCTGGGCTACATTGGGCCTGTGGTTGGCATAACTGGAGAGAGAGGGGCTGCTGAAAGCAGCTGTGGGCTGAGGGTGATCCCAAAGGCAGCAGTCAGCCCAGTCACCTGTGCCTGGCCATTGCACAGGTAAGAGAAGAGCCTTCTACCACAGCCTTTTCAGAACAAAAAACTGCACCAGATGGATCCAAGTGAATCCTTTAGGTTGGAAAAGAAATTTAGGATCTTTAGCTGTGGTTGCTTTTAAGTTATTGTCTGTGCAATTAATAATGCAAGTTTTAGTTTGTTTGTCCTATGTATAGTGGAGCAAGATGTGAAAAAAATCTACAGGAGAGGGTTTGTTGTAGTTAGTGCTGACACTATGTTAATTCAGGCTGCTGGATAAAAATGTGATCGTGTTGTAGCATTTCCTTGTAGCCTCCATGAAATAGGATATGCTTCACTTCCTAGTCTGAACTGTAGTCCCTTCTTGTCACCCTTCACTTTGGAGGTGGCTGGAGTTCACAGTAGGTTTGTGACTCAAGATCATGCATAAATGTAGTGCTGTGAAAGATGAGTTCAGTGCTTGTTAGAAAATATTAACAGAACAAGGAAAAGGGTAAAAAAGGTTAAAAAACCAGGAAACCTTCTTTGATTTTAATTCTTTGGGATCTTCAGAAAAAAAGCACAGCAGTATAGCCCTTCATCTTCATAAAATGATCTAGCCCATAGGAACATTCTCTTTGAGTTCAGGTTCACGATGTTACTTCTGAAAGTATTTCCAGAGTACAGCATGGCTATTAGACATTGCTGTTAATAGTAATGAGAATAATAGATCTATTAACTGTGACCCGTCAACATTAACTTTGAATTTTCTGGAGTTTGGCATGATGTTTAAAATGGTTTTATCACCTTGGTATCTGAGCATCGTGCAACAATTATAAATTTATTTTAATTTCATGTTTAAAATACTTACTAGAAGTCTACACAAAGGACATTGTTTATCCAGGAGATTGGAATATTTTCCTTCTCATCAGTTGCATTCTCTTGGGTGCATCTGTCTCAAATGTCTCTCCTGAGAATGAACACCAGAGGGTTTAGATTTGTGTTAATTATTTGAGACTTTCAGAAACCCCTATTATTTACTTGGTAAATATGTATTTCTCTAAAATTATGATTATTTTGCCTTTTTATTTTTTCCCCTCCTTCTTTCTGGGTTTTTCATAACATTATAATTATTCCTGTCATATGTTCTTATTGCTTTATGTCTGGGTGCCATTGGTTCCGTAAAGCAGTGGTTCTAAAAAAAAAAAAAAAGCATTTTTAAAACAAAAGAAGCCAAATTTTAGCCCTGATTCAGTGAGGCATGCAGCCATTTGGCTGTTTTCAGGCACACTCAGCCAGCTGGATTAACCACATGCCCATGGGCAGCTCTGCCATGCTCATGCCATCTCTGCTTCAGTCTTGTGCTGCTGTGGTGGTGCAGCTTCCAAGCTGCTGCTGGCTGGGTTCCAGCTGTGTGGCTCCCCACGCATGCACAGCTGGGATGCAGCTGGCTGCACCTGACAACCTGGGCATGCCCCGAGGCACAGCTGCACTCGTGCAGCCTGGGCTGCTCCTGGGCTGCTCCGGAGAAAGTTATCTTGACCCACCCAAATGAATATTTGACAGCGTGTCACAAGTCCTCAGTGCCATGGCCCAGCTGCCCTTCAGGCTTGCCTGAGTGACAGTCTGGGCAGGACATTTCACAGAAGGAGGAGGGAGACTGCTGAGATTTGCCAGAGACATCTAGAAATGAGCTCTGTCCTAATTCCATACCAGATTCTTCAGGACAGCTTGTGGACAATCATCACACAAGCTATACAGTAAATAGAAGAGCTCCTTACTTGAGTCCAAAGCAAAGAGGGAGATGTGATTTGCAATGGGAACCGATGTTCATTCTGTTTCTTTTCTCTGCTCCTAAAGCTCACAAGATTCCCTCTTGCAGTATGCGTAAGGATATACAAAAACCGATATTTTTCTCTGTTGCAGAAGAACAACATAGGGAATTTTCATGACCCATACCTATTTTGCTATTTCTATAAATCAAATACTCCTTGTAAAATACCTAAAGGTTACTGAATTTGCTAAGATATCTACTTCATATAGATTTTGGGGTTTTTTTTGTTCAGTACCTACTTCTCTTTCCTCTAGTCCTTAGCTGTGTGAAGAAATAAGTTCCCAAGAATATTCAGGATAATTAATCTTTACCAAGACAATATCTTTCTATACAGTTATATCTTGTCTCAAAAATACTATAAAACTCTCTCTTAAGGGATAGTATCATACCTTTCTTCACTTTATTTGTACATTGTCCTCTAACAGATGTTATTATCTGTTGTAATTTTTTTTGCTGAAATAGTTAAATTTGTCAGTTTTTTCTTTTAGAAATGTGTAAGCCACAGCAGATCTTTCCCCCTAGCATTTAACTACATCAGAAAACTATTTCTATAAAAAATGTTGAATCTGTGCATTCATTCACAAATTCTAAAGATCGACCAAAACCAGTGTGTATTTTTCCAACAACTTTTGTAAACAATCTCCAAGTTCAGTTTGCTATTATGATTATTATAATTATAGGGTTGATTAATCCTTTTCTGAAAAAAATCACTTGGAACTATCTGCAGTTTTTCACATTTTAGCATGGGGTAGTGTTATCCAAGAGAGCTGGGCAGAGGAATTTCTATTAGCAGGTGTAACTCTGGAGTGGTAAGATGTTGCAGGGGAGCACAAACCATACCAGCCTTGGAAATGGGAATTCGCCTGGGAGCTGTAACAGTTCCAGGCAGACTCATCTCAGCCCATCGTGCCCCCAGCCCTTCGTTTCTCCTGGTATTTGCCAGCACTGGCTCTTGGGCAGCCATGTGGTCACTAGATCACAACATTTGCTCAGCTGAAATGCCTGCCCTCTTTTTTTTTCCTCCCCGGCTTCTCTCTATACCAATCCTCCCTTCACTATTTCCTTCCTGCTACAATTTTGCCCTAGTCTCCACTTTTCCCCAAAAACCCCTGCAAATGCTTAGAAACTGTGATTATATAATAGACTTCAGAGTATGTTCATAAACTACCTGTGAATATAAAAACAGATGAGCTGAATCAGCAACTGTTATTCTCAACTATTGGATCCTCTGAGGTCGTGGCTATTTATACATAGCCATCATTAATGGAAATAAAAAGCATTTGATGCTTCTTTTCCAAGTTCATGATCTACATAACATGCTTGCTGAAAAACAGAATTAAAAATCCCAATCTATTGTAGTTTTAAAAGTATTTGCTGGGTTAGTAGTTGGACAAGTGCTGCAGAAATGATGAATATTGTGATACACTATCAGTTTTTACAGCCCCTGCTCAGGATATTTCCTAAAGGTTTAGAGTCCCAGTCTGGAGTCTGAAAATACTTAATGGAAAATAAGAAGAGAATCAAAATACAAACCAAACCAAACCAAAAAGAAAAAAGAGGAAATCTATGTTCTGCAATATAGTGGTTAGTACTAGAAGGTTTGATTGATACCTGGTCTGTTGAGTTCTTAGAAAAATCAATGAAGACAGCTGTAGCAAAAATGTATAGAAAAAGTTTTGTTCTTTCACAAAATATGAACACTGCTATGAAGTCAAAATCTGTCAGACCACAGCCAGTCTCCCTAAACTGTTTAGGAATGCTACCTGACGTAAGTTACTCAGCAAGATCCAGTTTTAGAGAGATAATGGTATATTTTTCTTACGTCTCTGGGTTTAGATCTTTTTATAGTTTCTCCTCTGTAGTCTGCTACCTGACTATAGTAGATTTCCCTAGGCCCTACCAACAATCTCTTCACTGATTCCTTCCTGCTACAGTTTTTGTCAATTCTGCCCATAAATCCCCATAATCTCATCTCCTCTTTTCGTCTTGACTGTGTCTTCAGCTATCCTAAAACAATCTTTACTGAGGCTGTGTTCAGTGTCTAACTTGGCCTCATTTCCTCTGAAAGCAGTAATGGGACAGGACAGCTTTATTTCCATTTTACAGGAGCATTAGAAAATGGTGGTCACCTGGATAAGAATAACATGTAACAAGATTGTGAAAATATTGAAGACTGTGGTCATTCTCTCTGAGGGGAAAGCAAGCTCTTCTTTCTCTCGTCATCAAGCATAGCATGAGGAAGCAGTGATGCAATTCCCAGTATCCTTCTGCCAGTTTTGATGAGTTTGCATATGTATCCATCATGGTTTGTTTTGCTAGTGATCGAACCTTCTCTAAGAACTGTATAGACAGACTTATGTGGAGCAAAATTAAACACTTTGAAGACTTTCTTAATTAACTTCCCCCCTTCCCCCAAGAGACTCATCTTTCTTCATCTCCTCGATGAAGAGGATAAAAGAATAGGTTTTCTGGCCCCTGGCCTTTTCTCTTACCAACCTGAAGACAAGAAACTCAGGTGCCATTTTACTGTCCAATATTAACTGCTAGGGAAGTGCTCAGAAGGTGAATTAATTGAGTGTGGGCTGCAGCTGAGTTGAATAACATCACACACTGACACAGACTGTTCATTAGATTTCTTGATGCAAAGGTGGTTTCTGCAATAATGGTACCCATGTTTTAATCTTATCTCTCAGGCTTGGGGAAGGGAGATAAAGCACTCTGCTGTGTAACTGAACTGCTTCATAGGTGCTAGGGTCCTGAGAAATGTTCTTAATACCCTTTCCAATGGCTCTAGCCATTCCAATGGCACATCTTAAATTGCATTACAAGAAATTCAGCTTAAATTTCATCACTCCCAAGGCACCTGGTCATTTGCAAAACCAAGTTGGTGTACATCTATTACGTAGATTAAAAAACAACAACCAAAAATGACTAAGTAAGTTTGGGTGTATATAATTAACTACAAAGGTATTGCTCATTTTAATTTCCCTCATAAACACTTCCTATATTTTCTTTGCCTTAAATGCAGAACCCCTTAAAGGGGTGGGAAAAAAAATCAGTTCTCACCCACTGTTCTGAAAAATGGATCCTGTTCTGTTCCTGTGGCACTGGCTAATGCTTGTCTCAGTAGCTCAGCATGATGCTGTAATGGAAGAACTGTTTAGACTGAAGCTCCATCTGCTTATCAGCAAGAGGCTGCAAGCCTGATGCCACACTCCAGTGCGTCTATTGGTGTGGAGAGAAGGCTCTACTATGATGTGTGGGAGGACCAAGAGTCATGGTACTGAAAGTAATGCTGAGTGAAGGGGCTGCAGCGAGGTAGAGCCCTCTCTGTGTGATTCTGGTTGGCAGGCTGGGGTAGCAGCCCCTCTGAGTAGGTGTAGAGAGAAGCAGCAGCTGCTTCTCACTGCAGTGGGCAGAAATTGGACTGAGCTTGTGTGGAGATGTGGTAAGATGAGAGGGAGTTATATGGGATGAGATAAGATCCGGTTTTACTTGAAAGAAAGAGTGAGAGTTTGGCAAGATACACGTGCATATATGGAATACAGCAATGCAAGATCGATCTATGGCTTTAGAGGAGTTTGAGTAAAGCAGTTTAGTAAGATGAGACCACATCAAGGGATCGAAGTTGACTGATGAGGGACCTGGAGAGAGAATAACATGTCAGAGACAGTGAAGGTACAGCAAGGTTACATGGGAAAAGGAGGAACATCTTGGAAAGTGTGAGGTGTGAAGGAGGGAGACCGAGTGTGCCAGTCCCCTGTGCGGAGTCTGCAAGAGCAAAGACAGCTTTGGAGCAAACCGAGTAGATGAAGAGCAGAGGGCTGGGGAAAAGCTGTCCTGTACTCAGCATTCCTAGCATGTGGGGCTGACCAGGTACCCTCTGGGTGCAAAGGATGAGTACAGTGGTTTTATAGCTGCTGAGGAAAGGGATAGAAGCAGTACAAACATGTGGCAAAAGCTTTATTTGGCTCCTCCACATTTTTGGGAGTGAAAGGCTTTACACAACACCTAAGTAGGCATAGTTCTGTGATGTGTCTTTAATGTCCCAGGAAGGAAAGGAAGGCTGGGTTTCAGCTGTAAAAGATACTTTTAGAGAACCTCTCAACTAGGAGATCAAATTTGTCCTTCCAAGGGACCCAATATTGCAAGCAACCAGTACCTTATAACAACATTACTTTTGTGGATCTTCTGAAGATGAGTCATCATACTGTAATTCTTTTGTAACAAATCTAACTCAGACTGGGAGATTCTTTTTTCTGATTTTAGACCAGCTGATTTTCTATACTTCATGTGAGAGAAAAAAATATTTTAATATGTTTACAAGCAGTGCATTATTATTTAAATTCTACAAAGTTAAGATATTACTATTTGTGAAGAACTTCCTGCTACTGCCCTATTCATCCTTATTTTACAGTAGTGCATTTCGTAACAAAGATAAAAGTCTTCATACTCCTTGTCCTCTCCACCAATCTCATGGCATTTTCATAGGCACTGCTATCCTGTGTGCTATTCCACCTCATTCTGTGCTTTTCCACTCTGCAGATAACAACTGGTCTCCATTGGGATTGATTTACACATTAAACATTAATTATTTTCCCGTCCTTAGTTATGCAACATCACTGTGCCTGGACAGCAGCAAGATGTGGTGAAAACTTCAGTGCTCGGGCCTGGCATATTTCTGCTTCTCGTGTCAGCCCTCCTGGGTAGTGGCAGGAAACAATATCTCCCAAACCTGTCAAATCTATCACTCTTCTCGTTCAAATGTTGACAGGCCTTGGTAAAGCACACTTTAAACAGATCTGTTCTCTGTCACTGCCATGACAGTAATACATGAATCCACAATCACAATGATTTTAGAAATAGACAGACAACATGAACTATAAAAGCCTGATCCTGTAAGAGCTCTCTCGGATGAGTATTTAAAGGGAATATTTTTGTGCTAACATTTTTGAGAGTATTGCATGTCGCTGATCCTGCATCTCCCCTTTCTTTTGGATGTCTTCATTCCTTATCTTGACTCTTCAAATATTCTTCATTTTTGTTGTGGCTACCTCTAGCTATTTGCTAGAATTTCAAAGCCTTTTACTGAAGATATTGCCATGATGTATCTAGATATCCAATAATGTGATCAATCGCTACTCCCCCTCCACTGAGCTGAATGCCAAAGCCACGACAGATGTTGTTTGAAAGAAGGAGGGATTTATTATCTCACTGGACATTAAAGATAGAATTGTATTTACTGTAAGATGAATCTGATGGCAGAAGGAGCCCCCGAATGCTCATAACATCCCATAACAAAACTGGGCTGGAGATTAGTGATGCCAACAATATCTGTGAGTGTGGATGGTCCTATGTGGAATTTCTGATTTGACTGGGTAGTAATGCAATTGAAGCACCAGCTAAGTCAAAAAATGTAGGGTTTTTTTATTCTCTGGTCCATTGTACACAGCTCTTAATAGGCATAGTCTACTGTGCTGTTTTTCTGACCCAGCCTTCTGAATATTTCTAGAGTAAACTTTGGTAACATATGTTGCAAAATGAAATTTCTGACTAATGAATGACCAAAGGAGATAAGTTTCTGTTTGGGTCAGGAATAACTGTTTTTCCATCCACTATCTCATGAGCTGAGTGGGCCTTAGTGATCTACCACAGTAGGTTACTAAATACTAATATTTATCTTTAACAGAGCTGATACTAAAGCTTCATGAGTAGGAATAATGCCTCATTATGACTAAGAAATGTTTTCTGAATTTTCAAAATTCTGTGTGAACTGTTTCTGATGGTGCTGAGGACATGTTACCTTGAATTGGATGAATTTAATATGGGCACTCTGATGGCCAGATTTAATTTTCTCAATTTTCTGAAAGTGTTTCTTTATGTTTGAACATTGAGAGCACAATGCTTCAAGTACAGGGATAATTTCACTCTGAGGATGATGTGTTGAGAGGACTTTTTGTTCAAAAAAAAGTTGTTGCTTTGTCTAAAAGTTCAAAGGATCCCTTAAATTTCTGTGTATTGCATTCTGAAGCCTTCAGAGGTTTTGTTTCCTGTGACTGTCTAGGCACCAAGTTTGAAATTCACCTTGACCACAGCAAGAGGCAGGCTAATGTCCATATTAAAATATTTAACATTATGGAGTCTTTGGTAACAGCATTACCATTGTTACCAAAATATTAGTTGATTTCATGTATCTATTGCATTTCAGGCTCTGTGCAGAGGTTGGCACATTTCTCTCTTCATGTATAATGCTAACTTTTCCCAAACAATATTAAAAGAGTTATAGAGTGGAATTTCTTTGCTATTTTCTCCAAATTACCGTAAAATTTTAAGTATGTGGAATATAATTACCAAAAGATTATCACTAACATTTAAGTTTCTAGTGGGTAAGCAAATCTGGGTCTTCCATAATGATCAGGTGAATAGCTCTTGTGAGATGATGGCATAAGTAATTTGTCAGTTCCTTTGAAACCATGATATTTGCCTAATGGAACCATGGAACAACATTAGACAGGTTTCCCACACCTCCCAGAAGGCTGGATAAAACACAGTTTGTCACAATAGTCTTCTCCGGGTTTTAATATGAACTCTTCCTACTGTAGTATCAGTAGCCTGTATGCAGTGTTTTCACCCCTTTACAGACTGATAATGAGTGAATGTTCATGTGGTCTGTTGCACAACACTAAGCTCTTATTTCACTGTCTGCAGTTATGTTCAGTAAGTACAATATGAACATCATCTCAATTAACAGAGTACCTTCAGGGTTTTTCTTAGCCAACTATTCTAGCACGCTTGTCCATACTGTCATCAGCACCTAATCAACTAATGATGGCTGAAAATGAGGAAGGCCAATCCCAATAAATCCAAAGGATAGTAATTTTTCTCTTTTAATGCCCTTCTCCCTCCTTCTTCCTTCTTCCTACGGCACATTGCAGTAAATTAATGTCAGAGTGGTTATTACAGTAGCGCTGCTATGGCAAGTATTCAAGCAACGATCCTCGAATATTTTACCTCAGCATTTATTTGTCCATAAAATAAAATAGGATTTATTACAGTACTCTCTGGTTTGAGGACTGCATGGACAGCAGCTGTGACAACTCCTTATCTCCAGTGCAGGTAAAGATATAGGGGATGTTTCCCTGAAGCTAAAGAGAAACAAGGAACGTGGAAGTCAGTCAACTACAGAACCACAGCGTTACACAAATTGGTAAAATAAATAAATATAAGCATAAAAAAAATTCCTCCTTTGTACCTAATAAGAACTCTAAGAAAAATCATTCAGTAATTTTGTCCTTTGAAGGTCTCAGTAAATTAAAAGGGTATTCATTGCTTTGAAGATTGCTGTGTCCAAATCAGATATAGGATTTTGAGATTGAAAGATGGAAAGATAAATGTGAGGAATTATTGTTGCAAGCCCTATTCAGACAGAGCATAAGAGAAGGAATTACAAACAGAAAAAAAAAATCTTGGTCAATACAGTTTTACAGAGGTTTATTGTTAGTATTGTTCACTTAAAAAATAGATGGTTTTGACTACTTAAAAGGCTCCACCTTAAAGAAAAAAAGCTCCCAGATTATAAAACATAGATTCTGAAGCCAGCCCTGTGGAGATGCAACTGCTGGCTTAGAGATATTCATATTTTCAGCTGCATGTAAATTTCTGTGTGTCATTAACATCTCTGAGCTCTGTAATTAGGTCTCTCCTGATCTGGTTATGGTTTCTGTACGTTGTGAGTATGTAAGCCTCTCCAGGGAAGTGCAAGGCCAGCCTTACAGGGTTTCCCCTTTCTGTTCCACAATTTTGCTCTTATCTTTAGCAAGTACATCCTAGCAACTGCTTGCTTCGAGGTTACAGTGAGATCCCAGTGAAAGGCTATAAAGCATTATCAGTCTTTGCCAGCACAAGTCTTTACCACTACACCAAGCTAGAGCACCTCCTTCCTTCATAGACTCTCTACATTTCCCTGCCTGGCACTCCTCATTTTAAATATATTCTCTTAAATTTTTTTATTCCCCAAATTGCTCTCCAATTTCCAATTATAGTTATGATTTTATTTTTCCATCTTTTTCCCTGGTTAGAGAAACAGATATTCCTACAATGTGAAATGCATATCTAAAACCCTAGCTGTGTTTGAAAGAATGTTTTTTCTGAATAAATAATATTTCAGGAAATTAAATATAACGTATAAACCAAACTGTCTTTCTTTTCTGCTTCTTGCTTTTGGGAAGCACCAAAAAGTTCAAGTACAAAGAGAAAAGTGGTTTATTAAAGGATGCTTTCATTTGGATTAGTTTGTTCTGAAAGCCTTGTCTTGTAGCATCATATCCAGGAAATGCTGTCCTCAATATAAGGAGGTGATCATTCCATGGCCTGACTCTCTTTTGGTTTTTCTTGAATGAGGTTTCTGCTTAGGTATAACAAAATATTGCATAATGAAGAGAGAAAACGGATAAAGAGTAAAATAAATATACAGAATCACTTAGAATGAATTCTGTGTGTAATTACTTGCATTTTTGCTAACGACTGTATAAACAACACTTTTAACAAGGCAAATTGGAAACGTGAAGACAAATCAGCTTAGGGATATAGCTTCAATTTATTACACAATGATAACTGAAAACTTTGTTTCTGCTGCGTTGCAGTCAATTTCTACTGAGCTCCCACTCTGAATGTGTGATTAATCATATGAGCACTGGGGTTGCCAATAAATACCAAAACCTTAAAACTATAACAACTTGCTCATTTTGTGCGGTCATTCCAGATAGCTAAACAACCAGAAATTGTCAATGTACACCAAGATCAATGCTTCAGGGTCTCTACATAAGATTGATTTCCCTCTCTGAGGATTTCATCTCTCTCATCAACAAAAACATTTTGTCCTCCCTAAATAATCCAATCGAATGCCATCCTCCTGTGGAACAATGAGAGGTTTAAATTGTTTGGATTAATCTCTGCTTTGAGGTGGCCTGGAAAGTCTCTGTAACTTTGTCAAATATAGCCTGGAGGGAGAACTGCTGTGGTTTGATATGTGCTAAAAATAAACAAATAATGAGAGTATCTAAAAATCATGTTGTGCTTTAAAAATAATATGTGGGTGAGAAAATAATTTTAAAACTCTTGCTTCTAATACAGAACATAACAATTGTTGGTGTATCCCTTCTTGCTAAGACGTACCAGCTCCTCTCTTCAGGAGATGGGGAAGGAGATTGGGAGCTGTGGGAAGGGATTCAGAGGACAAACACTCACAGAGATCTTCTCCAGAAGATGAGTACAGCAGATCAAATATGGAACTAAAGGAACTGTCACCACCCACAGCCTTCTCCCTGCTCTGGACAGTGAATGCACAGGTGAGGTTTGATAGAAATGTGCTGTTACAGATTCTGATTCTCTATGTCTCCTTCAGAAGATAATTTTGTAAATTTGGAGTTGAGAAAGACCTAACAGAAATGTTGTTTCACAGGGAACTTTGCAACCATAGGACAGGTTGCAGTCAGGCAGTATGGAAAAGACCCCCATAGAAGAGATGTCTGCTTTCCATAGCCTTCTTGTCCATTATGCAAACAGCTTTTCCATGATCTGCATAACACTGTAAGTTGGATGAATGGAGATTTTGTGATCTTTGTCCAACATATTCTGGAAGGAAGATAGAGCACAGGCCCAGGTTCTTAATTAATTCTGTGTTTGCTATAACTGGGGTGCAGCAGGGCAATCAAGCTGTATACCCAACAAGTACTTATGATATTGCATTGTTTCTTTATTTATACTTATGGTACTTCTGGAAATGTTGGCCAGGAGCTCTCATGATTGGCACCCCAGAGCAGAACACAAGGGTCAGACTTTGCCTCAGCAGGTGACAGAGCATGTGGATTGCATTTGGAGGCTGCTGAATGCACACATGAGCCAGGCTGGGAAACAGTAATTCCTGGAATTTTCTGTTGAGATTTCCAGAACAGGGGTGGGTTTGTGTCATCTTTGTAGGCTTTCAGGGCTGTGGTGAACAACTGGTGTTTAAATGTTGGATTGAAGGCACCAAAATGATGGCCACATAGGCCAGGCATGACTTGATTCCATCTTGGACTGGTACTAGAAATGTACCAGTCAGAAATGTAAAAAGATCTTTGCTAAGCAGGTCTCTAAGTGGAATTATTTTTAGTTAAGTTATGGGTTAGGTTATCTTAAACTCAAACACCAAAATGGTAAACTGGTTTTGAAGAAATTGAATATTAATTTAGAAACAGGCCAAGAACAGATTGCTCTGGAAATTCTAAATACCCTCAGAATATCTGTGGTTTGAGCTTTGCCATGCTCCAAATGTAAACTTCTTTTTTACTCTTCTTCTTACTCAAAAAATTCTCCTTTGTAGAGCTGTAAAACAAATATTACAAATGTTATTGTACATACTGGTGCACATTCAATTTGAAGACAGAAATATTTTCAGTAAGATGAAGTATAAATTTCTCCTTTGTAAACATTGGAAATATAGAAAATGCTATGAAGGTAATGACTGAAGGAAGAAAATATCACTTCATTCAATTGAAACCTAAAAATAAATTCAGAGGGATATGCCTACTACTATCAGGAGTACATATGGATTTCTTGCTGACATTAGTCTCCAAGTTGAATGTCAGACTTACCAAGAGTGAAGGAGGAGGGAGGAGTGTGTGTTGGGGGGGGTTGGGGAGGGGGCAGGAGACTAAATTTAGTATTAGAAGGGCAAGATGAACAGCATGATTCTCATTAGGAAAACCTCTAAAACATATTTGTACATTATCTTGGGGCAAATACAAGTGTCCCACGTTAACAAAAGGCAAAAATACCACACCATGCTGCTGTGCCCTGAGGGCCCTCTCTGCTTAACAAGGAGATGTTGTAGAGTGCGCATGCACACCAGAAATTTATGATTTCCTTGAAAGGCAGAGATAAGTATTTTCAAGTCTCTCACACACAAAAGAAAAAAAATGAAGTATTATTGATGCATGTTGGTAGATGACAGTGTCTGGAAATCCACTATTGTTTTTTTCCAAGTAGATATATATCAACTTAACAGGTAAATATGTAACACACTAAGATTCCATGCTTTGTAAACAAAGGAATAAGTAAATATCCTATATCTATTTTGGTATTATTTTTAAATTAAGTCAAAGGAAAAGGAAGACATTTGACAGGCACCCAGATAAAAGTATTCACCTGAAGTCCACTGTAAAAATTAAAGAAACCTCATAATTTTGCATCAGAATGGCTAGATAATGGCTAGAAACATCTGCCACGTGGCCAGAGGGTGCTGGTAGCGAAAACACTTCACAGCTGTTGTATCTCAGTCTTGAGCTTCTAAAAGAAGAACAGTACAAGCTAATAAATAAATTCTTTTTACTTTAGAGAAAATGAGCCTGCCTCTGACACACCTCACACAATGGCATAAAAGTGAGCCTAAAGATGTGTGTTGGTCTTCTCATTTCACGGCACACAGACCAGGAGGGTGTTCCCTCTGTCCCAAGGAGCCGTTCCAGTTCTGAATCTGGAGTCCTCTGAAGTTTTCTCTCACAACTTCTGTAGCTTCAGCCCAGCCTTGGATCCCTTTAACTGCTCCATGATCCTGCCTGCCAAGCAAACCACCCCTCTGCCCCTGCCCTGCCCTGCCCACACGGAATGGGACAGAAGGGTCCACCCTGCCAGGTTGCAGAAATGTGTGAAGGAAAGTCAAACCTGTGCGAGGCAGAAATAGTCTGTGGGAGTGGCTTGATAGGTCACTAAATTTCAAATAAACCATTCAATAAAATCTGCAAAGTAACAAAGCTTAAACTGACATATGAGTAAATTCATATATCAATCTATATACAAATATTCATATATAAGTGTCCATGCAAGTAATTTTATGCATTTATTAGAAATTAAGTAAAATCTAATTGGACAAGAATTTTGGGAAATATCTGAAAAAAATTTTTGTATAACTTATAAAATGAAAAAAAAAAAAAGAAGAGATGTCTCTGTAGTACTTAGAAATTGACAAGAAAGAAGCTGAAAAAATCATACTGACAGCACTGAAAAACCTAGAAACACTTATATAATATAAACCAAAATTTGAGACTACAACTTCTCAAAGAACCCATGCAAGAAATGGGTTTTTGCATGCACACCACATATGTGAGTGGTTAGAGGGTCGGGATCTAAGAACCAAGTGTTTGGCTTTATTTTTTAATAAATCATGTAAAAAAGAAATATTTGAGGAAATAAATTTGCAGAATACGAGTTCAGGAATGCTAATTACTAAGAGTTCCTTTATGTACTCCAATGTGTTAAAAGATGAATATTCTGTGGTTTAATAAGTGTATGATCAGTTATGTCCGAAGAGAAACAACTGTTGTGGAAAGGAAGAGAGAGAACATCAGTACTAAGCCTTTTATTTTGACTCCTTTAGGAGCTTAACCTGTCCTTGAAGCCATCCACAGGGCCCAGAGGAAGGCACATTCTGAGGGGCAGGGCTCAGGGAGGCAGGGCTCAGCACCCTGTGGTAATGACTGCAGGAGATGGGTGAGGGCTGCAGTGTTCTCAGTGGGAGCTGGGACAGCCGAAAGGACACAGGAGTGATTGCATGTGTGCCCTCACAGGAGCTGCCTGAGCTCAGAACTGCTTCCCAGCCACACTGCCATGGGGCTGGTCTCCAGGTCTCATGAAACCTGTGTGAGCCAAGCTCAGACACTGCCCCTTGGAGGCTTTTAGGACCTGTTGCAGGGTGGGCAAGCATGACTTGATGACCTAGGCTGTGCCCTTACACAGGGAGTAGCTCCATGTCCACAATAGGTTGTCCTGGGGGGGGACAGAGAAGCTCCATATCAACAAAGTTTGCCCTTCCTGCAAGGGAAGGCTTTTCCTTTGCCTTTCTTCCTCCAAGGACAGGCTTTTCCTTTGGCTGTGTCTCCTTAGCCATATTGAATATCCACGTGGCTACCTTTCCACAAGCTGGAATAAAGGCCCATCTCATTCTGTCTGTAAAGAAGTGATCCAGGGTCACAGGTCATCTCAAAGAAAGGAGTGGAAATCCTAATTCTTGAGCCAATATTGAGAAGTGCTTTTCTATCCTCTCCCCCCTTCTGTAAGTAGTTCAATGGATTGGAGAATGAGCAAAGGATATTTGACTAATCTCTTATGTAGGTATGTCCTGAGACCCCCTTGTAATGCTCTTGCAGTTAGTGAACTGTTTTTAAGCAATGAATTTGGCTTTCTCTTCCAGAGGTTACATTCCCTTTTGGAACATCACTTAAGTCTTCCTGCTCATTGTGGCTAAGCTGAGAAGGAGATAAATGCATAAGCTCATGTCCCAATCAGTGTCTGTTTTAAAATTGTAATCCTTTTATTACATTTGTGCATAATGTTATTTTGTTTGTTTTCCAGTATGGAAAGTGGCAGAGAGAGGCCTTTACCCTACATTTATCCATATGGGCTCCATAAGCCACACAGGGATTTTATTATTTCAATAACATTGCCAAGCATTACAAACAGGCAAATATTTCAGGTGTGACATTTTTTCAGGACTTCAGACTTTAGATGCCTGCTTTTTGTTTTCATCCCCTTATTCGTGAATATTCTTTAAATGGTTAATGGTTCAGGCCTTGAAAGTACAAATCCTGTGTCTGGGGAATGCTGTGATTTTTTTCTGTCTCAGGGTGATAATACAGAGATTTGAATCTAAGATGGGGATGTTTCACTTCTGATGCCTTTCTGTACCTTCGAGCATGTTCAGGCTATGTGGCATCTACATTGAAGTTATGGAAACATAGTAACACTTTAAAATAAGGTGATCTGTATAAATATTTTATTATTTATACAGCATTCAATAACGTGCTTGTAAAAGAACTTGGGAGTACGCATTGAAACAGCAGACAAACTATTTGAACAATACTTACATCTTAAAATATTGTTGTAACAGCTCATCACCTTGCTGTGGCAGCATTTTAAGCATTTATTGATGGTGCATTTTATAACATGCCTTACAATAAGTTATTAAAGGATGTAGTGGCACCAACTAATCATTTCATAAACATGAATAAACCATTTATACAGGGCACCTTAATTTAAAGTGCTTGTAGGAACTTGCATAAAATGTTTTGAACAGCTGACAGGCAGTATTGGTGCTTCACGTAGTGCCAAAGTGGTGTCATGTCCTGGTATGCAAGAATCTTATGTAGAACTGGAGCTTTATTGCTTCCAGTGATAGAGCTGGGAACTGCACAATAATTCCAAACACAAAATGTTGTAAATCTCCTCTGAAAGAGTGAGAGGAAGTGCATAAGCAATATCCAGGAGATTCTGGTGACAAATAATGTAGAAGCGTGTTATTCCTCATTTTATATTTAAGGAAAAAATGAAGGAGAAAAAAATCTATTTGCTTTTAGCAATAATACAGGCTATGTGTAAGAAAATGCTCTTCAGAGGTGGGGTATATATTTAAGTCCTTGTCAAGCAATTAAGAGACCCTGCATGAAGATCAAGATTCAGTCAGCAAATAAATGATCTTTACACAGATCAAAGAAAAAGTCTCTATACCATCACAATAGAACTCTGAGACATGTAGAAGGTGAATATTAAGAACAAAATTTGTACAGTAATACTAAAATAATTTTAGAAATGAAAAAAAAAAGATGTCATGAGATAAAAAAATCATATGATCAACACTGCTGCATTTCTTACCATTAGCTATGATTTACTAGGAGCGTTTAAGGCAATGCTAAAAAAAATAATGAAGTCATACCTTATTCCCCTCCCCCTGCAGATATAGATTTTATTTGACCTATTGCTTTAAAAACAGAATGGCTTAAGAAGCGCTCTTTACATGATAAAACTCGAAGACAAAAGAGAGAATGCAAATCATTTCTATATTACATATATGTTGCTCCATTTGGCAAAATCAAATTAGATCTTTTCATCTCCTTACTGTAGAACAAAAACAGAGCAATATTATGAAATTTTGTAGGGCTTTATTTCTAGGCGTCTTTTGTGTCCAGTCTTTTAAACTCAGGTTTTTCTGCCTTTTTTACTGACAAGCCCACAATTTTCAGAAAAGAAAGCTAGCATTAATTAAGACAGTGCCAGCTGTAATTTTCTTGGGAAGTAAATTTCTGCACAACTAAAGGTTACAGAGACCTTTTCACTGTCAAAATTTACTACAGCCTGTGAATGTTAATGTTTCTAATGAAGACATGTTCTCTGTCCCTGAACTTAAAAGTACCCTGAGAAGAAGGCAAAGAGAAAAAAAACTCTATTTGACGAATGTATCTGGAGTCTGTGCATTAATGCAGGGTTATGCCTGCTGGTGCATATTGTAATTATAGTGTTTGGATAGCCTTGTTTTCTAAACAAGGAATATTGCTATAAATTGGCAATTTTGCATGAAGAGTAGGCTTGTAGTAGGTGCCTTATGTTACAAATAAGACAGTGGTATAATAAGCATTTAACCCATTAGACTTGGGGATATTCTCAGCTAAGTCTGGAGAGGAGCTGTGATATAAAATGTGGAATGAAAAGGTACTTTGGATATTTCTATGAATGCAGCAGAAGAACACATTCATTATCTTCTAATGATCATTGTACTTCTAATGATTTTTTTTTTCTCCATTTTAAGTGAAATCATCTGCTTCTAAAAAGAAGTATCTGGATTTGCTCTTTTTGTTTTTTTGTTTGAAGCTGATTAAATAGTAGGCTATATATAGTTATATAGTTTTTGTTGCTTTGTCAATGTGCATTTTTTCCCTATCCCTACAGTATTTACTGCCAGGCAGAGTGGCAAATAAAAGGAAAAAATTCAATGTCACAGAAATGTTGATATTCTTAATTTCTTTGTCACCATGTATTTTATAGGATATTTTATTTTTCTATTCTTTGTAGGGTTTTTTCTTAAGCAGAATAATAACCTTTGAAAAAAAAAATCTGCTTGTTGTCTTATGCATGAAGTTCTCAAACCAAAAACTGTTATTGTGTGAAATTACTCTTGATTTCTCACGCAGCATCATGGTCAATATGGGGGAAAAATAGCCCAATTCATGACTATATTGGTTAAAAATGGCAAAAATCACAGGAATGAAGGTCTTGCAAAATTTTAGAAATATGATCCTAATGCTATGCTGGTAATATCCATGTTTGATGTGGAGTTGTTTTCAAAACAGGGCATTAGATTGCAAACAGTATTTTTTTCTGCATCAGAAAGTTCAGGTAGCTTTCTTTTCTCTTCCTTGCCCTTCCCCCTCCCAATTTCCAAGACTTAAGAGGTGAGCTTTTCAAGACACTGAGCTTTATGGTCAGAAATGAGCCAGCCTCTAATATTTCTTGGGAGAAGGTAGTGAGTTTCACAAGATTGCAAGTGGCTATAGCAATTCCATCTGAGGAGCAATGGGACGTCAGATGTGTTTGTGTCAGGCTCTGCAGCAGGGCCAGGGCCTCAAAGTCACTGGAGGAGTGTTTTTGCCATGCTCTTGGTTTATATTTCAGCTGCATTGGTGAGGGCTGGCTTCTCATTCTGCCCATCAGCATTAGGGGCTGGGATGGAGCAGCGGGACAAAAACATGGGAAATCCATGTCTTTGTAAATATCTATATCTATCTTCTATTAAAAGCCATGACTGTCCTATACCAATGGAGATATCAGACCTCATTACACATCCAATCCCTTTTTGCAACATGTAATTGGACCTCATTTTGACTCTCTCTCAGCCCCAGCACATGCAGGTTACTGCTGAGCACCCCTTCAAGACACCTCAAAAGCATACCTTTCATGTCTTCATCAGTTTAATCTGCTACATGATCAGGAATTCAGAATAATTATTTAAGATCTGCTGGCTAATAAGTCAATACATGAGATACTGTAGTTCTAGACAGCAACCTGGTATGGCATCATTAGCAGTCTTGGAGCACTGCACAACGAGATAAAAATGATGCAATACTGTAGGCAAGAGTGATCAGCAAGGTATATTGGGCAAATCATCTTTTTTGGGGGGGATAGAAGCATGGTTTGGCAGCTTAAAAAGCCATGCTTATGCATAAATAGGCTGTGGTGGGAAGGATTCTCCCAGGCCATTTGAGCTTTTATTTATGGATTGCACATGGATTTGCACAGATTTTTCGTTACACACAGACAAATCACCAGAGACATCATTATTGCCTCTTAAAAACAGCTTGTTTCCTCTTAATTTAAACCTGTTCCTAATTGACTTGATCTGAGCCCAAATTGTCCTTGTTCAAGAGAAGTAAGTACATCACCCATTTCCTACTTGAATTGGTTTCAGATCTGACCTTTGGCTGAAGCAGTGTAACTTGGTATGAAGACACCAGCCTTAAGCCTTGGAGAGAGCCTCGAAGGGAGCCTTATACTTCCTGCTGTGAGCAAATACATGCAAGCAACATGCATAGGTGAGCTGCCAAATGGAAATCATATTTGGAAATGTGATCTGGAGAAAGTGCCATACAAAACATTGTTAGGGTAAGCAATCCCTCTGCCTACAGGAGCTTGTGCAGCTAGCCCGTGCCCTTTAGGCTGTTAGGCCTTGACAGAGATTATGGAGGGGAAGGTATGTAAGGAACTAGAAAAAAGCATTCCTGAAATTTAATAAGAAACTGGAACATCTGAACTTCTAGAAGTTATTTTAATTGCTCTGTGTTTTACTGTGAAATACAGGAATATTAATAGCCTTTGTATTCTTTCTGAGATAGAAAGCCTGCAATGTCATTGACTTCTGTCCTCATCAATTATTCCTGCTGATATGTTATTAAAAAAAAAAAGATATATATATAATTCTAACCTACTGTAGTAAGACAATATGCCCCAGTCCTTTTTTGGCTGAATTTTTCTCCTAGTAGGCAAAGAGAAATGCAGTACTGGGGTAGGGTTAGAGAGAGACAAGGATCTCTGAACATATATACAGGTGAACTTTCCCTGTCTCTTTTCCTTTTTGTCCCTCTGTCTCTGGTACTTCTAAAATATCTTGGAGAGGGACAAAATATTTTACTCAAATTCATTTTAGTATATCAGGGACACTATCATTTTCAGAGCAGAAAATCTTTTATAAGAAAATCTCCTGCTGTGCTTTCTCTTAGATGTCCTCAAAAATAAAGATGGTAAATCAAGAGAAATGAAAAAAGAAAATAGGATCCATCTATCCTGGTTTATTCCTAAGGCTTTGTCTTATCACCTAAATTTCCAAATGGCACAAATACCTGTTCTTTAATAAAAAAAAAACACTGTAAAATCCTTGTTTCTTGAAGGGAGAGGGGAGAAATCTGTGTCAAGTGGGTTAAAGATAGGTGAGAAAACTATTTAGCTCAAGGCCAACTGAATAAACACTAATTTTTTTTTTATATGAACAAGTAGTATAGAAGATTCATGGAAAAACTAATTCATCTGATCATATGGAACAGGCACTGTGGAGAAGGCAGTGGAAGGTACTGTGACCAATGCTATAAAGCCTAAAACTGATGACTAAATCTCAAAAAAAAAAAAAAATCAGATCACGATCCAAAAATCTTGACATAAATTGAAACTGAGTCACCATTTTTGAGTAATTATTCTCTTTGGTTCCTATGTAATTCCTCCCTTCAGCTCCTGAGTCCTTTTCTTGATTGCCACATACGTAGTGATGGGCAGCAGCATGCAGAGAAGTGAAATTTTTTTCATATAGTCCCTGAAAAAACAATGCAAATAATTTCACTGCAGAACTAACCCAGAAAAAGAGCTGTGATATATACATATTGTACATTTCTTGCATAGCTGAAGTGCATTTAGCAGGTGCAGCACTAGTGGAGGGGTGCTCAACGAGGCAGTTTAATCAGTGGCCATCACCCACTCCATCAAAGGACAGCACATGGGAATGTGCTGGCTTTGGAGGCAGCTGCACACAGACTCCCAAGGGTACTGAGAGCAGAAGGCTGGGCTGGAAGGCACAAGAAAAGGTATGAACACACACAAGGCTTCTTGTTCCATCCAGAACACAAACTTGGTGGCCTGAGTGACTTTTTTTTTTTTCCAAGAAAAATAATAACAGCTGAACATAGTAGAAATCTTGCTTAAAAGAAAAAAAGGATGAAAAAAAAGCATAATAATTCCCTTAGTGGCCTTCATTAGTTTGGCATTCAGAGAGGGAGGTAGATCACAAAGCATTGACTGAAACTGGAAGATGAGAACATGATTCACGAATATGAATGTGGGCAGTGCACTGTCCCTTGTGACTCAGAATGAGAATTTTACATGTGATTCATAAGGAAAAATAATTGTTTTATCAGATGCCGTCCTTACATATGGCTAGGGTTAATATTCACCTTATTTAAAATTGAAATTCAACTACTGTATCAGCACAGTGGTTCTTTCCAGCACAGACACTAAAGAAAAGAAAGAAATTGCTTTATTCAGAGACGTGACACAGTTCTCTCCTCCACACAAGCTCATTGATTGGTGCTCTGCAAAGGAGCCTGATGTGCTTTTTGCAAGGTTGCTGGTGTATGTTTTTTATAGGAAAAGATTTTCTGCGTAACATGAATAAAATCTGGAGATAAGGTCCATATAGGTTTGTGAATTCTTGGGTCTGCTGAGCCAACAAACACAGCAGGAGGTTGGTGGTGCATTAACAGTGAGAGCCTCTGCTGCCTCAGCCTGCCAGAGTTCAAATGGGGCCAGACTGGGGAGCTGGCATCCCACCTCATGGACCATTCTATCTCGAGAGGTGGATCTTCTAGTCCACATAATGACCCTAAGTGTTTACAATAAGGTGCCTCTTGTTTATTTTGATTTTTTTTCTGAGTCACTGATGTATTTTTGGGGAATGCTAGTGCTTAAGAACATACCTTCAGCAGAAGAAAAAATACTAAAGAGATTCACATTAAATGTTCTCTGCTGATATTATAGAAGTGTTCAACAAAGATTAGGGAGGTTACCATTAAAATTTTTCTGGGATGTTTTGGCTGTCAGAGTGATTCTACAGAAATCATTGAGTGATCATTTTTTCTATATCCACCTAAGTTCCTTTTCATAGTATGGACACCTGCTTCTCAGGAAAGGTATTAAAATTTAGTGAAACCATATCTCCCAGCACCGAGTGCTTAATTTGAATTGGCTGGTGTGAAAAACCTGCAGCATCAACTTCAGTGTGTACGAAGAACAGGTGGCAGGAAGGAGAGGAACCTGTCCCTGAGCACCCAGAAAGGGAGAAGGAAGGCACCTGTGTCAGATAATGGGAGAGAGATGTGCTTTCCTGAGATTCCCAGGAACTGTTCTGATGTGAGGAAACCCACCCATTGCACTGGCATGTGTGGTGGGGGCAGGGTTTGGCAGCTTTCTTACTTGTGCTGCTCTCAGGGGTTTTTAATATTTTCATTTGCTGCTGATGTCTAGTATTGTGTAAATGAATGTCACATAGAAGAGCAAATCTTAGCTTGCATTTTGATAAATTATTTGGCTTTTTTAAATGGTTTTGATGAGGTTACGTGTAGCAATGTTGTTTAGTTGTATATCTTGGACATGGCTATTAGAAAATACTTTTTTAATTGTCAAAATTTAAATGCACAATAGTTTTATTCTTTCTTTGTTCTTGTAAAGACTTCATTGGCATTTGACTCTTGTATTTATTTGGTTAATTGCACCCTTCAGTATTTTCCCAATTAGCTTAGTGTTTAGGTTAAAAATGTTGGGAATGGAGTTTATATCCTCTCTTAACTTTGGTGGTTCCATTTTGCAGTTCTTTTTGGAATGTAGTAGACTTGGAAAATCTTGAATGTTAGTAACAGCAGCCATTGCCTAGTAGAATTCCAATTCCCAGCTTGGAATCTCAAAATACATGATGAGATGGAAAGCTGAATTCAATGAGAAAACAGTGAAAAAAAATTGACAAAAATTTTTGATTATGACTGGATAATAAATGGAGCTGCTGGCACTAAACCACAATATACTTACTGACAAACCCAGCTCTAGTGCCAAAAGCAATGAATTGAGTCAAAGAATGGGAGGTTTTGGAAGGCTTGAGGATAATTTTAGGGAAAGTGAATTATAAGTGAACTCTGAATTAGTTTTTGCAACAACAGGATAATCTGGAGCTGACCTTAGCAGTCAGTGTTGAAAGTTAAAGAGTGCACCTCAGTACAATAGTGGGCTGAAGGATTCTTTTCTGGAAAGGGTGTCAGCTGCTGGGACAACCTCAATGTTTGCAGAGTTACTGTAATTTAGATTTAATCAGAGAGGATTGAAGTCTTCTCGCAGAGGAAATGATGAATTTCCAGCTCTATGGATTTCTGCTCTCTAATTGTGATAGTTTTTGTCATTTGAGTCTCACTGCAGCATAAAAATATTGAATACTGTATGAATTTCCTTTACTCCAATCTCAAGAATAAAGTAAGAATTGGAAAGAAATTCTTGGGAGAAATTAACCTCCATAATTTCTACAGAAGAGCTGGAGGCATCAAAGAAGGCTAAAGACAGGTAAAGGAGTAGCAAAACAGTGTAGCAGCATCAATATTTAATTAATAGAATTCTTTGTTAGAGGATGCCATGGATGCTAAAAGTTTATGTGGGCTTTAAGCAAGGCTTGAAAGACATGTGGAAGAAAAATCTGTTGTGGGTTACAAATAACATCATTACAACAGCCTAACAAAGTCCTCTAAGATGAAAATGGTTGGAGGTTTGAAGACCACCATGAGAAAATGTCATATAGATTTGTCCAGCTCTTAAACTTTTTTAGGCCTCTGCCTGAATACTGTTTTGGAAACCAGATACCAAGATAGAATAAGGTTGGATCTGGCTCAGTAAGGGAGTTCTCATGAGCACACTGCAGATAGTGATCTCTTCAAATAAATCCAGGGACTTAAAACGTTCCACTCCTTTGCCAGGGAGAGCATGTGTACACCCAGCTGGGGTGATCTCCTGCAAGCAGCCCATGCACCTTCTCTCTTTGCTGAGCTCCTGCATTTCAGTTTACATGGCTCTAAAAAAAAGGCAGTATGAAAAAGTCCTGTTTCCTCAGCAGGACCCAGCAAGGGGAGACAAGCCTCAACTTACCATCCTTTTATTCATTACTGGATCCAGCCCAGGTTTCTGACTTGCAAAGTTCCCTGTAGTAAAGAACTATAGCAGATTTGGGGTCAAGAACTTCATCCTCTTTCAGAAGCCACTGGTATTTACAGTCATCAGCTAGAAGACCCCAGATTAGCTGCCATGGGATTGTCAAGAGGTGAAATAGCCTTAGGAGTAATGCAAGAAATGGTCCAAGGCCTGGGAAACATGCTTGCAGAGTCCTATAACCATCATCTGCCCTGAACAATCCCCATCTTTAACAAAATGTGTTCTTTCATTTTCTTTATTGGGACATCTAAAGGGATGGCTCAGAAGCCACAGATTAAACTTCTGAGGAAAAAAGGAGAATTTCACCTCCTCACTTGTCTGGTCCCAAGGTTTTTCTGTTTTATCACTGGGAAAGGCATTTTAGAAATACCAGTACTGAGTGAGGAAGAGGGAGTTGCATTCATTTCTGCATATTATTTATTGGATTTTTGAACACTGAATTGAGAAAAATGTTTATTTAAAATATTTACTGCAAATTATAATGTTAGTGTTCTAGAAGAAATGGTCAGTTACTATTTTGCTGGCAAAAATAAAAAGCCTGGACCCCACACCTGTTTAGCTGTAACTGACAAACAAAACAATCATTCAAGTAGAGTGAAAACAAACCAAATGCCCTTGAATTTTCAAAGAAAATATAACTCCTCCATGTAGCCCTAGGACAACATAGTCTGTTTGTTGGGAAGCATACTTAGCAGAGAGCTACAAATCTCTTTGCTGTGAGACTGAATGATTGTCATACATTTTGCTCTCTTTGTCTCAGTTGATAGTGTCTATAATACTATTCAGAGACAGAAAATTTGTGCCTGTCACTGTACCTGTCAGAAAGGAGCAATACCCTCTGGCAGTGACAGTCAACTTTATGGAGTTTTATTAGTCTAATGAATGAAAGCCCAGTAGCATGCCCTGTAACACTTCTAAACTTTGGATTTTAAAAGGAATCATTATGAACAGTGAAAAACAACTAGCAGCTTGTTTTATGTACACTTTGTTAAAAGCTCCACATATTTTTAAGAAGAGATTAATCTACAGTAATTTGTCATCAGGCTCTGAGTGAATGTAATATAATCCACACGACTGAAGAAGGTTCTGCAGGAAATTTGTAAACATAATGCAATCATGTGTTTGCATTTGTGACTCCAGAGTAGCTGGTAGCAGCTGTATAAACTTCTGCTCCTGCTCAGAAGAGAGACTCAGCGTGACCACAGCTGTGTATTGTTAATTGCATGGGATGCTTTCCTTGGCCACCACCTATGGCAATGACAGAACTGTGCACCAATTGCTGTCCCTCTGTCTCTCTTTCTCTGATTCTTTTCTTCCTCTTAACTTTTGCTCCCAAAAGGTCAATAACATCTTATAAAAGGCCCTGGTTACCTTGCAGCATATCCTTTTTGAGCTCTAAGCACAAACACATTCAATAAACTGTGCGGGAAATGCTTCTCATTTACTACTTCCAGTAAAATGAAAACAAAATAGCAAAGACTGCTCTACATCTTTTCAAGGTCTTGAGATAATTAGTTTAATAAAAATTCACTTTTATAAGGCATGATCCAAGTGTGTTGCTATCTGAGGGAAACTCCTGCTGACTGCTGTGATTCAGGCCCAATTTTCTGTATTGTTTTATACAATGTTAATTTTTCAGCTCACACAAGCTTATTTGCCAAAGAGGACACAGAACATTTTCTGTCTTACAGTGGTGGGAGACTGCTGGAAAGAATACATTCAGATAGTCAGGTTGTTCTTTATTTGGCTTGGTCCATCTTGAAAATTCCGTGGCTTTTGTGATTATCACTCTTTGCTACAGGGCTGGCAGCACTCTTGTTGCTCCAACATTGCATCCTGCAGCGGTAGGACAGGTTCCCTGGAAATGTAAGAGTGCTCCAGGAAGCTGATGAATCAATTGATGGGTCACTCAGGAAATAAACATGCAGGGCCACATGCTGTGATCTGTGCAGCTGAGATGTCAACAGAAGTTCACCAACACTGATATGGGATGGATTCAGACTGATTCACTCTGGATGTAGATTACAGTCATTAAGAAACCGAGTCCAATAAATTCCTTTACAACTGAGTCTAACACTATACATGCATATTAGCATATTTAAAACATAATAATACTGTACTTCTTTTGTGCCAGCACAGTTTCATTAGTTTATTTCTGTCCTTGCAAAGAATATGCATTTAGAGCTCTTTGCCTACTGCTTGTCCAGAAATGTTGAGCTGAACTTAAGTTTCCATAACCTGCAGCATGTGAATAGTCATAAACCTCATATTTGAGCACCAGTAATGGATGCCAGTTATCACATTATTTAAATCAAGAATGAAAATATGACTTCCTATTTCTAGAAGAATATTTCTTCTCATATTGTTCGATTGCATAAATTCCATTCACCCTCTCTAACGATACATCTCATGTTTGATTACAACAATGAGTATTCTCCTCCACATTAAGAAGATACTCACCAGCTTATGTATGTTCTTGGTGGATCCGTCAGGGTGTGTCCTATCTTCTCTTTTCTTCATGGTGTAAATTAGATGAGATATTTAATTGTACTGGGCATCTCACTCTCGTTGTTATGGCACGTTGGTATGAGTGACTTGAGATAAGACAGTTGTTGGTTTAGTAAACTAGCACCTACAGGAAAAAAAAAAAGGCATCAATGCCTACAAGTTGTGTGAGAACTTTATATACCAAGTAACTACATTGCAAAATTTCTCTTTGCCCAATCCTCTACAAACTTTTAGTACCTTGCTAAGGATTCTTTTCTCTCTTTTTCCTGCTGGTAGNNAGCTTTGTTGTTATTTGGGGTTTGCTTTGGTTTTTTTTTTTCTTTACTGAGAGGCCACAATTCTTATTGAACACTGGTAGCTTCTACAATCTCTGCATGCAAGTGTCATAAATTATCTTACTATAGAGATATATATATATCTAAGAAACATGTATTCTCCTCCCTTTTGTCCCAATACTCTTTTACCTTATTTTCCTTGCCTTCTTTTTAGAATACTCAGCCTGTTAAAAAGAAAAATGTTAATACTTTAAAGATACTGTCTCAAAAGCTAATTAGAGCATAATGTCTGGAGAAACAGGAGCTGTTCCTGTAACTGTTGGACAATCAAAAGGCAGGGATGGGAGAATTCAATGTATTGGTGCAGAAGAGTTTATTCTTCTGACTTGTAAGAGAAATCCTGGATCTGAAGAGAATTACTGTGGAGCCAAAGCTGAAATGATAAATCTGCCTATCTTTACATACATGCAAACTGTACAGGTGTACCACTTAAATGCACTGGGAAACTTCTTATATTTGCATATATTTTTCTTTAAAATACAGTGGTCTGTGTACATCTATCAATCCTTTAGGTTAATGCAGATCACTTGTTTCATATCTCCTCTCTGTCAAGATCAATGAACTTGAATCTGATTACATAGAAAAGTAACTTAACTTTTCAAAAGCACAGTGATGCTTTTTACTTAAAGCACCTTAATGTCCAAAGTAGTCCTTTTTGGTACTCCTGTGGTAACTTTGGTTATTCTGTGTGGTCTTTGGCCACTGTCTTCAATTCAGTTGCCTGTATGGTGAGAAAGCTTTTNAAGGCAGACCAGAGTTATTACCCTGTCTTCCAAGGCTCCTGAGAGAGCCATGTCTGTGGTTGTGTTGCAGTTTTGGAGGAGATGGGGACAGGATTCACACTGAAGTCTTGAGAAAGGGAGACTCTTTCCTTGCTGTGGTTAAGGTATTGATGGAACCCCCTTCCCACCCCTGTCTCTGCTCCACACTGTTGTCAATCGATAGGGCTTTTTAGCAGGGAGGCCTCCTCCACAGTCACACAGCATGCTCCTAGATGAGCTTTGATGTCAGGTAATCATTGCTGTATATAGTAATAAATGATGTGTTTACATAACAGAATTCCCTTGGCCTTTGATATACTCAGACATGTTATCAAAGTGGTGCTATGACATCTTGTACAATGAAACAATAGGAGAGTGCAGAACTGTACAAACCCAGCACGAGCTGAGCCCAAATGTAAGTTGCTGTGCAATTATGTTATTTGCCCTTAGGGCAAGAATCACAGCTGAAGGAAGTTAATATCAATACCCTTATGAAGTCCTCAAGGACTATTTCTGTGATGGACATGGCACTTATTTGAGAAATCACTGCAAATCACTGTCATGGTACCTGTTATTATGGATAAGGGGTTTGAATGGTAGTTGCACTTAAGTTTTGGGAACAAATTACATTAAGTTTAATATCATTTGTCTCAAATCCCTTAATACACTTAAGTGTCTCAAGATTCTGATGTAATTTTCCCTCACAGACTTCCTTTTCCATATGGCTTTACAACTCTTTCGTACGATTTACCAAAATTCACCTTTTTTTTCTTTTTTGTTTTTTCTGCCATGGCCTTGCACTAATCTAGGAGGACAAGTTTAGAGGCTGCCTATGTCACCTGCCTAGATGAAAATAAGTGTGAGTTTTGTCTTGTTTCTCACCTTTGCTAAGGCTTTGAAAATGTTGCAGTCCTTTTTATTCACCCAGGCATGACATTAATACTGGGAAATAGCATACATGCTACTATGAGAAGTATGTATTCAAGGTTAATTTCCTACAGGCATAATGATGCTACTTTACACCAGAAATGGTATTTTTACAACATGAAGATATTACATCCCCTGCCCCTCCAACATGGTCTGATCCATGTTCCCTGGCTGAGGGAGGACTTACTCATCCTCTGAATTAAGGGCTGTGTTCCAAATCTGGCATGCTCAGGTTTTGATCTGATTGCAAGAGCCCAATATGGTTGTCAGGCAGTTGTTAGGGACCTTGTTTGACTTCTTCACCTGAAGCTTATTG
>VZTN01002262.1:55379-57582 GCA_013400515.1 Erpornis zantholeuca | reverse complement strand
ATCTAATCTTATTTCTTCTCCAAATCCTGTAATTCTCTGCCTAGGTAGAGCTGGTGGACACTGTGACAGAGAGATCCATCCTTGCCTTAGCTGTGACTGCAGGCTGCTACCTCCTCTAGTCTTAAATGTTGGTAGTAATAAGCAAGGCAGACCAGAGTTATTACCCTGTCTTCCAAGGCTCCTGAGAGAGCCATGTCTGTGGTTGTGTTGCAGTTTTGGAGGAGATGGGGACAGGATTCACACTGAAGTCTTGAGAAAGGGAGACTCTTTCCTTGCTGTGGTTAAGGTATTGATGGAACCCCCTTCCCACCCCTGTCTCTGCTCCACACTGTTGTCAATCGATAGGGCTTTTTAGCAGGGAGGCCTCCTCCACAGTCACACAGCATGCTCCTAGATGAGCTTTGATGTCAGGTAATCATTGCTGTATATAGTAATAAATGATGTGTTTACATAACAGAATTCCCTTGGCCTTTGATATACTCAGACATGTTATCAAAGTGGTGCTATGACATCTTGTACAATGAAACAATAGGAGAGTGCAGAACTGTACAAACCCAGCACGAGCTGAGCCCAAATGTAAGTTGCTGTGCAATTATGTTATTTGCCCTTAGGGCAAGAATCACAGCTGAAGGAAGTTAATATCAATACCCTTATGAAGTCCTCAAGGACTATTTCTGTGATGGACATGGCACTTATTTGAGAAATCACTGCAAATCACTGTCATGGTACCTGTTATTATGGATAAGGGGTTTGAATGGTAGTTGCACTTAAGTTTTGGGAACAAATTACATTAAGTTTAATATCATTTGTCTCAAATCCCTTAATACACTTAAGTGTCTCAAGATTCTGATGTAATTTTCCCTCACAGACTTCCTTTTCCATATGGCTTTACAACTCTTTCGTACGATTTACCAAAATTCACCTTTTTTTTCTTTTTTGTTTTTTCTGCCATGGCCTTGCACTAATCTAGGAGGACAAGTTTAGAGGCTGCCTATGTCACCTGCCTAGATGAAAATAAGTGTGAGTTTTGTCTTGTTTCTCACCTTTGCTAAGGCTTTGAAAATGTTGCAGTCCTTTTTATTCACCCAGGCATGACATTAATACTGGGAAATAGCATACATGCTACTATGAGAAGTATGTATTCAAGGTTAATTTCCTACAGGCATAATGATGCTACTTTACACCAGAAATGGTATTTTTACAACATGAAGATATTACATCCCCTGCCCCTCCAACATGGTCTGATCCATGTTCCCTGGCTGAGGGAGGACTTACTCATCCTCTGAATTAAGGGCTGTGTTCCAAATCTGGCATGCTCAGGTTTTGATCTGATTGCAAGAGCCCAATATGGTTGTCAGGCAGTTGTTAGGGACCTTGTTTGACTTCTTCACCTGAAGCTTATTGGGCTTTATTGTGCTTTCTGTGCATTGCTTAGCAGTCTTTGGGCCCCTGCTGTCTTCGAGGCCCTCAGCGATGTACCAATATCCCTTCTGATTATGTTTTACATAATTCAAATCAATGTTCTTTAAGATTTTGCTCTTACAGCAGCCATGTTATCATGGTTTTTCACAGACACAATAACAGTAAATGCAGCTTCCTGCTAGCTCCAGATCCTGAGTTTGTGTACACGAGAAGCAGCAGAGGAGGGAAGTGGTGAGAATTTTATGATGCTTCTGGTCCTTTAGGGCTTACATCCAGAAATGAGGAAATAGGACACAGTTGAAAACCAGATTCCTGAACCCCTACTCCAAGTTTTGGGAAAGGCAGGCTAATTTTATCAATTGTGGTGACACACTGAAGAGCATACATGATCTCCACAATAATATACCTCAATCCATAACAACTTCCAAAGTTCCTCTTGTACACTTTTGTACACAAAGTTCCCCTTGTACACAAACACCAAACAGTCAGATTTTCTTAGTTATTAACCATGTGTTGTATGAATTGCCTCTTTACCACTCTCTCTAAACCATGGTGAAAGGTTGCTTTGTGTCCAAAACCTCTTTTTTGTCTAACAAGGCTACATACTGAGCCAGCTGTCTGTCTCCTGCTTTCTTTTTTATTCTCTCTGTGTTTCCACAAACCTTGGGGTTTGAAAGAACTTTTTGGCATACTGAGTAGCATGCTGCTGTGATGAAAATCAAAAGTAAAAAAACCCAACAAAATAGCTACAACTTTAAAGCAGAGCAATTCACAGAACAGG
>VZTN01002262.1:5379-50379 GCA_013400515.1 Erpornis zantholeuca | reverse complement strand
TAATAACTCTCTAGCTTCAGTCAGAATAATGACTCTAGAAATGCCTTCTACATTTACGGTTTCAACTAAAAGCTTAAAACATAATGCTAGGCAGACACAGGATAGAGCCACCACATATTTGTAAAGTACTACAGAAGAAAGACTTGATAGCACTTGACTGAAAAGCACTGTATCTTTTTTTAGGGTGGCTTTTTGTTTCAAGTATTTAGCATTAGAGACTTTCCTTGTCAGCACTGAGCTGGCTCCCCAGCTTTACTGTAATGTTTCCATTTACACTTTGCTAATGTCCAGTTTTATTTCATAGAAATAGTTTATTGAGTAAAGCATAATTGTACTTTGTAAAATACTCATCTTGTATCACTTCTTTTAGAGATCAGACATTTCCTTTTCCCATAAGGTCTAAAGATCTGTAAGTTGACATAATTCTGCACAAATCACTCTGGTAGTGTAACTTAGACTGTCCAAATTCCCCTTGGACTGTGGCCTCTGTAACTGTGCCATCACTCACTTAACTTCACCTTATCTTTAAATAAGTTTAACCAGAAGGGACTTGTTCAACTCACCACTTCTTGAGTAATGTGAATTATTTATATGATCTTCATATGTGTTCGTTAAGCTGCATACAGTAAGCCTAAGTGTAAGTGTTTATTCTGTTCATCCATAAGTGTGTTACCCCAAACTTTGAACTCAGGCTAACCACAATACAAACCTCTCTTTTTTGCTGTTCCTTGATGGAAATGGACATCATTTTTTCATGCTGTACAATGGCAGCAGTGTTGTCTCGGACAGGCGTGTTACCACGGGAATGCACAAAGAGACATTTCACATGTTCAGTGTTGTCTTGCTGCTTTCCAGACCACCTTCCCCTCCTGCTTTGCAGAGCTGAGTGTACAGGAAGCTGTGCACCACCATGTCTTACAATATAAATATGCCACTGTAATGGCTACTGTGGAAGGGATGGCTACAGTAGTCCCTTTTTATCAGTTCACTGCTTTGCTTGAGCAGTTATTAAGTGCTCTTTGTCTGTAAAGGACTGTTAAGCACTGAGAAATAAGAATTCAGTAAAGCTGTCCTGTTTGCTACTTAAAAGGCCCTCTGCTAAAATGGAAATAAATGAAAACAACCACACTGAAATACATCCCTAGCCTGGATTCTCCAGAAAAGCCCAACCATGTATTTCTAGGTGAGGCTGGAGAGCTGTGCACGTGGTCTGTTTAGAGGCAATGCTTTTGGTGGAAAACTGTTGTGCACCAGTACTGCTCTAAAACCTTTCAAAGGGGATGGAAGCAAAAATTTTTGTAACTCACACTGCTGTACTTTGGTTTTCTTTATTACCTCTGCTTTCCATTTGAAATTTGTCCAGAACAGAAGTGTTTACACATGTCCTGTTAGAAGTAATGCCAGAGGGACCTCAAAGGCATGAGTCTTGTTCCATTCTTCTTTGGTTAATTTTCCTCAAACATAAGGTATTTTAACACCTCCATAGATCATAGGATAAATAGAGTCTACAGAATCAAACATTGTGCTTCTTTCAGCATTAAGTGTGCTCAGGTTAAAACTTGCTTAATTTATGAGCTGTGAGGCAGCCATGAAACCATGGGTAGGCATATTGTTAGAACAGATTTCATTTTTCAGGAAAAAAAAAGGGAATTTTGTTTTGGGTTTCTTTTTTTTTCATGTTGGTTGGTTGGGGTTTTTTTGGTTGGTTTGTTTTTGTTTTTTTTTTTTTTTCAAAACTGAGAGGATCTTTGCCTCTTCTTTTCTGCTTTTTTCCTAACAGAACTTTTTTTAATTCTTGGTGGGTTTCCCCACACACACCCCTTCTTTTCTCTGGAATGCATGTATCTTTGTGCACAGTGGGTTTCCTCCTTGGCAAAGCAGTTTCATATGTTTCATGGTTTTCTGCTCTTCTGAACTGGAACATGTTCTTGTGTGCTCTAAGAGCACATTGCTTTGGAGGATCTGCAAAAGACAAGACATTTCATGCATCCTTTCTGAGGCCTATTTCTGACAGTCCCTTGAAACCAATTCAAAACTCTCCCTAATTATAGTAGGACAGGTTTGTGTCTGCTTCCAGTCAATAAAGCTTTGTTCTGCCTCAGGGATTTTACTTGTACCTGATTATATAATGGAGGATAGGAGAATCAGGCAATAGTAATTTTAATCCCTGACTATCTTTCAT
Organism: Erpornis zantholeuca; assembly: GCA_013400515.1. Classification (NCBI taxonomy): domain Eukaryota; kingdom Metazoa; phylum Chordata; class Aves; order Passeriformes; family Timaliidae; genus Erpornis; species Erpornis zantholeuca. The sequence continues at coordinate 48,197 of VZTN01002262.1, read as the reverse complement.
TCAAATAAAACATGCAAAGAGATTTAGTGAAAGGAAGAAATGTGAATGTTGTACCACAAGAGCAAACATTCTGCAGTGAATTCTGCTGGGTGGGACACTGAACTCCCCCTCAATTTGCCCTTTTCCAAATATTTTGGGGTTGGTTTTGGACAAAAAGGCGGTGTTTGAAATGGCAGCTGTCTCTGTTCAGAAGGCTGCAGAGCATTGCAGGCAGCCTCCAGCCCAGGTGCAGCTCTGGGGGAAGGCTCAGCTCCAGAGCAAGTGCTGCTCAGACTGTCACAGTCCTGGGGTGGAGGAAAAGAACCACAAACCAAAACACTCAGTACTGTGTTGAAGCAAGCCTGGGTTTTGTGATCCCCATTTTCCAGTTTTCACTGGGGTATTTATGTCCAGACTTGGAAGCTCGAGGTTTGCAGTCAAAGCAGCATTGAAAAGCTGACCCATGTATAAAATTTTAAAGACAGCATGGTAATTTTTCTGTTGTCAACACAGAGTATATATTTTCATTTTTTGAGATTCTTTCTAAAAATAATGAATATTGTACCATAACTTAAGAAACACACTAGATTTTTTTTGATAAGGCTCTTCTAGAAGCCAATATCTTCACAGAGAACAGTTCTAGCTCTGCATCCTGTAATGAATGGTTGGCTATCCTATTGTCAGATCTGGGAACAAAAATTAAAATAAAAAAACTTTTATTAAGTAAGGAGGTAAAGGGAACAATATTAAGATATTGAGGTTTATATTTTTCCTGTGCAACTCTAAATGGCAGGAGGTTTTATTGCTTACAGAGAAATTCATTTATCAAGGTACTCCACTCACAAACTGGTAACAACAGATCAGCCTTAGAGTGCTCCTCGAGATACAGCTCTGAGACCCACAGCTTGGAGTCAGGAGTGGGAAACCAGGAGCAACAAAGGATCAAATGCATTCTCCTTACTTTTTGTATCTGGCTCGTCCTAATTGATCCCAGCAGACTTCCTCGTGGCTGGACTACCCCAATCAGCCCCACCTGCATCCTCACCTGGAGGAGCTTGTCTCTTACCCAGCAGCTGGGGCAGCACCTTCGGGGAAGAAAAGGTTTCCTCTGTTACTCCAGGGAATGTTTTTAACCTCGTCACTGCTGTGTACATTGCTGGGCAGCCAACACCACAGATGACAAACTGACACTTGCACTTCCCAGCACACCCTGTGTTCGCTTGTACTCAGTGGTACTCCACAGCTGGATTAGATATTTCAAGTAGCTAGATTTTTAATTGGTTTTCTAAATGTTTCATGCACTTAGCAGTCTTTAATCTGTCTTTAATCTGTCTTCAATGTCTTTCTCTAAAACCTGATAGCAGGAGCAAGAACTACAATGCTTTTAAAACAGATACAGTTTTAATATCTGGACCACTGAACTTACTGAACCTTTGCTGAAACACATAAAAATATCCCTCTTAAATGTTGGGGTTAAAAAATTTCTGAACAGTTGTTGCTGTAGAATTTGTATATGTGTGAAATTACACGTTTCTAGGTGCAAAAACTGCTAAAGCCACTTAATAAATAGGGTATCTTTTTCAGGATTTTAGCCAAGTATCTAAATCAAGAAGCACTAAAGTCTCTTTAAGAGAGACCACTTGTGTATGGTTTTTACTTTCAGGTCTGGATATTTAAATACAGTTGGCTTGTGTCTAAAGTTGTAGATTTCTCCAAGCATTTTATCTCTCTTGCATATTTCTCCAAGCATTTTTTAATATTATTTGAAAATGACTAATCGTTTTCTGATCAAAATAATACATATTATTCAGAAGCTCTGACTGATGTAAAAACAAGAGTTTTTACATCTGTGTATAAACATGAATGACATGGTGGTTATATCCTCTTTAGGTGTAAAGGAGTAACTGTGGAAACTGGTAACTCTCTTAACTTTTGGTTTTCCTCTCAGACTAAATTGAAAATGGAAAAAATGATTTAGCACCTGAAAGAAATTTGGTGCTCTGGATGTGAGCCTAGTTTCACCCCTTTCTGATTTCTTTCTTCATCTATTGCATCTATCCCTGAAATATCAGAATGCAAATGCATTAACATTCATTACATCTGCTGAGGTCAGAGCATACGAATAATTCCAAATTAGGGATGGTGACTTATCGTGTCCTCAGTGTAGCAGACCTCAAACACTGACCTGTTCAGCTGTCATGGTGTAACACCATAATACAGGCTTGGCTTACATACTGAAAGTTAGAATCTGTAGTAGGGCAGTACGGAGTACTGCACTGCTCTTTTGTTCATCTTCTTTTCATTTTCCTCAGCAGAGCTGTTTCAGGTGCTCACTTTTCTCCAGAGCACTGAGCTGTTCTGGCATCCTGTGCAGTCAAAGGGGGCTGCTGAGCATTGCCAGCAGCATCCAGCAGCAGAGAGGGAAGGGATCTGAGCTGTGCATCCAGAAGGGAAGGGAGCAGTGCCTCCTGCCTCACACAGGGCAGCAGCTGCACTGGATGGAGTGTGCAGTGAGCAGTGCTGGCTGTGCCACCAGGCTCTGCAGCCACTAAGTGTTCCTCCTCTGGCTGCCTCAGCACTGCTAACATCTGCAAGTTTAATGCATACACATAAAATGTGAGTTCTTCTCCTTCCAACAGCTGCACAGCTCTCATGCCAGTCACATTCAGTTAAGGTGAAAAAAATCCTAATATTGCTCCTACCAGTTACAGAGCTTAGGGTTTGTCAGAAGGGGAGAGGTACCTGTGGTTTTGTTGTTTCCACCGCCAGCTAAGCTTTAACATTTTTGTGTAAATAAGCTTTAATTTCTTTGTGGCTCTAGTAGTTATTTAAGTATAGTGAGAGTGGAGACCTGAGAGATACATTCCAGTATCTGAAGGGGCCACAGGGAAGCTGGAGAGGGACTCTTCATCAGGAGCTGTAGTGACAGGACAAGGAGTAATGAGTACAAAGTGAAAGAGTAGAAATGTAGCTTAGATTTAGGATGAAATTTTTTTACTATGAGTGTGGTGATACATTGGAATAGGTTGCTCAGGGTGGTAATCTCACAAAAGAAAATACAAGGTTGACTTGAGACTTCAGTGGCAGATCTGAATCATTCCACCAAATTACTTAGACAGCTGGTTTAGTTTGTTTATGTCTTATTGAATTGTGTGTGTATAGGTGATTAACAAAGGGCAGGATAGAAAGGGGTCTCTTCTAGCAAGTGGCCCCAGAAAATGTTTGTAGTTTTAAAACCCTGAAAGCCCAATGAGAAAAAAAGGATTGGTTTAAAGCATATAAGAGAAGTTTGTTCAGGATAAATCTGTGTCCACCACAGAGCAGGAAGCTGCCCTTGCTTGCTTCATCCTAATGCCCACCAGGAGTGAGACCTTCAAAGCTCTTCATGCAAACCCTACACACACTCACACTGGAGGAGGTGCCAGGCTCCCAGTGCTGTACAGACACTGCTTGCCCTATTGCATTTTATTTTCATTCTTTCATGACAATATATGAGAAATTCTTATTAAAAATACTGTATTTTACTCCAGATTTAACTTTCTAAAGGGTTTTTCATTTCCCTTGCTTTTCAATATATGTTTGAAATATCCTGTCTAGAAATTCTCCGGTGCTGCTGGTATTTCATTCTACTGAACTATTGTTTTCATTCTGAGAGTCGTCTTTTCCTTTCTTCTGAAATAAGACCTAGACTAAATACCAGAATTCTTTCACTGCATATTATGGCTGAGTGCACTAAAATATAAGAACCTTGATTTAAGGTTTTTTGAATTAAAAGATCGTAGGCAAGTGTTCATTTGAAGGTTCAGTGGCATTTTGAAATGAGAACATCGTATATAAAGATGTCAGAGATGGAGCCTCCCACAGTGAGGTTGAAAGAAGAAGAACAGGATGAATAGAAGAGATTCTGGGTTCCAGGGAATTTTAACATCTCGTTACTTGAGATTACTGTACATATAATTTTCTAATATTTTGTATAATAGACTTTGAATGTATTGGTTAAAATTACTTCATGCCTGGCATCAATTTAGTCTTATTCATTATCTCTCTTAAATAAAACCTTAAAAATAGCTGGTTTCAGTGAGTGAGCAATTTTCTCATAGGTACAGATTCTTCAACATTTCTAAAGTGAACTTGTAAATGAAAACAAACTAGGAGGTAGCAGTGCCTCAGCATTTCTTGATCAGCCTGGTATTATATGAATCAAGTAGTTATAATTTTAACTAACTTTATCATTTGTAGTTTGCACCATATTTCATTGCATTCCAGATTTTAATAATCCTGAAATTAAAGCTCTCTCTACATAAATGATGCTGATTTTCAAAGTCTGATGTCAGTGATTGTGATATTATAATTTGATATATATGGTCAGTACTTTGATCAGTGGGATAGAACTGTGCTTGCCTAAGGTAGGGCTGGGTTTGGGCGCCAGTGGAAGAATTTCTATATTTGGTCCAGTAACTACCTTGACCCAGTAGTGGAACTGAACTCATCAATGACCTCATCAACTACATCTTGTCTTAAAACTTGTGTCCATTTCTATTTCTCACTTCTATGACACAGCTGTAATCTGGCTTTAAGCAACTGAGATATTAAATGCCTGATTACATTCTTCAATATCTCAAGTTTTTAAAAACGTCCCATTAAAACATGTACCATATGCTTTCTATCTTTGTACCAGGGGTTTAAAATTGTAAAATTTGTGACCTTTAAAAGTAGAAAGCAAATCCATGGCATTTCTAGATATCTAATTTAGGTAAATATTATGTAAATTTATAAAATCTTAGAGCTGGTTGTCATACAATTTCATATCTGAAACACCTATTGAAATTACCCAGTAAATAAATATATGCATTTATTTAAGACAAATAAACACATTTACTATGTAATCCTTCTTGTATTTGGAAGAGCTTATAAATAAGTAGTTAAACCCAAGATTCCTCCCTTCTGACAGTGAAATGTAGTGTTCCAGTAGGTTTACATCACTATTTCTATTTCTTATGCTTTGGGGTTGTGTCCCAGTGCTTGAGAGAAACTTTCTGTTCTAGATACACCGGGATACCACTCCATGTCTGTTGCAAAACAGTGCTTGGATCTGAAAGGAGAAGAAAAAGCAAGGAAGGATGTCTAAGAAAATAGAACTGTCTTCCATTTTCTTTCCTGTCTGCTGGGGAAAACAGAGATGATATTCTCTGAAGAGAGAATTTCTTCAGAGTTTCCTTCCTTGAAGCGCTGGAAGTAGCTTCTTGTAAAGTAATTATATTGTGCCATGCCAAAGAGTTTTTTAAGAACAGGTTCAATATTATCTTTGTGAGAAGTAGAGGTGAGATCCTCTTACTTTGCAAGTGGTGGAAGGTGGAGGTCCTTGAAATAATGGTCGTTTTGACACAGTGAGAAATCTGGTCTGGTAATATCTGGGAAATTTTGAGAGTTGGTATTAATCAGACAGTTCAAAAATATTTGGGAACCCTTGCTCTAGATTATCCTTCCAGCTCACCATTTCTGCCACGTTTTGACGCCTGCCTGGGCTGCTTCAAATACAGCTAATTTACAGTGGGACTAGTGTGAGACACCAGCCATGTTCATACAGACATCTTCTTCCTTTCCTCTTTCCCCTTTCCTCCTCCTTTCCTGTTGGAAGCAGGGGTTGCCTAGAAGGGCTCTTTGCTTTCTGAGGTAAAAGGTGGGTCAAAAAAGAGCACATTGGGAAACACCACAGCATCTGACCAGCTTCTGAGGAAAGTTCCCTCACCTAGGGATGTCCCATGCCTTGGGAAGAGGTGGATCACAGCAAATGGAGCATCCAGGACACGGCAGCATTCCCTCTGCCAGGGGTGGAAAACCTGTGCTCTGCAGGAAGGAGCTGTGCTGGGACCCCTCCATAGCTCTGCACCACGCCAGAGCCAAGGCAGGAAAAGAGGCAAAAGGAGCTTCCAGCTTAAAAGAAAATTCAGTGGAAACTTCTGACAGAGAAAGAAATAAAATAATCAGGTGCAAAAGAGAAATACAATCTACAATAGTGGGAATGGACTGAAAATGTTGGTGAGTGGCTTAGTTTCAGAGAGGACCACAAAACACTCACACCTGGGCACCTGAGAGCTGAGATAGACACTCACAGAAGTGCCAAGCTAATGAAAATGTGAACCCTTTCCAAACTGGTAACATTTCAAAACCTTCTCCTGTCTTGTGCTGTACTTTATTCCTTCTCCTCCTCTACTAGCTTCTGAAATGAGTTTTGCTTGTTATCATAGGCAGCTTTGCCAGTTCTTACTATTTTATATGAACTTCGAGGTATTTGATGCTTTATTTAAACCCTCAGCTCCTGCAAATGCAAAAAGAATTTTTTTAAAGGTAAAACAAAACTTTCTAGGTCTCATGGTTATGTAGGAAGCTTGAAAGTGTGATCCCAAAAATATACCTTAAGACTTAATCTCTCAACATTCAGAAGTCATCATGTGAATATAAAAAACCCAGGCATGCTGGGGATTTCAATTTCTTGTTTCTTCAATTTTTTTCTCTGATCTCATAGATATTTAGCTTGTTTTTTGGGAAATCCAGTTGATAATCTGTCAAAGTTTGGAGCAGTGCATGTGCTGAATGAAGGTTATAATATTTTTGCTAGATCTTCAAGCCCGGGTGCAAAAAGGGGGCAGAGACTTCTATCTGGAAACTAATGATAAGACATTTGGCACCTCATGGCTAAGGTTCTCCAGTATATCAAGAAAAAAAAGAAAAATGGAAGCCAGAAAAGAAACTAAAAGACATACAGCAATTGCTTCTTAAAAGTTGACATTTGCTTTAGGTGCCCTATAATATTTTTCACTTAGACCATGTGGTAGAATTGCCTGTGTTTGGCAAGAACTTGATAAAAAGCTTATTTGATGTTGTAAAATTTTGGGATTATTGGATAACTGAAAAACATTAATATTTTTTGCAGAAGTGTGAAAATGAGTAACAGAATCATTTGCCATGATTGCATTTTCATATTGATTCTCAAAATAAATCATTTGCCTTTATAAAATTTTTGTTTTCCAACTTGCCTTCGTGACCTGGCCCATTCCTGAAAACTCTATTGCTATGTTTGGAGAGGACAGGAACAGAACCCAGATTTTCAGATTTCCTTTAGGCAAGTTACTTTTCCAGCCCTTTTCCTCATGAAAATAACTTTGAAGATCCTTACTAAAACTAATTGAAAAGGTTGAAAGCTTGTCTCAGATTTTTCCCCCTTCTAAAGCTTATTCAGAAGCCTCCTAGGACAGGGCTTTAGGGTCTGTGGGCTGCTCAAATTGAAGGCCAAATCCTCAGAGGTGCTGAGCAGCATCAGCTACAGACTTGGCTTCTTGTTAGTAGTGGCTTCCAGCAACATCTGGGAATGTTCCAGCTCCATTCCAGCTCCTGCAGGGATCAAGACTTAGTGGCTCTTTGCAACTCCCAACAGGCATTTGTTCAGGGCTGATACATTTTTAGAGTTCAGTTTCCCTTGCAGTAGGATGTTTTCAAAAGCCTGTCTGGTGTGCAATAACTTTGCATATTGCCAGAGATCCTCCTCATGCAGCTGAGAGTTGTGTCTTACACAGTCAAAGCTCCTGATTCTCTTTGCAGTCTCCACTTGACAGTTCACTTGCTTGGACAGGAATGTATTCTGGGGAACCTTAAGCCTAAATTATTTCTCAGTTTGATGTCTCCTCTCCAGTAGTAAACACAGTTTCACTTGGAGTTGCTGACAGTATGATCCAGGACCCCTCCCCTCTCCCATCCTTGTCACAATCACCTCTCTAAATGCTTTACCCATTACATTCTCATTGTCTTGAATTTATGCACTGAGGAAAGTGGGCTCCCAACATTATGAATGTTGCTTTCAGTCTACTTAGCATGTCATTTTACTGCCACAGACAGGACTTTCCCCTCTCCCTCAGATGTTTTCTGCTGAGAACGTTGATTCCAGTTCTGTTTTCTGATCCAAATATTCTCCTTTTTGTATCTCCTTCTTTTAGGGAAATCCATAAAAAGTTGCTAAATCCAAGGACTCAAAATAACAAATACAGCCATTACAACCCTGTGATAAGCTGGTATAAACTGGTAATAACTGGCAATATCAATAATTACCCAAACTTACATCGAGCAGACTGGAGAAGAAACATGCCATTTGTAACATAGAAGCTTACATAGAAAATGTGATCTGAATACTAATAGGATAATATATTGGATTTATATAGTGATTTTTGGGGGCTATAACTCAAAGTTTTCTAAGCTGAATCATTAACTCTTTTTTACAGATGAAGACAAAGCTGAAGTGAGCTGCCCAGGTTCATGCTGCAGGTAAGTGGTTCAGCTCAGAACAGTCCAGTGAATTGTCTGGAGAGCTCTTTTGGCTCCCTTATTATTTACCTTAGAAGTCTTCAAACAGTGAAATGAAAGAGAAGGGGACATGAGAGGAAATTAAACCATATAAAGACAACTAGTCAGCCAACTCTTCCTTCTCAAAAGCACAAAATAAAAGTTTCATTCAATACTAACAAACCCAGATGTCACCAATTAAGAGAAAAAGTAGAAACAGACAATTCAGGCCTTTTGTTGTTGTTTTTAAAAGTGCTTTTTCTATTGAAGCCATACACATACATATGATGCAGATCAGACTAATAATACACATTTCCAACTTCTAGTCTTTGTGATAGCAGTTGGTTCTGTGTTTGCCAAGCAAAAGCTTAAATAGAAATAAAAATCAGAATACCAAATGACAAATTCCAACACTAAAAAATCAAACAAACCAGCAAATCATTTTCCATATCCCAATTTCCAATAATGGTTCTGTACATACAGAAATAAACAAGCTAAGAAATATTTGCACTCATTTGCAATGACACTTGACACTCAAGTGTTTTAATCTTTTCAAAATATTAGGCGAAAACTAGGCTATTTTTTGTGTAAAATGTTCATAGAGTTATTTCATTTCCCTCCCTGCAAACCTCTCCGAGTGCTCTCGTGTGTGACTTAGGAAAGCAGCATGCATGGGCCTTCCTGGCTTTCTCTGGAAAGGTCTGGGTCTGAATGCAAAAAGGAACTGAAAATGTAGCAGTGTTGGCTATTGCTGTGCACAGTTTCTAGGCTTGAGCTCTGCACTGCAAGCTGAACTTTGTTGTAGGCATGGAGTCTCCATGAAGAGCACATGGGGAGAGAAGATGCTTCACAGGAGCTACAGATCTCCCTGGTACGTGGAGTCACCTGGAGGAGTCCAGGAGCAGCCAGGAAAGCACTGAGGTGAGAGGTGTGTGGTGCTGACTCTGCTGGGCCAGTGATCCACAGCTAAATTTATGGGGTGGGCTTGCAAGTGTTGTTTTCCTGTGAAATTCGTCCCACAGCACATCAAGACCACCAGGGCTGGGCAAGGGAGAGCAGGGCTCTCTTCACAGCAACAGCCTGCAGCTTAGCTTAGGCTTTAGTGTGGTGTGAAACTCTGCCCTTATGCTTCAAACCTCCTTCTCTTGCAGCAGTATCAGTTCAGTGGAGTTCCATTTGGGTAAATGATGTAAATCTGGTCATTTCTGAGGAAGGGGCACTGCTGTGGGGCATTCAGATGTAATGGAACACACAGAACACGTGTGTGGTAAAACGTGGCATTAAACATCCATTCACACATTCTACCCCTTGGCTGGCATGGTGGAAGTGTTCACTCAGTGTTCCTTTCCAAACAGGAACCTGGGACTGATTATAGAAAGCTTTGCATCAGAATCATGTGAAACTCGTGGGTTTGAGTTCAGAGGAAACGTGGGAGGTTCTTGTTATGATTTCAAGTTCACTTGAATTTGAAACTCAGGATGAGACTTAACGGAGGGGAAGACTGAACACAGATGGATCCACAGGAAAGAATACATTCAAATCCCTGTGAAATGCAACTGCCAATGGCTTAAGAAGGAATCTTCATTCAAAACCTTTAAACAAATCAAAACACATTCCTCTCTCTTAAAAGTCTGACTCTTAATGCTACCAAATACCTCTTTTTCCACTCTGGGCAATACCATATTTTTAGGGAAAAAAAAACAAAACAGAAAATAAAATGCATAATACGTTACCCAATGTCCCTATAACAGCTCTAAAAAGCAGAGGAAAAGTATGTTTTAATTAATTTATAAACAAAAGATTATTTCCTGCACTGCCAGCAAAAATCCTGTTCGCCGACAAGGTTCTGGCTTCAAACATTATCAGCAACTGGCAGGATGAGTCCTTTTATGTAAATGAATTCATTATTATTAATTTCTGCTGGTGCTGAACGATTTATGAACTGCTTTTCGAATATGGAATAGTGGTTCATGAATCAGAGGGGAAAAAATGTTCAAAAAGTCCTGGGTCGATAAATAACAGTAGTCATTCATGAATCCCGCCCATGGTGTCTTTTATCTTCAGTAGGGAGAAGATCAAAATGATAAAATAGTAATGTGCCAACAAAAAAGGATTGAATGGGCAGAGACTGGTAACATTGTCCTCTCCGAGCCTTAATGGGCAGGGATGGATGGTGACAGACAATCCTTCACTAGCAGGCAGCTGCAGAATGTGATTCTCCCAAGGTGAAGTGCTCCTTTTTCCTGCCACACTGAGCCAGAATGAGAGGGAACTGCTGAGCAGAGCCTCACATGTGCCCCTGCCCCACAAACACGCATGAGCTGTGGTCGAGGGATGGGGCTTTGCCACTGCAGCTTCCTCTCCAAGAATCCACCCTGCCCTGCTCAGACTCCACGATTGCAATCCTCCCCAGCAGCCTCCTGCTTCCCCCACATCTCCTGCACCTCCTTACTGATAGTCTCCCTGGAACTGGCATGGCTTCCAGTTCTTCTCTGCAAGGAGTGCAGCACCCATTGGATTTTAAACACTCTCAATTCTAAGATGAAGAGAGATAAAAGGTACTTGATTGAAAGTGAGAAATCTGGCAGCTGTTCACTCCTGTTCTCTGAGCACACCATCAGCCCTCAGCAGACTAGAAGCCTTCAGCAAAGCACAGTGTATACAACAATAGACGTCTGCCTCTCTTAATGGACACCTAGCTTTTCATCTGTATTTGAAGAAATCAGGCTGAAAATGCTGTGTATTTTGTGATGTGGTCACAGAAGTGGTATTTTCTCCTTTAGGATCTCTTATGTGCCAGTCACCACAAAGAATTGGTCCAAATTTAACCCCCGGGTAATTCCATTAAAATCACAAAGTCGTGCCCAGAATGAGTTTAGCCCATTATTACTTCAATGTTAAATATAGGGCAACGCTATAAAAATGGAGTAGAGAAGGTCATAAAAAAACCTGTTCTCTAAGTAGCTTGTCTTTCTACACTTTCGATATACAACGAAACTGCATATTGTGATTGTTTGCCCTTAAACAGCTTTGCTTGGGAAAGAATTTCAAACTCTTTTCAGGCATTAGCCAAAACATCCTGTGAGGTATGGGGCATTAGCACTAAAGGTGAGGTATATGAAGAAAAAGCTACATGCCCAAGGTCTTGAAAAGATTTTGGCAGACTCAGTAGTGAATCTAGAATTACAGATTATTTTTCCTGTGGAACCAATAGTCAAAAGTATCTTCCAGCAGAGGAAAACAAAATGACAGACTTGTAGCTGGTTTTTAACCTTGTTCTTATATGTAATTCAACCTCGTATTTTGACCATTTTCTTTCTTTCAGATTGCCACGGGACACAATCTTGTGCTTCTGAGCTCAGCAACGAAGTTTTAATCACCCCAATATACATCTTTCCACGATATATATTTTTCTGTCTACCAAAGACATAATGGCTGCTCCTTTTATGGGAAACCAGGATTTAATCCAGTAAGTCTGTGAGAATCAATATTCTTGTGAAATGACACCATGTTGAAGTTATTTTATGTTATGTTGATGGTTAGCTAATTTTGTAATGGAGACATTTCTTCTAGAAGCAGACATAGTATAATTTAGTGGTAAAAACGTCAATCACAAGGGGTTGAACACTTATGTCAGGGCAGGAAGAGGGCAGATTTGTTGATGGAAATGTATCTATATACTCTTTGTGGCACTTTGACCTGAAATATCCATTTTGGTTATAATTTTGTTTTGTGAAAATGACATCAACTGCAATCACTAATGTAAAAGTGACACTGGAATGCTTTGTTCCAGAGGCCTGATTTAAAAAGTCTTGCTGCTCTTTGTTGTAGTTGCAGCTTCTCAATAGCAAGGAATTAAGGTACTCATTTGACTGCTCCTTTTTTCTCTCTGTAGAACACCACACTGTTTTTTTGGTTTTTTTTTCCCTACTGTTTAACGTTTTTTAGATAATAAATATATAGTTTGTTTCATAATGACCTTGAGGTAACTGAGAGAAAGGAGGCAGGTTCTCTGGTACTTTATGTGGATATACTTTTGTATGGTTTTTCTTCCTAATGCCAGTTAACCACCCACCCAAAGCCATAAAAAGCCAGTAAAAATGGGTAGGAGAGGATGGAATAAAATAAGTACAGAGATTGAGAAAGAAAGGTGACAAGGAAGGAGACAATGAAAAAGCACAGTGCAGGATACAGGGAACATAGGAATGTCTTGTTTGTGACTTTAGTGGTTTTTGTTTGGGGATTTTTTCACAAAATCCACATCAATTCAATGGACTCTTGTATTCTTATTTCAGGTCTACAATGGTGTAACTAAAAACAGAATCTGGCCAGCCCTCAGCTTAACGAATGGGAAAAAATCACTAGGAGCAATGTGAATTTTACAGAGGAGTTGTGCTATCCAGTGAAGTACTGCCTGTTGTCTATTTTCTGCTGCACTATCCTCTCCCAGAAGAGTGCCTTGTACCAAATTATATCATGACACCCTAATTAGTAAAGGCTTGACCTCTGGGCTAGTCCTGACAAATCTGCACTTCAGTGTAGAGTGATTCTAGCACAATTGAAATTTTAATTTAGTTTAGGTAAGGAAGGGGTGTTTTACTAGTAAAACACACTCCATTCAAGCTCTCCCATCTTCTGTCCCTCCATTTACAACCCTTGCATGACTATCACAAAGAGCTGACAGCTCACTTTTCTCTAGAAATCATGTTTTTTCACTGAGATGTACAAAATCCATAATCTTCTTTGTAAATCTTCATTCTTGGCTCCTTTTCAGGCAAACAAGATGACAGAATCAGAGACCATCCAATGTCCTGCTCTGGTGAGTCACGATTTTATCACTTAAATATAGAAACCATTTAGAGTCTGGGGAGATCACAACTTTAGAGCAGATCAGAAAGCGGGAAATTGTCCTATATTTTAAAGCCATGATCCCCAAAGATGTTTCTTTTTAGTGGCATTCAAGAATCTCTATAAAGTTGATTCACTGGAGAGTCCTCAAACAACCAAAGTCTGCTCATTAGGGAACGTAGAGCACTGCTCCCAGCTCCCCTACCAGGGCTGGTGGGATAAATTGTAGGTGCTTATACAAAACCATATTTGTTTGCATGCCATCAAGCACAGACAGGCAGCTTCTCCAGGTGGATTGGGAGAAGGTAGGATGGGAAAGCATCTGATCCTCCCAAAAGTTAGGACTGCTGAGCAGTCTTAGTGTGGTTGCTGATTTACACACTGAAGAAGAAGCAAAATAAGACTGAAATTATGTTCACTTTCACACTTTTCCAATCAGATCTTGGGTAGTTTGTGCTGCAGAGAAATGCTGACTGGCAAGAACAAACTCATTATTAAAATAAGAAAAATGTAGCTAACATTTTGGGTCTTTTTGGTTCTTTTTTAAAGCAGAATTTTTGTTGTTTTTTCTTAACCCTAGACATTTTAGTTCTGGCCATTTGCATAGGTAATATTGCCATCATATTTATTCACACTGCTCATAAAAGAGCACATCACAAAAGTGCCTGGAAAATAAAACTCCAATGAGAAGGGACCCATCAAGTTTAAATGGAGGTTTATATTGCAGCATTATGAGAGAGAGGCTTGCACATTTGCAGCTCCCATGGCAGAAAGTGAAACTCTAAACAATTAAAGCAGCACAGACATCCTGCCCTAAAGGACTGTAAGCATTTAAAAAAGCAGCCATGACCTCTCTTTACTGGGCCTGTTTTCTATTTAATTTACAGTCTTTATTAGCCAAGAAAATCTTGGCTGGATCTTAGTCAAAGTGATGAATATACAAGCATTTTGATCTACAATTTGAGACACTTCAAAGTATTCTTTACTTTATGATCATTTGTAATCAAGGTCAGAGCTCTGGTGGTAATTTAGATACCACCTAAACATATTTATAATATAAAAATTGCTTTGCAGTAGCATGCATAGTGTCCTTTCTATTTTTGCTCACAGTAAGATTGGCGTTGCAAATGCTCAGGCTCTCCAAAAGTTATTCCTACAAGTTTGTGTAAGCAGCTCCATGTCTAGGTTTCTTTTATTCAGTTCCCACAACGACACACAAAAATTAAGCATATACGTGTGACAAAAAGAAATGGTTTGTTTTCATTGGTTTATTTATTGATCTATAAGCTTATTAACTTTGTTGGGGGAAAAAGTAAATACCAACCAAAAAGCCCTAAAATGTTTAAAGAGGAGTTTTTGTTCTTTTTGTCATCTGTTTTTCTCACTTTTCCATATACTTTGCTTATGCACTAAGGTATAACAAGTCTCAGAAATGTTCCCCTTTTCAAGTACAGAGACTCTCATGCCAGCAGCATCTTGGAGAACAAAAGCTAAAGCTCTGATCACTGTTTTAGCACTGTCATCTCAGGTTCTAGGCCTAATTTTTTTATAGATATGATGTCTCTCTAGATATTTTGTCTTTCTACATCTTTCACTGTAGATTTATGCTTGCTAGAACAAACCTTCTGACTCTTGTACTTCCTGTCTGACCCTTCCACAACCACAACCCACATTTGAAGCCCAGCATTCAGTCCCAGTTTTTCCAGGCTTGGCAGGCACTTACCTTGCCCATTCTCTCTGACTCCACTGCAGGGGTGCATTTCCAAAGTTCATATTGTATCATGGCCCTCTTCCACCAGGCACCCTTTCATCAGCCCCATCTTTTCTCCTGCAGCCAAAAGCATCCATGGATATTTTAAGGCCTACTCACCCAAGTCTGTTTATCCCTATCACATTTACAAGGTACTTACAGATCAATGTGTATCTACCACTCACAACAGATTTTTGTTTGAAATGTTGATTTTTTAAATTTTGGGCTGTAGTCATTTTGTTTTCTTCTGCAAGGGTCCAGTCCTGTAAAAATCTGCCAGCCACTACACTTGCCCTTCTTCACATCCTCCCTTAAAACTCTCCTCTGCTATGACACCTTAAAAAAATGATAGTGGTTAAGCAGCTGATGTGCTGTGACTGCATAGTGATCATAATTATCTCTCAGTTACCTTGTCATTTCTGCCCCTCTCCCCATCTGTTTGCTGTCACTTGTCTTTTGCTTAGATCAAAGACTCTTTGGGGTACAGACCATGCTTGTAATTCCTGTGCATTTGGATACTGTCCTGAGCAAGGAATCTTGGGTTCTAGGCACGGTTGCAGTGCACATAAATAAAAATTACTGTTTCTAAGGTAGAATCCTCTGCATTTTTGTATGCATAAATTATACCCACATCCTGTAATCCATTTTTCAGGCTAAACAATTAACTTCAATGGGAGTTGAGCCAGGGCAGGAGTTGGCCTATAGTCTTTACTCAAAACAAGCAACATAACATATTATTAATCACCTTAAATAGAGACTATCACTTTCAGTGCTGCAATCCTACCTGTGGATAAAATAAATACCTTTCCAGAAACCTTATGACTTTTCTCATTTACACTAGGCCAGGCTGCTCTGGAGAAAACTATTGTTCTGCAGGGGATAACAAGATTGCAGTGACTCCCTGGTCATATTCCCTTCATGTTGATTGCTTGGAGGTTGGCAAAGGGTGGTGAATACTCAGCAGAGTCAGTTGTAGGCCACCCTGTCTCTACCCAAGGGGTCTAGAGGCAGTTCTTCCTTCCCATGCAACGTTTTCATCTCCCACTAGGGCAACACAAAACTTCTGGGGGCTGTAGTTTTGAGTGTTATTCTGAATTTTGATAATATCCTCAAATACATCATTATCCATACTGTAACCATAGCCTGAAAGCTGCAGGTTATAATTCACCAAAGTCTTGGGGAATCAGTTTGGCCAGGAGTGGAGCTGGGGATGAATCTCAAGCTCTCTGTACATGCCTGCATCAGAGCTGTTGGTGGGAGAAGTGGTTCCAGGGGCCACTGTCTCCTGCACAGTTCCTGAGGAACGACAGCTGTGTGCTTCCTCCTCTGGAACTCGGCAGAGCTGCAAAGGAGAGCAAAGCCAAAAATAAAAACATGCGCAAAAGCAATGAGCAAAATCTGCCAGATTCAAAGAGCTGTTGTACTGCTGGAGAGCAGCCAGAAATCTCTGGAAGTCCCCTATTCACACAGTGGCTTGGTTGCAATTACTTCCCCCCACAGCCCACCCCTTCTGTCCCCAGGTGAATCTTGTCTTGCATCTATAAGGCAGCCTGCAAAAAGCACACACACTTCTTTCCCCCACAGTATGATGCTTGTTTTACAGGCTTTCTGCCTGAAAATATGTTTTTTCTCCTCTTCTCTTGCAAATTTTGGGGCTTCCTAAGCTACTGATGAGTGAAAGTGAGACAAGTTTTAACATCCTCAGTAAATCCAGCCTGTGTATGCTTACTTCCCACTCAGATTGATTGTTATTTTAACAAAGTGTTTATCTTAAATAAATGCTCATAGATCAGGCTGCTTTCCACTTCCTGCCAAAGTTTGGGTCATTAGATGCTGGGCTGTAAATGAACCATGCAGATAAGACTTAATGTTAAATACCTAGGACTTCTTCATAAAGGGAAAGGGGCAGGAAGGATAAGGATCTCCTTGCTTCGAGCCATGAGACAGCTATTGACTTTCTAGCACTGGGAAGGAACCTTCTGAAGCATTTTCTGTTTGCCATCAGCAGCAGCAAGGTGCTGAATTAGAAGCACAGTTGATGCTGGTGTGATTCAAAACCCTCCATTTCCATTGGCATAAGGAAAGTGCTTATAGCAAACTTAGTCCAGTGGAATATGGGAACAGGAGTAAATTCCAGGTTCTTCCCTAGCCTTTTACAAATGAACCTGGCATGTTTTTTGTAGAAAAGGGAGTTTGGGTTTGTGGTTTTGGTTTCCTTTTTCCCCTCAAAGGACATAGTAATTGCATAATTTTATACTGAATTCAGTTTTTACTGTATTCTCAGTAATTGGTCTCTACATACATATATTTTAGAGCTTCTTAATCAATTCTTTCTGTGTTATTGGAGAGAAACTTATCGCAATATTTTTAGTGGAATACTATGGTAGATCTAAAAATTGCCTATTCTTTCCTACCTAGGAAAAGCATGCAGTACTGAGCAGATAAAGCAAAACTTCATATTTTACATAATTTAGTCTCTAATTATACAAGAGTGATGTGAGAGAGCTACACAGAACCTGACCCAGAATTATGACCAGAAAATAATAATATTATCCTAATTAAAAAACTTATAAGAATTTTTTATTCAGCCTCAAATCCCTGACAGATTTGTATGCTCAAATAATTGCAGCATTTGCAGGCTAAAGATTTAGTAAAAGTTTCATGGAAAAAAAAAATCCCTAATGAATTCTCAGTGTTTTTTAATATTGTTCCTCTTCAACAACAATGATGGCTTTTGGGGACTCTTGCTCACGTATGGGACATGTGGGTCATTCAAAATCTTGAATATTCATTATGAGATGAGCTGGAACTGGATGTGCAATATGTTTGGTTGAAAACTAAATTTTATGTAAATTCTACCAGTGATGTTTTCTGGCTCAGTTAGAATCCATTCTACTGTTTATCTTTATACTAATAATGGTCTCTTGGGCTTCTTTTTAGGCCTCTCTGTACACTTTTTTTTTTCTTTTAAAATGAAAGATTAAGATCCAAAGAAAACAATTTTTAAAGATAGAAATAGAAACACTAGGTAAAAGGAATTAGCAATGCAATCTCTGCATATATTATGTGGAAATCTACTGCAAAATTGCAGCTTGGAATTTTATTCCTAGGACATTAACTGTTTCATATTTGAGCATCATTGCTGCTCTGATTCCCAATTTTTTCAAAACCCCCTTTTTTATATATATTTCTGGATATTTTTGTAATATTTATTAAAATATTCATTCTCCAGAATGATAAATCCAGTTGTCTGGAAGAAATAAAATCTGTGGCATAGCTCTGAAATGAGAATTAACCTTGATTACTACAGTAATTTACTAATCAAAACTGGAGACCTGCTAATCAAGCCTGAATTACCAGCTGCTTGATTTTTATAGTGACATAACCAAAATTGAACATTTGGTAAACAAGGGTCTTATTTATGAGGTGGGGGGGGAAATTGGCATATGGCCATATTCATCTTAATATATTTCTCACTCCAGTGTTGTGATTTCCTTATCAGCTGATGTAGGCATCTCCCTTCTAACCTGAGCCATCCACCTTACCCCAAAATTATGAATTTTCGATTACCCTGGATCTGGAGTCAGAGCAATTTCACATTTTAAGAGGTTTTCTGATCTACCTGTTGTTTTTGGAGCGGGGAAGAACGGCTGAGATATCACAGAAGCCTTGCGTTACAGGGCTGGCCAGAGAGCACCTCGGAATAAAGGAAGCAGAACCCTGGAAGCAGAAAGGAGAGGAATGGAGAAGTGCCAGTGAGCAGACAGCTGGGAAAAGCTGCAGGAGGAATTGGCAAAGAGCATCCATGCGGTGCTGCTGAGCCCCGGGGCCGAGGGGAGAGGGGGACAAGCCCCGGGGGAAATGTGACACTGAATCACCCAGGGAGGCCCTGCCCAGGAACCCCCGGCTGTTCCCGAGAGTGAATGGACAAAGTGCCAATTACTGCAGCCTACCTGATGGGCCTGGGATTGTGAAAGTATTCGTCTGGTTTCCATAAGTGCATCTAATTTCATGGTTTTAACCTTTTTTTTTTTTTTCCTGTCTGATTTCTGTTCATTTTTTCAGCTCCCAGATGGCATCCAGTATCCACCGACACAGAAAATAATTTCCCAGTATTTTCTTTAATGAATGACCTATTATGAACAAGCAGAAAAACCCATATTGTGCAATTCTTCCACAGAAACACTGATCATTAATGTAAATGGAGAGAAGCCCCCAAAATGGGAATCTTTTTTGTTGCTTGAGCCGCGTGTGGTATTTCATTAAGGTGGCTTGTGTGGGGGTTTTTTTTAATGTCTTGTTCAATTGATATTGTCATGGGTAATTGTGCTGTTAAAAAGGTAAAGAACAGAAACACAAAAAGATTATCTCTAGAATAATGTTTACAGCATGAAATTCTCAGCTAGTCAGGCTCTTTTCCATTCTCTGCTTGTTACTTCAGACCTAATTCCCCATTCTCTTAATTCTTAGCATAGAAAATATATACTAAAGCTAGTGCTGCTTCCATTTTTTCACCATTTTATCTCCAATCCTGAAATAATATTTTTCCCTATAAGTCTTAAATGTACTTACAGCTAACAGGAATGAAGGGGCACAGGGATGAATTACAATTGTTCAATGGTTTATAGCCAGTCTCAACCTTGAAGAACACCAGTTTTGGTCACTGTATGTTTAGACATGACCCTGCAAAGCTTCCAGGGGCCACAGCTCAGTGTGGGCCAGGCTCTGAGCTGTGCAGACCCTGGAAGCCCAAATGAGAGCAGCAAAATCCTGCTGGGATCCACAGACAGTCTCCAGAGGGGTTTTAAGTACCAGGAAAATGTGAGCAACCACAAGCTAAAACAGAGTGCTACTCCTAATATTGTGTATGCTTGGCAGGAGGGCCAACCGGGAGGATAAAGATTGCAGATTTCAGGAATGGATTCTCAGGCAATGATTAGAACATTGGAAGGCCAAGAAAATAAGAGTGAAACAAGTGGTTCAGACAGATTTAAGCAAGGGGGGATATTTCCCCCTGACCACTGGAGTAGGACTCTGCTCCTCTCCAGTTCACATCCCTGCTTCTCCCTAAAGCCACAGCTGTGCACCCAGAAAGTTTCCCTCAGAAGTACTCAGCACTGCTTCCCATGTTTAGGATGCCCCATCTCCACCAACAAAATTTCAGAAGCCCAACAACTCCACCTGGATCAGACTGCACTAGGATATAACAGGAGCTCCAAGGAGGACCTGAAGTCACTGAGGAAGGAGCACTTTCAAGGAGGGACTGATGGCTTTGGAGGGAGGGTGGGAAAAAGTTAAAAAAAACAGCAATAGAAGTGGTGGCAGGAAAACTGGGAAGAGGGAACAAAAATGATAAAGTGACACCATAATGCTTTACCGGCTCTAAATGAAGGGAAAATTATGAAAACATTCATTTATTCTTTTTCAGAAAAAGAAAAAAAATAGGGCATAAAAAGAGAAGGAAAAAAAATGTACAGAAAGTAGAAAATGTGAAGAAAAAAGTCAGCAAAAGAAGAGGAATTTGAGAGGAGAAACAAGTGCTGGAAGTAAAAGAGTGGATGGTGGGGGAGGAGGCAGCACAAAGAGATCTGATGAACAGGGCTTTTAGGTAAGTGAATTTTATTTGTATATGTCATTTCCTACTTTTTATTGCACTTCTTTGGCAACCATCCCACAGTTCCATAACCTATGGATGGGTGGGAGGAGGTGGCTAAGAGGGCAAAGTGGTAGTTTTTGGCAGAATATTGACATGACTTGAGTCAAGTCATTACTTGTGATTGTCATTAGACAAATAGTGAAAGTGGGATAATGGGGCAGGTGTTTATGAATCCTACAGGACAGAGAAGGCTCAGTTTTCACAACCTGACTCATAGAGAAAGGGAGAGGCCCAAATGATTCAATGTGGTGAAAGCAATGGCGAGCAGTGATTTCAGCGCTGCAGAGGCCACAGGGACTTATTTCAGATTTACAGGAAGGTTCTGTCAGGGTGCTTCAGCCTCTCAGCAACTTTGGATGGTGGGCACTGCATAGGTTTCTCTACTGGAGACTTCATTTTTTGCAACCATTGGATGGAAATACTTTTCTGTAGCATAAAATGAGATCCTAGCGCTCAAATCTATGGAAAAATATGACTTTCATGAAAAATGTTCTGAACTCCATCTTTTCAGGGTACTTTTGTTTCTTTTTGCCCTCTGTTTGACTCTTTACAGGCTTTCCCCCCTAATTATCTTGAATTTAGAATGGGAACATTTCTAAAACATACAGTGTCCAATAAAATGAGTTAGGATTTTTGAAGACTTTAGAACACATGCAGTAGCTGCCACCCTGAGTCAGACAAAATATCCAACGTTTTCCCTCTGAGAGTGAGAGGAGCAAATGTCTGGGGAAAAAGTGTATGAACTCTGATATATCTCTCATACAGAGCAATCCTTCTTCCCCTGTGTGCTCCTGCCCTCTGAAGATCAGTGTCAGAGACATTTTGATTTGGAGGCTGGATCTTGATCATCATGTTTAGTAGCTAGTGATGGATTTAGTTTGCATGATTTCATGTAATCCCTTTTATGGTCCATTTACACTTTTGACCTCCACACCATCCTGTGGCCATGAGTTCTGTAATTTCATTATCCACTGTGAGGATAAAATACTTCTTTTGTTTGTTTTAAGACTGATGCTTGGTCATTTAATAGAGGCTCCTAGTTCTTGCATTTGTGGGAACAGTTAAATAATGTCTCTGTACGTTAGAAATCAGGTTTTTGAAATGAAAATCTCTTTCAATTTTAAAGCCTTGTGATCAGGCAAGATCCTCCTTTTCCTCTTGTGAATCCTTCCATGAAAAAAAGGAAAAATTCCCAACACCAACTGCAGCCTGACAAAATTAAAATTAATTAAATCAAAAGTGGTTTTACAGTGATCATACTGCACAGATAAGTAGCCTTGGTCTTATTTTATATGTCTTGTATGGTTCCCATCTCGTGCCACATCAGGGTGCTCGTTTCAGTTCCATAGATGTGGAATAGCTCATTTTAAGGCCATTTCCTGTGGCCCAGCTATTAAATCATGAGCATAGTAATGGGAGAATATGATCGCTGAGTTCTCTGCAACAGAGAGAAGGGGAAAGGCTTGGAAAGTCAATTAAAAAATAGGAGTAGGCTTTGTACAAGACACCTGAGCAGGGACAGACAGCAACCTACAGTGGGGTGGGCTAGGGTGTGAGGAGACCAGTTTCCATTTCCTTACAGCTGGTAGTTGTCCAGCATCCTCTCTGCACCACCCCCAGCCCTGCGCTGTGTGTATCGTTCCAGCTAGACTGCTGAGGATACAGACAAAGGACAGATTCCAGGATAAAAATCAAAACTGCTCTGGAAATGCACTGTGTGTGGCAGTATTTGGAGCAGTGGTGAGAGGTTAAAAAAAGGAGTTTGACTCTAACCCAAGAATCAAAATTACTGTCGGAGAATTGAACGCAACACTAGGTGTGATGGAACAAAGACTGTTGGGGGGTCTTGTTTTGTTCAGTTATGACAAGCAATATTCAGCACTTTAAAAGAAACAACAGTGTAATGGTTTTCACTGAACTGTATGAAGAAAGGAAAATTTAACAAATATCACAAAACATGTCACAAATCAATTGTATTGAAAATATATTAGGTTTCTTTAAAAGAAAAGATCAGAAAAGGAAGCAGCACAAGCAGGAGGAGAGACAGCACACAAAGATTTACTTCTGAGTGCTACAAAATATTGAACTAAAAATAACATTAAAGATGAAATTTGCAATGAATCTCAAGCTGCTAAATTCCCAAAGGCTGGGTCTGCCAAAGGCTCTGTTGGTTTCCTCTGTTCTTTTCTGTCTTTATTTAAATATTTCATACAGTTGTCTATGTTCATATGTAGTGCGAACTGTCATTTATATTTCAGTCCACTCTAAAATGGATCTTAGACTATCTCAAGCTGTGCACTGCAGCGAGGAGTTTGGAACTGAGAGGTAAGTTGAAGTGGTAGGGACAAATGAAGACTGATATTTAATGTAGTTTTTGTGTACTTATATTTTGCTGTCATGTATTTTGCCTTAAACTGATTTGTAATTTTCTGCATTTTGTGACATTATGATGTGATGCAAGTGGGGTTTCCATTTAGCAAATACATTGATGTATTTTTTGAGTCGGAGTGGTTGAATTCTGAATTCTGACCTTAGGCTTTCATGTCTGGCAATAACAACATGCAAGTTTAGATCTGCAGTCTTAAATGCTTCTCCTTGTGCTTTGGATTTGCCAAGGTAACCTTTTTAAAACAAGACAGTCTTGAGCTTAATTTAGACTCACTGGTGTGATAGGCCCACAGGGTGCTAAGTATCCTCACGTCTCCCTTGTCTGAGGAACACAGGGCACACCTTACCCAGAAAAATTGGGGCTTACTGTGGAGCTGGATTCACCACCATAGGAGAGATTCTCCCACCCTCCTGGCGCTGGGGGAGGAAGCAGAGGGACCTGTTCTGTCCCCATAAAGACAAATTGCAGCAGTCGTGGTGCCTGGGGCACCGCCAGAGCTTCCTAATTGCTCCCTGCAGGCTGTGAGCCCCCCGGGCTGGGCTGGAGAGGGCACTGCCAGTGGGGCAGGGGCTGGCACCCACCCTGCTCCATCCCTGCGGCAGGAAGCGTTCCCTGAAGGGCTGGGGATGCTGCTGCTGCTGCTGCTGCTGCATCGTGGCCTCAGCTCAGTCCCGTGGCTGACACACCGTGCTAGCTGTTGGATTAGCTAAGAGATGTTCAGGTGTATTGAGCTGGGACTTTGCACTTCTTTTTCACCAGCATGAGGAAGAACAACATTAGTAGTGTTGGACTCCATTTCATCAATTTGTACAAAAGAAAGAATCCTTAAGGAATTATGTTGCTTTCTTGCTTCTGAACAGTAAATCATGCAGAATAAAAATTTTAAATAAGGCTATTAGATTAGGAAATCTAAGAAGCTTTTACTACTTGGGAGCTTTGACTATTAAAAATTGATAAATTGCCATTGAAATACAAGCAGGTCTGCCATATGATAGATCAAAGTTCATTTTTTTTCCCTAATGCAGAGTTAAGATGAGCAGGCTTAGTTTTTGCTCATCTTATTTGCAGATCAAAAACATTCCTTTCTTTTTATTTGAGTGATCAATTTACTAGAAGAGCCCAATGTATACGTTGTGACTGCAGTAAAATTCTTATTCACAAGCCTTTAAGAACTAATACAAGTTGCTGGCATTATGCAAACCTCAGTACACCTCAGCACTGCTGTCCAAAGTGGATAGTGTGTCTCCTCCACATAAGACAGGTGCAAATTGATTAGTTACACTTTGTGAAGTGATATTTCTTAAAATATTTTGACCACATTATTAAAAAGCTAACTCTCAGTGGTACTTCTACATTAAATTAGCAGAAAGACTTCAGAATGTTGTGTTTTAGTGGGCGGTGTTCCATAGAAAGGACTCAAATGACTAAAATGTAAACCTTGGAAAGACACTTTGCTGGCTATTCTAAAAAGCACTGGCTTTTTAGAAATCTACAAAGTGCATGTCAGTGTAGCTATATCAGTTTCTCTTTTTTGTGTATTAAATATCTCTTATTACTTTCTAAGCATCTATAAATCCACTCTGTGGCAATTTTTAGTTTTTGAAAACCTTTTAAATTAAGTAACATGAAAATATGTAATGAACATGCAACATTAAACACTTTCAAGGGCAGCAAATATGATCACATCCTTCAGAAAATATATCTAAAATGTGTGATTTCCAACCCACTAACTTACTTGTAAGTTGTGTAAAAGCTGCAGTTGATAACAAGGTCTTGCGTATCTGGATCTTTGGGTAAACAGTGTCTGCCAGTATAGCTGGAGGAGACAGACATTTCCATTTTTAAGATAGTTCTGTAAAGAAAATCCTTCTGTGGGTGTCCACACTTGGCAGCTGATCTCAGGTCTGGCACGGTGTGCACACACTGCCACAGCTCCCATCATCCCAGGAAGAGAAAATTCCTGCATGTGGCCCCAGGAAGGTTCAATCCTGAAGAGCACTTAAGCACAAAATTAGTTTTAAACTTAAGGGACAATATATAAGTTAGGTACAGACTTTGCTAAAAGATGCAGCATGAAATACATATATTCCAAAAGAAGGGATATAATGTGTGAAAATAAATTGTATGGGAAAGCATCTATAGATAGCCGGGAAGGTAATGAAGGAATCCTTCGATTTCAGTTCAAGGAAAACTTATATTTATTGTATTTTATTTCACATTAATCCTTCAGTCGTCTACCACAGTTTGTGTCTGGCCATGAAATTTTCATCTCTGTAGTGTTATTCTTTGGCACGTAAAGATTTACGGTCTCTGAGCCTGATTTGGCTCATCTTGGTGCTGATGACAGAAATTCCAATTTTGCTCTCAAAGGGCATGATTGAACCAGTTAACATTTATTCCAGCCTTGCAGAAGGACATATTGCTTATTTTATATATAAAGTATGCCAAAATAAGATTAAGAGACTTTATGAACATTGCACAGAAAGTCAGAGGCACATAGTCATAGAACTAAGAATTCCTTTCTTCCTGACTCTCCCTCCCCTGTTTTATACTGTATTTTTGATAATGTGTCTGCATTCCCACAGCAATATTCTTCTGGCACATGATAATGCAATAGTTTTGAAATATGCTTTTCATGTGATGTGTGAAAACATAAAATCTATAGATATGCAGTATACATGGATAAAAGAATTCATATTACAATATGTAGCTACAAGCATAATAAATGGAAATTGATGAAAAGGGACTCTTTCTACTGCTGGGATTTTAAAGAATTAGACAAATGTGTGTAGTTCAAATAAGGCAGAATTTCTGCTTCTTGTCACAGAAAGAGCGATGAACATGTATCAGAAGAGAAAATCAGCTGCTGCTTGGTAAGTACCCTATGATTTTTCTTGACTGCTGCCATTTGGGCCCTACCAAGTCAAGTACTTACTGTGCTGATCAGGCTGCTGGCTCCTTTTTTTTTGTTATTAGATCACTCAAAAAGACAGTCTTCTTAGAATAACTAAAATTATGCCAATGCAATCCCATCTCTTCCAAAATACTTTTATTAATTCATTTACATTTCACGCTGGAGCTAAATCAGTATATTGGTGGAGACAATTCTTGGTCCAGTCTTTTCATGTTGGAGGCAGAAGAGATTCCTAGAGAAGTGACTCTGAATGCTATTTTTCTCTTAGTTTTATAGGCAGTAATTGGATGGTGCAAGGTCGTGCGAAGCAAGCCTTTGTGATCCATATATTTATGCTAAGTGGTTTTAATTTTTATTTTTGTTACTGTTTTAGGAGTAGTAGCAGTAGTAATAGCAGAGGTAGGAGTGTTCTTGGCAGTGCCTCTGTCCAAAGAGCTCATTAAAGGACAGCACTCTGGAGATGATGCCCTATCTGACTGGAACCAGCAGGACACAGGAACCACATCCCATATGATGAATAACAAAAGAAAGGGTAGTTTACATTCTTTGATACATTTCTGCTCGATTAACCCCCAGTGGGATTTTACCCCTCCAGTCACATTTTTTTGTTCCTCTAATCTTCTTTTGTATTTGCTCACTGACCCCGAGCATGTATTTGACTTGTGACCCTATTTCTGTTAATAAAATACAGGCCATCTGACCAGCATTCACACCACTCCACTACAAGGTGATGATTACCTCATTGTAAGTGCTGGGAGTTAGCAACTCACAGGCTAAGGCTGGTGGTTGGGTGGCCTGGAGATAAGATAACCAATGAAGGCAGCAGAAGCAGTTCTGAGCTGTGCCTTCAAAGCCAAGCTGCAGATAATAAACTCCTTCAAAATATCTCATTCTATCCATAGAACTGCATATCTCCTTATGTATTATTCAGCTATTAATTACTTGATAATGTTTAGGGGATTCTGGCATGACAAAAAACAATGAGAGCTGTAATGTGGAAATTTTCAGTATCCGTATGGGTGGTAGTTTATAAAATCAAAATTATCTCATTTCCATTTTGGGTTATCAATTATAATTATATGCATCATGAAAAAAAAATACATCAGCACTCAGTGGCAATAATTTCAGTTTAGTGTTCTGAGGCTAAATTAACACTGGAAAGCGTAGGTGATCTCTTTCTAAGCAAAGTAATATTTGTTTTTTGAGCACTTATAGAAATGTAGGGCAGGTTTTTTTTAAGAAAAGGCATAGTAATGAACTTATTCATGCTTTCATCAAATTCTTAAACCATGAATCTTATGAAAGGCACTGTTAATTGTGTGTTACATGAAAAAAATCATGCCAAAGCCATTTATCAGATATGTAATCTGTGTCTCTGTTTTGTGACAGGAAGCCATTATTTCCACTGAAAAAACAAATCCGTTAAATTTGAACTATTAGATTACAGCAGGGTTAGGGCTGCTTCTGTGCAGTAGAGTCACATCAGGGTCACAGCCCAGTTCTAGAGATGTACTGCAAGAGCTTCATATCTGATTAAGACAAAAAACTGATAAAAATGTAATGCAGACTAACAATATGGAATTATCTGATGCAGTTTGGGGGGATAGGGGCAGGGGGTATAACATCATTCAGTTTATTTGCATATGTTTGTTCTTTCTACTGAAATCAATCTCTTTGAAGGAAGCAAGAAAACTTTAGAAAAAGAAAATATTATTAATGCTGGTAAGAGAACACAGAAGAAAATCTTTAGTAAACATTTCTTTTCCAGTGTTGATTATCATTCTGTCTAATGTTTATTTTCATAGTTTTCTTTGATCCAAACACAAATAACAATAAAGTTAGCTTCATTGCTTTGAACTAACAAAACTATACTGTGGCCAAATTTGGAACAAATTTTTAAGTGGCTTTTTTGTTTTTCTTCAAAGCCGCACACCAGATTTACAGAGTAGATATTTGCATAACTCTCACCCTCTCCTGCACAGGAATGTTTCTGTGGCTAGCAGTGATTTACCTGCCGTGGGCCTCCCTCTGCCTGTCCTGCATCTGGGCTCTCATTCCCTCCCAGTCCAGGGAGCACCCAGGGCAGGGTCAGGGCTCACCCCATCTCTGCTGCAGTGAGAAGGGCCTGGCTGTGGCTCTGTGGGGCTGGCTCGTGGATGTGAGCCCAGAATGTGTCACTGCACCCTCCCTGCTCCCCGAGCCCAGCTGCCACCAGAGCCGGGGTGGCAGAGCACCAGGGCCCTGCCCATGGGCACCTCTGCTCAAGGGGAGCCCAGGGCACGGGTTCTGCCTTGGCCAGCTGCTCCTGCCAGGCTCTGACAGATGATTGTGCTCTGCAGACTTGGAAACAACCGCGTTCCTAAGGTAAATATTGTGCGATTGCAAAACACGTACTGCGGTATTTACCACGGGGCTTGAAACGCGGCCTGTGTTGCTGGGGGTGGTTTAGTCTGTACGTATTTAAAAACTGCCAAATCAGAGATCTGCTCAGGAAACCTGGCAGCACCTGCTGAGGCAATGGTGAAGAGTCTGTATCTGTGATGGGAAACATCTCTGTCACCCTCAGATTACAGCCAGCATGTATTCTGGCTGTTCTGTGCAGCCCTCCTGCACGCAAATACTGGCCCTGAAAGTGGAGGAAGTTATGAATAAAGACCACAAGGTCCAACCTCAGTCAATAGCCACAGAAAAGCCATATGTTGGATAAACAGCCTGCTTTAAGTTTTTTCAGGATATGATACAGAAGCATGAGAGATTCTCAGGTTCTCTAAAACTCAATATTTTTTTGCTCCCCCATTGCATCCCTGTGTTTGTCCCACTGCTTCACCTGGCTGAACAAGGGCATCCAGTCTAATGATCGATTGCCTCTGAGAGAAGATCCAAGCTTCGTTCTTAAATCAGCCAGCATGTGGTTGATGACAGGGACAAAGCCAACCCTCATCACTCCCTAAGCAAATCATCTTCCTCTTTATTGTACACTTTGACCAAATTATGATTTCACCATTGAAATAAGTGTCAGAATTTCCACCAGATTCAGGATTTGGAATTGGACATTAAGTTCTAGGTGCAAATGGCTTCTTAAAGGGTTACTTTTAAATAAGTAGGTGTTTAAGTGCTTCAAGTGGTTATAAAAAAAAATAGCAAATGCAAATAACCTGACTTCAAGTATTGCTAAAAAGTGTCATTAGTAAATGGGTGTTTTTAAGGTTGAAT
This sequence comes from Erpornis zantholeuca, assembly GCA_013400515.1. Lineage (NCBI taxonomy): Eukaryota > Metazoa > Chordata > Aves > Passeriformes > Timaliidae > Erpornis > Erpornis zantholeuca. Next base: position 19,114 of record VZTN01002262.1, on the reverse strand, counting down.
CAGGATTAATCCCAGCGACTGCAAGTGACTCACACTAGTAAGAGCAAAAATTTGGGTTTTGAAATGTGTAGAAGAGTTTTGGCTGAACCTTTTAACTTTCTTTGGAGAGGAGGGGAGGTGATGCGGGAATGGTCTTAGTCGGGAATTTTGGTTTTTTTTAATATTTTTAAAAATACCAAATAGAAATCAGTTGTTAGCTTCTGTAGTTTGTTCCAGTCAAAATAAAGCACTTCTGGTCCTAGAGGAGGGAGCTCAGAAATGGTACCTAAAGGTCCTGCCTAAATGTGTAGAGCTCTTCCCTTTAGAAGATCGTCTCCACTAAAAGCACAACCAAAAACCACTCCTTACCTAGTTTCCTGTATTTTTTTTTTCTTTCTAACACTAAGAAAGCAGGAGTAACAGAGCTGATACTTTAATTATTGTGCAGTTCACTTGATATGAATATAGTTAGGAAAAGGGGACTGAAAAAACTTCACACATCCAGGCTCTGTTTCCTCAATTGCTGGCAGAGGTAGCATAGGCATGAAGCCCAGAATGAGTCCACAGCAACATCCACTGAAGCTGTCCCAGGGAGCAAAGCTTGCAAAGTCAGCTTCAGAATACCATCTCTTGATGGAAGAGTGTGAATCAGAGCACTTCCAAAAGTCACTAACTTTACATTCTTACTTAATTTTGAGTAAAAATACACAGAATGCTCATGTGCTAGAAAAGGCTCTTCCCATTTTGTGTTTTGGAAGGAAACAGAACTTTGGCATGGCGAAGCAGAGTCCCTTGTATTTCCTCATCCCTGAGACTGCTCAGAGCTAAGCACAAAGTTGTGCTCAGTGTTCTTCCTTCCTCCCTTTTTGAAAAAAATGTTTCTACCCTGCCTTTCTGCAAAGATGAGTAGAAAGCCTTGCAGATGGGTGTAGAAGCATCTGCCTGAGCCTGCAGAACCCTGAAACAGCAGCAGTGAGAGGTATAATGCTTGGAAACTCAAGAGGGTTGGCTATGCCAGTGCTGAAACCTCAGCATGTGTTAAAGCTCAAAATAAATGGGAGTCCATGTACAAATAAATAATAGATGGCTTACTGTAGTGATGGCTCCATTTTGGAGGGGTTGTGTTTGGTTTTTAATGTGCAGCTAAATAATAGTAAATGTTCTATTATTTTTATATTCAAGTAAAACAAAACATTTGCAGTTATTGTGAGAACATTGCCACCAATGGCCTAGGCTGAGGTGGGTGCAAAGCTTTTGTGGTGCCTGGCAAAGGATGTGGGTGATGTCCTGGCCCAGCTTATTGGTGTAGAATATATCTGCCTTGAAAACTCCTCTTCAGAATGTAGCACCACTGTGCTCTTCACATCCAGGGGCTGAAACAGGAGTTATGCCTCAAAACCCTCGTGTTGTATAGTCCCATGGTAACTCCTCTTCCTTGATCTCCAGTAATTTTCCTATGCTGAATCTGGTCTCTTCCTTCTGCTCAGCAAGGGGGGGGGGGGGGGGGGAGTGGTGTTATTTTGCTTTGTTCTACTAATTTTCTCATAAGTATTATCTACTATATTCACATAACAGATATCAAGCTACTAAAACAGTTTTCAAGTGTATTAAATCCCCCTTTTTAGAACAATAAGGAAAGGGTTTTGCAAAATAAATACAAAAAGCTTCTCTTAGATCATGCAATAAGGAAACTGAATATAGAGCTAAAGTTCCCAGAACTTGGGATGACAAAGGGCAGTTTACTACAGAGCTTTTTCCCAACACTCAGAGCTCTGATAGTCCTTAGAGGAAATAATAAATCTTTCTCTTTGTCACTCTTCTCTTGGTTTCTTTTGTTGTTTAAGATTAAAAAAATAAAAAGTGTTGGTGCTACTTACAAGGCAGCTTCCTTGATGTTTCTGGTAGTCCAACCAAGGGACAAGATTGTGTGTATAGGAAGGGGAGATGAACAATTCATCCTGTAAAGGAATTAAAAACAAAAGTGGAAATCCTTTGTAAGAAGAGTGGTAGGGATTAGAGCTGCATGCTTTCACTAATGACTTTGCAAACATTTAGCCAGAGATAACCCAGAAATCCAGTTGCACTTTATTTAATATTCAGATAAGGACCATTCACCTGCTGTTAAGCTACAACATCTACAATCATTCTTTGAATACTGATAATTATATGAAGCAGACTCCCCTAGAGGCTGGTAGTCTAGTCTGGATTCACCTGGAATACAAAGATGAATAATATTGCATATTACATGCACCCAAGTAGTTGCAATTTATAGAAATGTCCATTTATACTCCTGAAAAAAAGATGTGTATTTCCCTAGGGGTGCAGTATATGGTGATAAAAACCTGTGTGTGGGGACAGTTTGGATTGTAACTTCTAGCGTGCCTGTTGATTAATTAATAAACAAATAAATCATTATATTTAGCCAGATATCTCACTCTGAGCCCATAAAAGAGAAAATGTTAGAAATTAATTTTGTGTGCCTCGCCATAAGGAAGGGTTACTCAGAGACACCAGAAATGAGTACGAGAAGTGGCATCCAAATGGCTCTGAGTCGATGTGTGTGTACATTTTTAAAAGATGAGTAGCATTATGAATCTGCTCTCTTCGCCTCCTCCTTTCCTCCTCTTTCTCCCATCAGGTGCCTTGTCCTTGTTCTCCCCTCTCATTTGCTGATGGCTGATAACACCTTATCTCCACCAGGGAAGCAACCGGGAAGTTTGCTCCTTCCTCACAAGACTGAGGGTATAATTAGAACCACGCACCTGCTCAGTCCTCCAGTGACTCAGTTAGTCTACATCCATGTCAAAATCCATGCTGTGAGGGTAATTTGATCATCTCACTTACTTTTTTCATATACTTTATATGAATAAACCACCAGAACAAGCCTCCGTTGAGTTGGTTCAGTTTAATCTCACAAATTTGTGTCAACTCTTTGTTGCCAGAAGAATTTTATCATTTGATCTCATGGTTGCACTTTAGTAGACTTCAGTACATATTTTATTTCACTCTTCAGAATATAAAATTCCATTTTTCTGTCAAAATCATCTCTTTATTATTATCTATTTATATTTCTGTGATACTTACAGACTTCAACTGAGATCAGGGTCTTGTTGTACAAGACAATACAGAAATACACAATAAAAGAATTCTGGTCCCAGGAGCCTTGTAAGCTGAATAAAGCCTGGGAGAAAGGAAATATTGCCCCCATTTTACAGACAGGAAAGTGAAGCTCTGACAATCTTTCTGTACAATGCAGAACAGTGTCAGACAGCAACAGTGAAGAGAGAGTTCTGAAAAAAGCAACAAAGTCCAGAAACGACGCAAAATAAAGGTGGATTTAAACCCTATTCTACTGGCAAACTTCTATGGAAGTTCAAATAGCTGAACACTGGTTTCATTTGCACATTAAGCATCCCAAGGCTCCCTTGGCCTTCTCCATCCTTCTCTGTCCCCCAGACTTCCCTTCAAAGGCAGATGACACCATTTTTTGATGCTGCCTTCCTAGACTCACAAGAGTTAGTTTGCCATTGCTTCCCCTAGCACTTAAAAGAAAAATTTACCTCAAGCTCTGTGATGCCACAGGGGTGTCAAATCTCTCTGACTGCAGCAGCTTCCAGGCTCAGCAGAGATACATCAAGGCTCTGTTAGACTCTCCTTCCCAACATCCGAAGGGTAATGCAATCTTTTTGTCCTTGAACTGAGCCTGGAGTCTCCTGCATTAGAATACTTTCCCTCTGCTGCTCCCAGAAGACCCTGCAAGATCCTGGGGAAGCTGTGGCCATCTGAGGATATTCACTCGAGACCAAGCAGCAGAGCAGCACTTTGGTGTTCCCTGAAGACAGCAGAAAGGAGAGGAAATGGTAAGTTCATTGTCTCCCTTTCAGAGATAACTAAATATAGGAGGGAAGCCTGCCAGGAAGGGAGGGTGGGGGGTGCAGCAGTTTGTACAGAGGTAGTTCTGCCCCCCTCAAATCTGCTGAGCTGCTGCAGACATTGGCACACCAGCCTGCTGAGCTCGGTGTGCAGAGCCCCACGAGCCAAACTCTTCACCATTCCAACTGTACCACTGCCACACTGCCTTCTGACTAAATACCGGTTCAGACTAATTGTCAAGGATCAGATAACAGGAAAATATTTCTATTTGACAGTCTACTATTTTTCAATTGTTCCTCTGTTACATATCTAAGTAAACATTTGTTCCACTTATCATTTCTGAGCAGAAGACATGAATCATTTGACTAGTAAAACCACAACGACAGCTGTTGCTTATTAGAAACAGTCATCTTGTTCAAGGGCCTGCTATGGAGGAGTTCTTCAGGAAACTCTTTCTGCTTTTAGTGCTTTACAGTGCAATGAAAGCAAAGTTGTAGAAATTAGGGCATTTTTGTTTCACTTATGTGATTGGCAAAACACCCAGGCACATATACACACATGGAACAATCATTACAGCTGAGCTACAAGCCCCCAAGAAACAGGAAAATACTCACTTAAGAATACTACTAATGATATAATACTTATGGCCTTTGTGGCTTTTATACAGAACTCTACATTACAGTGAAACAAAACCAGATTTAAGGGTCCCTTGGTAAGCAGGTTGTATGTTTGGGATTTTGGTGTTGGATACAATATTTATACCAGTTATTATGTGTGTACCAGAATATCTTTTGCCATTTGTGGCTTTTCCAGCTCTCAGGAACAAATTAACCTTGTCTTTATAAAATCCCTGGAAGCCAGTCATCAGTGGTCACTACCACATTACTCTCAGAATAAGATTTTTGAGTCAATGATTTAAAAAAAGAAGAATTTTAAAAATTCTGGTCAGGATAGAAAAAAGCAGGGAAGGCAACTAAATACTTTTTAAATTAGTGGAAAAAACAATAGGGGGAAAAAAATGGACCATGACAAAATTTAAAAATAATTAAATGAAACCAAGTCAGGTTAGACATAAGGATTTTTCCCTTCCTGGAGGGCTGGTTAAAAGGCATTGTAGATCCCAAAATCTGATTGTTTCTGTGACCTGTATGGAATAAAATTGTGTTAAATGGAGGCCTAAGAGCTGGGCACTTTATCAGACAAAATCACTGGAATGGTATACCCTGTATGATGCCCTTATTGTCAGCTTGGAAGGGAGAAGCCAAAGACTAAATGAGCATAGAGACTGCACTGATCCCAGCAGAGCAGAGGGGAGGAACCTTGGCAGGGCAGTGGAGAGATGCTACCAAGTGATCTGCTCAGCTAAATAGCAGAGCTTGTGGTTTGTGGCTGTTACATGGATACCTTTCAAACCTGCAAAATTAATTTTAAAACACTGAAGAAGAAAGAGTTAAAATAAAACCATTTTAAAGGATTGTTGGATTATAGCAAAAGAAAGAGCAGGAAAGCAGTGAAGTGTGTCACTGAGCAGGCAAAGCTGAGGTTTATTATGGGTTAGAAATCTGTAAAATGGTCACCAATTTAATAACAGCATTCAACGAGGTTTCTAGAGATCATATCCTGCCCTTCATTCACCCTCACAGCACTCGCTGATGGGAGTCAGCACTTTGCTGCAGCTGGATATTTAGAAGTCATTTTTGCTGTGTAACATGCCTGTTCTTACTAATCTTAGTCAAGTAAGTAGTCCATCCTCGTGTGTCATCCCACGAAGCCAAATGTGCTATTAGCATAAGTGATGATTACTTATCCCTGAGAGGTCCTGCGAGGTTGGGGCTCCCAGCATCAGTACACTTGACATGGAAGTCTTTCTATTGTAATTTTATAAAATGGGGCCCAATTCAGTTCAGAGGTGCCTTGAGGAGTAAGCTGGACTTAAATGATGCTCAGGCCTTTGACTGGACCTCTAAAAACCCTTAATTCATTGAGTGAATACTAATTAGTCAGAGGAGGGTTGTTAAATTATAGACTCAGTTCTTTATTGTTGCTCAGAGCCTGGTACCTTTGCAAGTGCCTCAGCAAAAGGATGCAAATCCAAGCACACACAGAGGGAAGTTAAGGTGTGATTGCTTTCCTTGGTAAAAACAGCGACTGCAGAAATGTCATTAATAAGCAGGACAGAGAATCTGTATGTGTCAATGGGTAAATTTCACTCTAGAAGAATGCAATGCACTAAAAATGAATATAAGACACTGTGGAAACCTGCATCTCACAGCTGCACTGGGATGGAAAATCTCTCTCCAGACATGTGGATGGAAAAGACCTGATCCAGACCCCAGCTGGTGGAAATCTGAGTTTGATGAGCCCTGAATCCAGCCCTTCCTGAGCAGGCACCCTCGGACACCCTTGACAGGGCTGAGTCCTGGAGGATTGTGCAGAGTAACACACTCAGTGTAACATCCATATACTGATTGCTCATCCCCAGTCAAATGCTCAGTGCAAGAAGGAATCAATCATGCCCCTCTCCCAGGGACCAGCACCTAATTGCTGCATGGATACATCAGGAAGAAGTTTCACTCATGCTAAGCATGTTATTTTAATGGGTTACAGGTATTTCTAACAGCTGACAGTCTCTTGGTTTTTGGATTTCTCTTATCTTTTTGTTCTTTATGTAATTTCTGAGCAGCTCCAAGCCTCAGAGTGGCTCCTGTGCTCTTTCTGAACCTTGGTTGTAAGATCCTACAGCTCTCACAGCATTTACATATTTTGTGAATACTGCAGCAATTCCTTGTGACCTTTGTGATCATCTCCTTAATTCATAGTTCTCCTGATTCCCAAAGTGTAATGGATGTAGGTAGAATTTGGATTATAATTTTCTAACCATCTAAGCCTCTGCTCTGCTCTTTGCTACATGTGATCTGCTATAGTTACAGAATGCATGAGTGGTCTTCTATGTGACCCCAAAACCTTTGTTGTTGTTTTTTTCTTTTTAAACCCCAAGATCTTTGAAAAAGTCTTAATCAGAGGTACAAAAAATATTGCCCAGCTGTTAGAGGGCTTGGCACAGTAGATCACAAATAGCAGACTCATTCTAACATTTGATCTTTGCTGGCTGTATCTGTTAAAACAACCTGCTGTTTGTATGCTGCTGCACTTCAGCTTTCCAGCCAGGTGTTTGTGAAGAATTGCATTTATTCAATTAGTACATAAATGCTTGCCAAATTATGTATACTAATGGCATATATGCAGGTCAGTCCTGTACCATCACAAATACAAAGCATATTTTACACAAGGCATCACTTAGACTTCTGGGGGTAAGACTAAAATCTGAATGTTAAATGGCAAACAGATACTCACTAGATTAACAAAGAATCATCGTTGTCAATATTAATGAAAGAGTGTTAGAAAAAAAATTTTATAGTTGTCTGGACAGCTTAAGTTTTTCTTCTGTTAAATTTGTAATCAAGTTTGGACATTTTCAGAGTTTTGAGGCTTTTGCTGTCTCGTGCCCTTGTACAGCCTAAGAACATGCCCACACCTTAGCCAGCTGTAATCCATGTGAAGTCATGAAATAGGACTATCATGTATGAAAATTAAAAACCTTTGGAAAAAGCTTGCTTGATCAGATTTTTAAAGATTTCAAGATCTGTATATGTCCACTATTATGTTTAAAACAAGCATTTTTTATTTGCTAGCAATTCAAGGTTCTGATTTTATTTTGTTTTTCCCATTAGCCTGGCAGTTTAGCCAGTAAAACCCTTTTATTCTTCCCACTGGAGTAACAGAGAAATTCATTGGATTCTAGTGGATAGTGGATTTCATTATCATATTATAGAAAATAAAGATTACAATTCCAAATGATTTTGCCTGCAGTCCACACACTAACCGTGTAAATGGAAATATGTGGAAAAGTTGACTACATCATAAAAAATGTACTTCCTGCAAGGATTTTCTTGAATTGGTTTCAAAAGAATCTGCTGTTTGGCATCTTTCCTGTACTGAAATTCTAGAGGGTAGCTGCATTATGTGCATGTAAAACATGCAAAAGGAAAGACTCTTTCTTTCTGCTACCAAACGTAACTGTAGCTTAGAAAAGGTGCCTGAAATCAAAACTCTAGACAAATACAAGATGTGTGCATTGTAAGATAGCCACTAATGGAAGTTGAAATACTCTTCTCCTTCCCTTGCTGTTGAGCGACAAAGGTTGCATCTAATGATAATTTGAATATTCTGCCAACAGTTGGGGATATTCTGCCCCTCCCAAAATAAATAAATAAATAAATGCTTCCAACTCCCAGAACAAATGCCTGTAAGTCTATAGAAAACAAATTAGAAATGCGTTATTCTCAATAAAAAAAGTCTCCACAAGAGCTATAATTTTATTTTTCTTAGTGCACAGAATAACATAAATCAAAAGAAGCAATAGTCTACCTTGTGTTTTGACTACTTTGACCCTCTTCAACCCCTGCCAATTTTTATCTCATTTTTGTTTAACTTTGTACATCAGAGTTTAATTTTAAACCTGGTCCTGAAGACAGTGATGTATAGGGTACATCAAGTATAGCTTAAATTACCCTCTCCCCAGTGATTTGAAGTTGAGGGGAGGGTCTTACTCCGCAGCAGGGTGGGAAAGAGAAATGGTCAGATGTTGCCCTTTGAACCTGACCACCCTCAGCTACAGAAACATTTATGCCAGAACATCATTTATTGATTTTATTATATTTTAGGATCTCTTAAAACTGTTGGTGAAGTTTGCCATATATTAATATCTGACACATGCATATAAAAACCGAAATATGGGTTGAGCAGAAACTATAAATATAGACAACACTGCCCAATAAACTTACATCCTTTCACTTATAGGTTTCTATTTCAGCTGATCATTCCGAGCAGCCTGTCTTTGAAAATAAATATTACCCCTCTGATAAGCTAACCAATTTGAAGATTAAAGCTGCATTTGAGGATTAAACTTTTTCTTATTTGATTATTGTTGTGCCTTGTAGCAGTAGAAGATAAATATTAATAGAATGGTACAGCCCAGTTCTGCCCACTTTACTCGTGTGAGCATTTCATACCATGAGGCTGAACGAATTATGCAGGATTTGGCCCTGAAGCTCAGCACTGACTGCTCTGTTTCCTCAGTCCACTAAGAATAAGTCTCCCGTGAAATGTTACATGTACCCAGCAAACTCCCAAACCCACTGCTGCCACGGAGAGCTCTCTCTGATGGGAGGCTGCGAGAACTCGCCATCCAATTACCACCGAGCCGCGTGTGTGTTTGTACTGAGGAGAACAAAAACCACAGGAAGCGCTCTACAGCAGACCACAAAATGGGCTTGGCACCTGTGTGTGCTCAGAGCCGAAGTTTCGGAGTTGTGCTCTCACGTGTCCTGCTGACCCCAGGAGAGCCGGGCTGACCTTGTCTTACACGCAGGAGTCTATTGCTATGGCTCCCCCGGGAGCACAAACCAGCTGCAAACTGCTGCAATGATTAACCCTTATGTGCTGGAGATGTAACTTCAAGTCATGGTAATAAAGCTTTCACTGCATAACGGATCTCTTGCTTTGTAAATTGTTGCTCTTATCAGCTGCACTGGAGGATGTTATCCCTCTCCTGTGAAGCATGACTGCTGTGCTGCTCACTGGAAAGGAGGCCAGATCTATAGACTAGGTGATATTTATTCAATTGCTTTGAGAACAATGCAGAGAACACACTTTGTTTAAGCTATAAATGCAGTGTGTTAAAACAGGAAAAAAAAAAAACAAACCAACCACCATGAAATACTCATACATATGAAACAATATATTAATTAAAATCCAGAATGCCTGTAGCAGATTTGAATCTGGGAACGCCAGATTTGCTATAACAGACAACTGTGTTGTTCTGTTGAGTCCAGGCTCCTGTTTGTGGAAGTAATTTTGTACCTAATGTTTTGTAAAAATGCAAACTCTTCCAGCCTGTGACTTACCTGGACAATTAGAGAATTTTGCTGTTTGGCTGGAAAGAGAATGTTTGTAGCAATCAGCATTCACCTCCCCAGAACATAAGCAGTGTCTTATTTTGTCATGCACTTCAAACATGAGACCCAGTTCTTTGCTTTCCTACTTGCCAAGGAGCCAAGGGGAGTTGTGAGCGTGTCCCAGCCAAAATCCCAACCTCGGGCTTGTGAACAGGGCCCTGGCTTCCTCAGAAATGTGATGCCTTTTATCTCAGCGTGCTCCCCACCCTCCAGCCCTTCCCTTGGCAAATCTATGGCCACATCAAGGCCCTGAAAGCAAAGGTGACCTTAATGTAAGCCTGCTATGCCATGATACTATCTGCTTTAGTCTGCAAAGAGCCAGAAACACTATCTCTGAGAGATGGAGGCTCTGTGTGTGTCACAAGGGCTGTCACTGCCCACAGTTCCTCTTTCAAAGGGACTTGCCAACACCCCAAGAGCCAAGAAGTGCAAAAATTATTTGCTCAACATATCCTGCTATGGAAGCAGAAGCTGTGTGGTTTAGGGCCACAGCACTGTGGTCCTTGCTATCACTGTCTCTCTGCAGATCAGAGGCTGGATGGACAAAGAGCATTGCAGGGCTCTGTTCACAGCTCCCAGGGACTGTTTATGGTTCTTACACATAACCTTTTTCAAAGGATAAAGCTAGCTTCCGGCTTCAGGGATTAAGGAAGAAAAACCCCTTTGGTAGAAGCAGTGGGAAAAATAAATTCAATTTAAGGAAACAAAAATTGGTTTCCCTAAAACACCTGAGGTTCTATGAGTTTTGGGGGAGGATATTGTTGAGCACTGTAGTACACTAATGTCACTAGGTGCAGACTGAGAAAAGGTACTGGGAAAACTTTTCCAGGTCAGGAGTGACAACTAGGAAGGAGGCTGCAGTGAGGATGGGTTTCCTGGGAAGATTCTCTGGTGTTCAGAGGGAGTGGGTTAATGCCCTTTGATAAGAGGAAAATTAACACCACTCTGTGGTCCATGTCTCATCCCTTTCTCCACATCTTTCAAACACATTACTTCAGCCTGCCCTAATTAAACAGAGGCTGATCTGCAGGAGCCATGCTTGGGCTGGCCAGGCCAGAGGCTGCACCAGGTATTCTTTATTTCCTCACAAGGAAGAAGCTGCTCTGGGCTAATGATGCATTGCTGTTTGGTGTCTGGATTCATCTGCTTGCAAAACAGCACAGATAGTTTTATCACAAAAGTTAGGCTAGACAGGGTTGTTCCACACTCATTAGCACTGGGAGCATTTTCCTACAGGGACTGCAGATGAAAGCAATGAGTTTATTCCTCTTTACCCAACTCCACCTCCTTAGGCACATCAGTGCTGTTATTTTAACACCAGAAGCTAAAAAAAGATACTATCAAAACCTCACTGAGTCCTACAACAGTAACTATAGCTAGAAAGACAGAGACCAGATAGTTAAACCCCAAAACTGGCTAAACAGGGTGGGAGAGGCAATAGCTTCACTCACTCCCTCATCAACTCCAGCTGCTCCTTTTTTTCTCTGGGTAGCCACTGTGGTCTCACAGTGGAGGCTGTTGGCCTCTGAAGGGAGCAGAAGTTGCCTGTTGCCTCCTTTGGAGGATGGGGGAGGGTTTCTTGCTGTTGGTACCTTGTGTCCTGCCTGGCTCCTGCTGGTGTTGGAGAGGAGGAGAAGGTGGTGATGGCCTTCAGCTGCTGTGGGCTGTGTCCTTCCCTGCAGCCCTGCCTTTGGAAGCTGGGAAGGCCCTATGTGCCCTTTCACATCTCATCCCTCCTCTGGCTGTCACTCCTGTTTCCAAGGTACTGTTACCCTGATATTTGGTTACTCAAAGGGGAGAAAGAAGAAACAATTTTACTGAAATTATCTTGATATCATTTTGTTCTCTTGTGGGGTTTCTTGTGTGAAGGGGGTATCTACTCTATTAACTCCCATTAATATCAAACCTCTACTATTAATAGGATTTGCATATGGAAAGGAAGAGGACTGACCTTTAAATTCATTAAATAAAGCAAATTTTAAAAAAATAATTTTAGTTAAAAGCATTAGTGTGATGAAAAATAGAAGAACAAATACAGAGACATCAGTATCTGGGCTTTCGTTAATACTAACGAGCAAATTATTGCAAGGGAAGATTTGCATCTTTGGAATACATATTCCAGCCTCCATACTGATATATGTGATGCAGGGTTATCTTTGTATGGCTCCTCTTTCAGAATATATTTTCTTCTTATAAAATAGCCTCTTTTTAACTCCCATTGGGGACCTCCTTATAAATGAGGAACTGGTCCTCAAGGGACTGGCCTGGCTAGAAAAGTGTGTTATTAAAAAAAAAAAAAAGTGCATATTAGAATACTAAGCAATATAATTAGCCCATTTCTTTGGGGTTTTTTTAGATTTTTTTTTTTTTTTAAGTATAGCCAAGTTTTAATTAAACATATTCTCTGGATGTTTGAATTGTGTAAGAATTAAAAAATCCTGTTGTATTTTAGAGGGATTAATTGAATCAATTTAAGGTTCTGGCTCCAATTTCCACTGTGCAGCCAGGTATTACCACTGCTCTTGTAAAGCAGGTAGAGTGCTGTGAGTGAGTGAGGTTTGGCCACAGAGCTGGGGCCACCAGCTGCCCCTCAGATGGGCATTCTCAGCCCGTGGGTGGCAATGAACACATTCATCTTCTAATCTTTTACACAGGAATAAGCAGAGGTTCTCTATACTGAAATTGGTTAAATCTGCAGATTCAAAATATTATTGCTCCTAATGATAAATATTGATTTACATGTGCTAAAAAGCTTCTGTTGCCTTCCCAGCAAGGAGTCTAAAATGTAATTAGATGGGCAATATTTCTACCACCCTATCACTTTTCGGGGCTGGGTCTTGAGGCACTGATGTCCAGTGGTCCCTGGATGTCCAATCTGCTCTTAGATCTTACCCCATCCGTGTCTCAGCTTTCCGACACAGCCCTTTGTAAAGTACTTTGAGATGCTTGGATCAAACTTGCTGCCAGTCCTAAGTAGTATTTATCAGTATTTTGTGCTATTTTGTTATGCAGCTCAGTCTGTAGATCCAAATATTTATTCTGTTCCTGTTCTACCTCAGGCCCCCACAAGTGGGAAGAGGTGAAACAGTTCGGGTTATTCTTCTCAGAGCTCAGCTAATGTCATCTGCTGAATACAGCCCATAACATCTGAAGCTGGTGAAATTAAATAAAGTGTGAGCATCCTTTGGTCTGGAGCTCTTTGCCTTTAGAACAATTACTCATGGTAACCTTAACAATAGTATATTAAGGAAAAAAAAATCCTCATAAAAGAATGTAGTGTTAGGATGGAGCTCTGCCTGATATTAGAACAATTATGGAGCAGATGCATCCACTCCGAACAAAGTGACCTTTTCATCAAGTTACAAAACATTAAAGGTTAAAGAATGTTTGAAAGGAAGTTAATACTTTTAAAACATTAGAAAAAAACGCCGTTCTTTCAGGACCTGACCAAAATCAGTGGGAAACTATGAGATGACTGTTTAGGCACATCCAGTCATAATTTAAGCGTCCCTTATTACAGAAGGATATAAGGTATTTTAAATAGTCTGTTTTCTTTTACAATTACAAGTGCTTTTTCGAAGAAGAAAGATTTGATAGGAATAAATACCCAGTGACAGAAAGCCGGTTAATTGCAATTTTAAAGTCACATTCCTTTCTCTCCGTTGTGTGCAGAGGAGAACAAAGAGAGGGAATCAATGGTGGTGTCAGATTTTCTTAGTTTCCACCTCTCACCTGACCCGGGCAGTGCAAACCCCAGTGCCCAGCTGGGGAGCAGAGCGCGGCGGCTCCGGTCCCGCGCTGCCCCCGCACACGGCGGGCCCGCGGCCACTGCTGGCCAAGGGCTGCCTGGGAGGGGACAAGCGCCC
>VZTN01002260.1:1641-34496 GCA_013400515.1 Erpornis zantholeuca | reverse complement strand
AAATGTATTTTTCTGTTTCTATGATTTTCCTTTCCTTTCCACTTTCTCATCATCAAATATTCCTTGGCAACCTGTCCATTAAAACAATGCAGAATGTAACATTGTCACTAGAGAAACAAAGTTAATTAATTTTCCTATTAATCTTTGTAGGGTTCTTTTTTTATTCCTTTGTAACATTTTCTCTCAAGGACAGAATTGTTTGGTTTTCTCACCTGGTTTTATACTCTGATGTAAATGATTTTTTGTCTCTTTCTCAATGTTCATTTTCAGTGTGAATAAAAGCTGCAAATAAGAGACATCTGTCTTCCATTAACTTCTTCTGATAATTGCACTCCAAAACGATGGTTAGAGTTTTCCATGAGTTCCCAGGGATCAGAGTGATGTCGGTCCTTTTATAGCACTAATGGAGAGTCTGGCAAAGAATGTTTTTTGGAAACTGTTGGCTGATCATAGTTCTCAAGTGTTCAGTTTAATTTTTTTTTTTAATTTTCTCTGATTTTGTTCCCATTCCCTTCCCAATATTGAGGGAATCCCCACCCCACCCCTTCCAAACCCCAAATGAAAGTGTGGGTTTGCTCCTTTTACTCTTCTAGTCCTTCCTCTAAAATCTGGAAATAAATATTGCACTTTTCATATCTTTTGTTCATATGAATTGGAAGTACACTTGTAAGGCAAACATTTCATATTGTTACTCTTTGATAATATCTATTACACTAAGTAGAAGAGTATCAAGAAGTCTCAATGGAAAAAGTAAATTACAGCGGTGGAAGGATGAAAAGTAGTTCGATAAGGTAAAAAGTAGATTATTTCATCTTAACACGTGTCACTTTTTAGGTTGAATATATCTTACAATTTTGACTCTTGTTATAAAAAAACTTCAGCCAGTGAAATGTTTACAGGAGGAGGAGGAAAGATGTATTTTAAACTCCACTAAAAAGTTGTATTTTTCCTGATTTTTATACTTCTCTTTATTGCACCTCAAGAAACAACTATCAATAGATAAAATATTGTTTAGCAGTAATACTAATGGCTTTAACTATAAATATTCTATCTAAATATAATTTCTGGTTAGTTGTTTACATAATACCATTTTAGCAGGAATTTTTTTGTGTGACCCTATTTTGAGTAACAAATTTGGAACAGCGTTCTCACTAAGTTAAAATTAAGAACTAACACAAAAATTGGAGCAAACAAAAAGTCTGCATAGATGAGAGATTGCGCCTTCATTTGTCATCACCACATGACTGTACATCTGCAGTCGAGATGTGAAGCTTGTGTTCAAGACAGTGATTATGATCCAAAGATGCTGGGAAATTGAAAACTTACCCAGTTCAAAGGACATTCTTTCCAGTTCAAAGAAACACTTGCATCATGGTTCCCATAATGAGGAGCACCTGGAAATCCAGCTGTGGACTTTCAAGTTAAAGATACAGACTAAAAAGCTTGACCTTTGGTGAGATTATAGACTCCTAATTGTTTTTCAAACAAGTTAGAGGACACATGGAAACACCTTTGAAAGTAACTGTCACACAGTTCATCTCATGAAATAAAACACATTTTGTTGCTACACATTCTTCTCTATGATTTAACTATTTCTAAACAAGTGGGAAAACCTATTTTCTGCAATCTTCTCGGCAGTTTCCAGTGATTCTGTGGAGTCTGACAACTCTGATAATTTTTTTCTAAGGTGGTAGATCATTGTCAACACAGTTATATCCACACAGCCAAAAAACCTAGACTTGTGATCTACAAACTGATTCGACTGAGACTGCAATACAGTATTTCTTTCTATGATAGTTGGTATGGAGCATTTACCTTTTCTTCCACAAAGTTTCTTTTTTTCCTGCCTTCTATCATATAATCCTGTATGATCATAAATCTTTTCAATTTATCAGAGGTGATCCTTAAAATTGTTCAAACAAAACCTTAAGCCTTTTCACTTTTGGATTATAGAATACACACATGATATGAATTCTTATCTTTCAAAGCAGTACCATACAAGAATTTAGCATACGTCCAAACTTCCATAGTGCTGGGTATCTTTTCTTATCGCTTTGGTTTCTGTCATAAAGGCTAGTGTTCTGTATACACAGATTATAACACTCAATGCAATCTGAAAAGGTGGATATATGAATATGCAGCACTTGCTGGAGCAGTTGCCTTGGAAAATAGGCATAACAGGTGGCATAATTTTGTATTCATAGGCTCATTGAATTAAAATTAGCTCATTGTTTTTAATGAATGCCATCAAGATAATGGTAGATTAAAAAAATACTTAATCCTTGTTGCAAAAAACAGTCAATACAAATACTTTTCTCAACTGTCTTATGTAGATATATGATATGTAGGGACATAAAAAGAGCCAAAAAAATTTTCATTGTGTTGTGAAGTTCATACTGTCTTCAGTCTCTCCTGTCCCAGGATACAATCCCTCATTAGTGATGGTGAAAATACTCCCATAGTCACAACTCCCCTTTGCTGATTTTATAACAGTAACATCCCTGCACTGTTGCAGAATGCACAATCTCCCCTTTTCCCTTCTGTCTCTGTCTTCTGTCTGCTTAAGGTACTGAAGCCAGCTGGCTGTGTTACAGCAGTAAGTTGCATTTATGTTGTTTGGGCTAGTTTTCAGCCTTTTGAGCAAAAGGTGCATTATGCATCACTGTTTCCAGAGGCAAAAGGTAACTTCCCTGTGGTGCTAGAGCTCTGGTCAATCCTTTGAAGGACTCTAAAAAGCCTGATTTAGTTCTATACTATTTATAAATTTATGCCTTTCTCTCATAGCCTGATAATTTTCTTGAGACAGTTCTATGTCTGCAGTTTTGTTCTTTTGTTCCTCTTTTTATTTTGCCTTAGACCTTGTGGGACAACATTGGATCATATGCAAAGATTTGTATTTGTAAAGGTGCCATAAAATTGATGAGGCTGTGTTAACACTTCCCTGTTAAAAAAGTGCATGTAATCCTGAATCTTAATTCTGTGCTATTAGAATGCTGACTAAAAGTACATTTAAAAATCATCTTATACATTTTTATACTACTTTCTAATATTGAAGCAAATATGGTATATCTGTATAATAAAGAGTCCTAATCAAATCAAAGTCCTAAAAGTGATAAGAAACTGACTGATTTTGATGACCAATGCAGAAAACTTTTTATTTATTTATTTTTATATATTTATTTATTTATTTATTTATAAAATTTTTTGCCATTTTTTCCATTGATCAAGAAACAAGTAGTAGTTGCACTATTCTGTCTATTAAAGACAGGCCGAACTGCAGCAGAATGTTTTGGCAAGCTGGATATTTCTAGTTCCCACATCAATGCTCTTTCCTCCCCTTCTCAAGATCTCCTTCCGGTCTCCTGGACTTTCCTCCTCTACCATGGACTGTACTGGACTTTTCAGCTCGTTACATCTGCCACAGAATACTTCTTATCTTGCCAATTCAGGAGGAGTTTCCATTAGAAATCTGACATATTTTCCCTTCTTGGCCAACCCCATGGTACTTTTGACCAGTGCCAAAGTTGTGCAATTCATTCACCTGTAATATTTCACTTTTGGCCATAGCTGCCTATTTCTGCATAGAAAAGGATTAGCTGGTCTATGAAAACTTTTCGATTAATTCAGGGTTTTTCCACCCTGAAATGGGACAGGAAACTGATCTCTTAAGTTTCCATAAAACCACTGCTAACCAGAAAAGGTAATCACGGTGTTTGAAAAATTTCAAGTTTTAAATATTTTTGATTAATGTTTTCTTAAATATAATAACATTCACATTAAAAATTGTTGAATGAAACTTTGACTTTTAGAAGTTAGAATAGAATATTTTATAATCTTTTTCTTTTATTAGGACAGTCACTTAAATAAGGTCTTTCTCTCAAGGTGATTTTTTTTTGGTAAGTCCACTGTTTCTGTTAAAAAGTATTCAATGGAATATTTCCAACCTGTTTTATCTGTGCAATCAATGATTTTTTCATAGAAATTTAATAGGAAGGAATGCACAAATGCTGAACTGTAAGCAGAAATTAGTCAAGAGTTTAGAATAAAATACAGAAGTGAAAAAATACCATATTTGAACTTATGTATGAAAAAACTGTTGAAAATTAGCTTAGAGAATACTAGACACACAAAAAACTAAATTGGAAAAACCCATCTATGCCATATTTGCCAGAACTGTGATCCAAATTTGCCAGAATTTGTAATCCTGAAATGTAAAGCATGACTGAGAAATTGTATCTGAGAGTCATGCAACAGCTTCTAATGCCTGTAAGAAATGTGGAGTTAATAAAATTTGGAAGGGCACAGGATTACAGAATAATCGAAAGTCTTCACTTTGAATGTCAGAAAAAAGCAAAACAATAAAAACAACCAATCAAAAAATGAACTAGCAACGTTGAGAAAATACAAGAAAACTCGAGAGGCAAACCTTGCAGAAAGGAGTCCAGAAGTAAAAATGAGATTTAGTAGACGCACAATTGCTACATTCACAGGAGTCAGAAAATAGGAATATTGTGTCCTTTACATATTGATTAACCGGGAAGAAAAATAAACAATTAATGTTGAAAAACAGAAAAATGTAAAAACCACTTTTGGAAACAAACTAAGATGATATTATTTTGTTTCGTTATATGGTCTTTATTAGTAACAGCTGTGGTCTTAATCGATCTCAGTTGCCATAATTTTCTAATAGGAGAGCTAAAAGGATGAAGTAAGGTCAAAGGAAAGCAGATGTTAAGGGACACTTAATGTAACTAATTTGTAGAACAGTAATAATACGTCTCTTTGATTTTGTAGTATCTTTTGTAAAGCACTCTTACTTTGCCTATTTTAATATTATATTAAGTATTATAAATATTATCATATTTCTATATGCTGCTGCTTAAAGCAGAGTCAGCAACCATAAGATGAAAATTTTTAAATGGTTTCTTATCTGCATTTTCTCTCTACTCGGTATTTTCTGTCTGAAATTTACATTTGTCTTTTTCTATTTTGTCTGTCAGGTAAACATAAAGTTACTAATGTGTCCCTATTAACTAGTTCCCCTATTGCCCTGAGAATAAATCTTTCTTACTTGTTCTTTCTTCTTTCATTTCTTTCTCTTCTACCCCAGTATTACAAGTTTTTCTACTGTTTTTGTTTCTAATTAAAACTTTTCTGATGCAAATATGTGTTTAAATGCACAAAAGTATTTAAAAGCTGCATTTCAGATCTCATGATGTTGTTACATTCTCTGCAAATGGATAAAATCTGTCTTTTCTTCTGTGATTTAACTTGAATCACTGTTTTGGTATCTCTGTCAATTCAATTTGCAAAGATAATGCTGTCCTTCTCCAGAGAAGTTGCCAAAATTTCTATGTGTGGAAATTTCTAACATTTTGAAAAAAAACTTTTGTGTCTCATTGCATTGGAAATAGAAACCTAAAACTTAAAAGAAAAACAAACAAACAAACAAACCACCAAACAAATTACAACTTTGATTTCAAGTGTAAAGAAAGTCTCTAAAAATATATTCCATCCATCTCTCTCAAAAAAAAAAATTCAAACTCTACATACTTCCTTTTGACTAGAAGACTCTCTGAAGAGCTGAAGCCATTATTTGTCACAAAGAAAGGTTTGACAGAAACACGTTGAGCCATGTCATACCTGCGAGAGCCCAGATGCCCTAAGGAACTGAAGTCTCTAGCCCTCACACAGCAGAGACTTCATCAGCCACATTGCCCAAGGGCAAGCTGCCAGCTCCCCTTCCCCAGGCCCTGTCCCAAATCAGTCTTGTGTTTTAGGAGAATTTCTCAAAGATGTCTTTTGGTTTTGTTTTTCCAAGACTAGATTTCACACCAAAAATATGATGGAATTTTTATTTGTTTGCTTTGATTCCTTGACATTCCATTTCCTAGGGTATTTCTACAAGAAATAAGTACCAAGAAGCAGGGACTTGCCAGGACCAACAGGGTCTGTCCTACTCTGGAAGTCCTTATCAACATTCTGACTCATGTGCAAGTAAGCAAATTATGATATCAAGTCCCCAACTGGTTAGAACAAACTAAAGCACAGTGTTGCCTAAGACAAGGACTGTTTTTTTCAATGAAACAAGTCTTTCGCAACATAAAAGGAGAGTCTAAAGTAATTTAACAAAAAAATATTCTTGTGCTGATTACTGCAATAAATCCAACCCATGACACTGAAATAAAGCCACAAAATCACCATGATACACTATGTTTCCTGCTTGATTAGTTCTAGCTATGTAGATCTGGTGGACTCACATTTATCCTCTCATTGTCAGAAGGTGACATTAAAGTCATTAGTACTAAAACCAACTAATAGTAATTGTTGCATGTTATCTTTTTCCTTAAAGACTTCTGTGTGCTTAGAAGAATTTTTTCTTAAATTCAGTCTTGCCTAAACGTTTTAATAGTGGCCAAAGGAAATAAAAAAACCACAAATACTTTTTCTCGAATATGCCAAAATGTGAAGTGCTTCTTTTTTAAAAGTCTATTCCCTATCTGGATCAACAGAGGAAGAAAACATTAGGCAAATAGAAGGATCTATAGTACAGTCATTTACTACTTACAGATTCATTTTGAGTTCTTGTCCCTGCTCTGGTAATTTGCACAAAATAAACATGTGAACAACCTTAGGATCAGGCAGTGAAGCTTTATTCCTCTTTTCATGTGAATACTTAGTAACTCTGTCAACAAAATACTATTTATCTTTGTGTTTCCTATCTCTGAATTGTTCTCGAGTTATTCTCTGTAAAGATTCAGCTGGAACAATATTGATTGTTTCTAATATTGAGCATCCCAAAAAACCTGTACAGTACTGACTGTTTGATCCACCAGCAAATACGAGGAATTTGAATTTCCTCAGGCAGAATAAAAACTTTGATCTCCCACATTCTCTGTGCATGTTCTGATCTTTACACTAGACTACAATAAGACCAAGGAACTTAAAGAAAGGGCTATCCTGCTAATAAGGATTTCTGTAGCAACCATGAGAAGAACAAGAAGGCCATTCAGGGATTAAAAAATATGACCAGTAACTTATTCTTGCATATTAGAAAGAAAACATTTTTTTAGGCCAGAAGAATTTTTAGATCCTCACTAGTTACTTTGACAACAATTAGAAACTCACCAAAACCAGAAACTTGAGGAAATTGCCGAGTGACTTGCAGCACTTTAACTTTCTCTTCAGAAAAGTATCTGAAAACTCCAGCTCTACTGCACAGTCCAAAGGAAGGAGACAAAACAAATGACAGTGGAAGACTACTGAACTGTGCAAATTTACAGATCTACAATGGTTTGCTTGCTTTATATAAGGGTCAAGCAATTTAAAGCAGATTTGCCAGTCAAGGAGCAATCAATTACTGACTATAAACTAATTGAACTAAATAACATGACTAAATACCACTTTTTAAACCCCTCCTTGTTGTTCTCTAACACAGCTCTGCTCAGAAAAGCTGGCTAAAGAGCAATGCAACCAATCTGCCATTCACTGTCTACTTCAGGGTGAACTGAATAACTTTTGACCACGTGGCTAGACTTACATAAACTGTGAATGGAATTCAGAGACATGGCTCACGTGCCACCCCAAGTGGGTGAGTTGGGATGACATTAATCCTATGCACAGAAATGATACAGAAAAACAATGGCCTCAAGAAGGGGAATATTCAAAATTTCTAACCTATGTATGTAAAGATAAAGGTCTTATATATGCTGGATTTACTGTTAAATTGATTTTGTTTTGAAATACTACTTATTGTTATAATTGAAATAATTCCTTTGAATGAAATGTGTAAATAACACCAGCATAAAAAATATATTATCCCTGGCATTTCAGTGTCAGGAGACACATTACAAAGTCTTTGGACTGAAATAGACTTTGTATCTGCATCAAAAAAATAAAGATTACACTTTTCCTCATACTTTTAAATGGGCTTCTCTTCCAGTGTTCTTTGCTTCTACGTTAGCTCATTTGTAGTCACTTTGATAGTAAGAAGTACGTCAAGAAAATTGTCAAAATAATTTTAAAATTTAGAATATTGCTTGAAGACTCACTAATATTTCTAAATTTTCCCTTTTAAGGATTCCATTACGTGACTCTACCATAAGACTTCATAAATCTTCATTCTTGCTATCAGAATGAAAGACTGTAACAGTACAGTGATGGAGCTAAATTTTACAGTGATGGCGCATCAACAAAAGAGTAAACCCATGGAAATATAGCATCCTTCCAGTACCTAAAAGGTACAATAAACCTGGAGAGGGAAGGGCCTTTTTTAGAAGGGCAGGTAGTGAAAGGACAAGGGGATAAAATGACTTTAAACTGAAAGAGGACAGGTTTAGATTGCACATTAGTAAGAAATTCTTTACTGTGAGGGTGGTGAGGCACTGGAACATGTTACCCTGAGAAGCTGTGGATGCCCCATCCCTGGAAGTGTTCAAGGCCAGGCTGGATGGGGCTCTGAGCAACCTGGTCGAGTGGGAGGTGTCCCTGTCCATGGCAGGGATGGTGGAACTAGGTGATCTTTAAGATAACTTCCAACCAAAACTGTTCTCTGATTCTATGAAATACATCTGAGATTTCACCTTGGTGGATCAGCCTCATATTGAATAATTAGTGGAAAGATGCCATCCGTGTGAAGTGCAATCTGAATATAGTAGAATTTCAGATACAGTTTGCTTTCTGTAGTTCTTGAACTTTCTGTAGTTCCTGAATAAAGCAGGATTCATCCATACCATATTTCAGGTAAGAAAGCGATATTTTATAGATGGGATTGCTGCAGGCACAACACCATGTCATCATGATATTTGTGGGATACAGAAATGGGAGACTGCAGTATTTGAGGATCTCCATGAGCATGTAATTTGTTCATAGTATTCTATGAACAGAAAGTGAGTCTATTTGCATATGGATTTTTTAAATTTCTGTACTAACTGGCTTTCAGTACCAGATTTCATTAAACTGAAAAGTTGGAAGAACATTTTGTTTTCTTCTGGCTCTTCCGTTTCTTAAACTGCTTATGCAACTGCAGCATAGAAATGCTGAAATAGAAAATATTAATATCTTTTTTCAACATTTAAAAGCCAGAGTTGATTTGATTATCTAAGGCTTTTGTGTATGATTCTTCACTCATATCCCTCTGCTTGCATATATTTTGTCAATCTTCTGCTCCTTGTTTGGGAGTCTGCAGGATATTCTTGCATTTTCTTGTCAGGATTTTTCCCTGAGAAAAGCCATGTTTACAGTTTCAGGATTTGGCTTTGGGAACTTGCAGATTTTCCTCATCATCACAGATGTACCTCCTTCAGTTCCTACTGAATTACCTTTAAATACCTCATTCTAGTTCTCCATTTAGAAATTCACTTAACATGGCCAAAATAGAGTCTTTTTATTTTTCCAAGTTTCACATTTTTCTTCTTTATGATAATCTTCACAATACTTTGTTATGTAGATATTTTATTGGTTAGGGTTTTGTTTGGCTTGAAACAACCATTGTTCTCATTTCTGGTCACAAAAACTCCTATGTTAACCTTTTTCACATCACACAAACCATTTCTAAGAAAGCTGATTTTCACAGTGATGAATAAGAAATGAGACTGATATTTTGACTGCCCCACACAATCCTTCCATTTCAACATTATTATTTTAACATTATGAAAAACAATTTTTCCATATCATTTGTTCTTGTCTAAACATTTGTGTACCAAATTCACACAGCCTCCTACATGTGTAATTACGCATATAATGGCTAGATGAGGAAAAAGATGCAACTACAGTTTTACCAAAATATTTTGCCTTTTCCCTTTGTCACATCATTTTCCAAATATTTTCTTATGAAATTTTTTGGTCTAATTTTTTTTTCTTACTATCATAAGTAAGAAATTCTGAGCCATTAAACTGGCTCAGAATTGCATGGACAGAAATATGGGGAGAAATAATTTTACTAGTGAAATGTGTAGTGTCTAATACAGAGAAGTCAGATAGAATTCCCCACTAAGTGATTATAAGACTTCTGTTTGCTCTCTTCATAAAAAAGAAATAAAACCCCAAAACTCATAAAACAGGAATTTCAAAAAATGAACTATAAATTTTGTTAATGATATAAATGAATTGATAAATATGAATGATAGAGATTTGGTTTCTGGTCCTATATAAACAATTTTTTTATGTTCTATTGATCTTACTGTGAATACCCTTAAAAATATACATTTTTTTGAAAGTAAAGACACCATTACTAGTGTGCTAAAAATTTACATCTTAGTCTTAATAGCTATATTAATTGCTAATAAAAATTGAACCATTGATAGACATTTAAGCTCATTGTATATGCTTGATGCCTATTTTTGTGTCTGATGTCCTTTGGTGTTCATAATAAGCATATTTTAGGTATATTATTGATTAATTGTATTAATGTTAAATGCAAATTGAGGGAATAGCTCATAACTGCCTCAGATATACCTTGCTAGACAACATACAAGTTAACCTGGTCTTTTTAAAAAGCTGAGCATTAGAAAAACATGTCATTGAAGAAGAATTTTAATGAGGTGTAAATGGAGTTGCTATGGAGAAATGGTATGGTGATATATAAAAATGTGTACAATATCAGAACTTCTTGGAACAATTCCTTGTAGAGACCACTTCTATACACTCAGATTTTTAGCTATCAATCACTTTATAAAATAGTCTGAGAAATAACAGGTCACACAGTTTAACTGATTTCTGTGTGTGTAATCTGACACATAAATCAACACTTCCTAATAAAGAACCAGTGAAACTCCTAACATTTCACGTTCTGGAGGACTGTGTTTTGGCACAGTGTCAAATCAGGAAGGTATATGGAAGTAGATGTAAAGAACTGGAGATTACAGTAATTATTTTATTTTGCCCTGCCATGCTCTGATGTGCCAAATGCCTTAAAATTACCTCTGTGCATCCTTTCTCTTATTACAACAGGGTATGGATGCAAAAACCAGCTTCTCTCACCAGGCTTTAGGAAAGTGCTTTTCCATTATATCTGCCAAGTAAATAATACATTTTTCAACCCCAACAATATAAAAATCCCCTGTAGCAAGCATATAATCATTGTGAGTGAAGAAACAGGTAAGATGAATTTAGCAATTAGAATAAAACTGAACTGGAAGTGAAGAGAGCAAGACAAGAGAAAAGGAGAGAGTGAGCTAGTCATTGGAGGTACATGCAGATCCACAGTTGTCTCTCAGCCACCTGCTTCCTGGACAAAAATAAGAGATGGTTTACATCTAGCACACGACATGCCTTCAAAGAAACAGGAACACTAGGGGCATCCCAAGTTGCTTCTTTGCACCTTAACAGGAAATATTTTTCAGCTTCTTTCATTCAGTAGACACATGTGCAAGTCAATCTAGGATACCATCACACACTACTTTGCTTGGATTTTCTACTTCCATGCAGACAACACGAGTTTGACAGTCTCACCCTGCCTCAACCTGTCTTTCTCAACAGAGACCACTTACCTGAAACAAAGAAGTTTCCTCAGAAACAGAAAATAGAATATTGGTTTGAAGACTGGAAATAAAAAAGCATGGAAAACTAATAACAAATTATATTTAATTGAAATTTTACCAGCCTGTTGTTGCTCTGTTTAGATACCATTTTTTTACCTGATGAAGTTAATATGACAATATTAACTCCAGAATTTAGATGGTCAATCTTACTCTATTACTGAACTTATTAACATTGTAAGTCTACTAAAATTATCCACTAAATTAAGCTTCATATAATCTATCACAGAATACTTTACATGTTTTGCTTTTCTGTATGACTTTCCACGAAGAGTATGAACAAGGTCTATTTCCTAAGACTTTGCTATAGCTATAGCAGTATCAAGGTTGATATTTAAGCTAACTTAGTCTTCTTCTCAGTGGCTGCTTTAGACCCCTGTAGGCTCTGAAGGATGTAACTGTACTGCTACCAAGACACAAGACTGATTGCCAGATTCTCTGTCTACAATACATTGAAGGCAGCTTTCTCATTGTAAATATATTCTGGCCCTTATAGAAATGCTCAAGGTCTATCAGAATTACTCCATTCCAGAAGCTGTATTAGGACTCATTAACTAGTTCTTCCATTAGACCATTCTTTCCCTGTATAGATATACTTCCAACTGAACAATGTTTCCCATGAAGTCATGCATCACATAAGTTTATTGATTTTTATTGACATCAGCGATGAACATATATAAACCAACAAAAACAAATAAATATAAATCTGCTAGTTACAGGCAAAATAAGAGAATTTAAAGTCTGTCAAACACTACGCTCAACTCTTTGAAGTTGCATGAGTCCTTAACAGTTCAGAATTAAAGAGTTGTTTATGGTATGAAAAATACTAAGTAGAAATAAATAGACCTACTTTACTATGAAAAACTGGCAATGAAATGCAATAATTGTATTTTAAGAGAATATTTATTTGTCCAATAATAGTGAATAGAGATTAATAAAAAATTATTAGCAACTTGAAAAATACTAAAAGTGTGAAGCTACCTATAGAAGATCCCGGCGGTGTCACTGAATCAACTATCTTACGTCTGAAAAAAATCTAGACACAAGCACATGGGATACAGCACAGCTGAGAAGAGACTCTAAGGCACTGGAAAAGGCTAAGTGGTAACATAATAATTTAGTCCCAAGAAGTCCATTTTTCGTTCATATAGTTTTTCTAGATATCTTTAAAATAACAGCACGGATAGAGATTCAGGTAGTCCTCAGTGACTTATGGTCATTCTGAACTTTTCAGATTTTAGTTTCAGTTATGTGTACTTCCAGGAAATTTCTGAGGAATTTTCAGGATTAGGTTCCCTAAAAAAGTCCCCCCAAGAAAGCTTCAGCTATGTTTCTGAAGACAAATTTTCCAAAATTTTCTGTCTGCTGTAGAGACAAAATGAAAAGGCAACTGAACTTGTCCAAATTACAGAAGTACAAGTGTGCTGCTGGTAATAAGATTGTCATCAGACACTCCACTACACCATCACTCATTAGGAACTCCAGGAGAAGATTGGTTTTCAGGATCATAGTTCAACAGTAATCTAGAAAAATGGTCTAGCAAGTTATTGTCTGAGAGAATTCATTCTCCATGTCTGTTCTATGGAGCTATTCACGCAGTCTGTGTTTTCACTATCTAGGTGTATATGGTAGACTTCTGAGTTACAGTCAGTGGAGAGAATGAACACTTCTAAAGTGTGACTTATTTCATTTTAAAGAGATATTAGCACAAACTTTAATACACTATCTACAAGTGTCCCTTTTTCTCTCCATTGTCTTTGAAGGAAGTTCAGGTTGATTAGATGAGATTTGGATGTCTGGACCCTATATATCTATTTAAATTAATTTTAGTTATTGCATTTCTAAAGCTTTCCAGTTCTCTCTTTCACAAATCCCCACTTCACAAGGTGTTCTAAAAAAAAATCATGTTGCATTCCTTAAGATATTTCACTTGCCCTTTTATTTATTTCTGAGTCTGCATGCCACACATATACCAGGGTACTACACTGCCAAATGTGTACGTTCCAGAAGACCATGCTTGGTACTCTAGGCCCAAAAAAGGGATGGAAGAGCTCATGTTCTCTCTGCTTAGGCATAACTCCCTCTGGTGCAGGCTAGTGAGAGCCACATGAATAGCATTTGGTCCTGGGCTGTCTCATGGTGCATTTACAGGGCTATTAAACTTACATGCTGCCTTTCTCCTTTGGATTTAGTAGTAAAGCTGTAAATAGTAGTAATAGAGACATTTGTGTGTACATACAGAAATGCAAGATATTTATCTTGGGACTACTTTAATTTAGATCAAATTCTGACTAATTTAGGTAGACTCTGACTTCAGAGAACATCATTCAGTCCTTCTCTGCGGAAGAAACATCCACAGGGACTCTCTTACCATCTTTACCTACTACTATCTTCCTCCTTGTAGTCTCATTTTGAGCTGATAACTGAAAGGAATAAATGTCCTCTTAATGATATAATCATTTTCCTATTAAAATTTTTTGGTTTCTTACATCTAGGAGAAAGCTTTCCTAGGCCTATGACATTTATTTCTAAACAGAAAGACTAGATGATTTTTAAGGTCCTTAAGGATCTATTATTCTATGACATACTTTGATCATTCAGAGTCCAAGACACACATATTCCTATGGCAGGTCACACTTCTACACTCTTAATGAAGTTTTATGTAACATTCTGCTCCCTTTAGCTCATCTGGAGACATTTGTGCAAAATTCTAAACACTTGGTGTTTAGGAATGAATCATAGCTCCAAATGTTCTCATCAACTCAGAATTTTCAAAATATTTGTTCTAGACACAGAGTTGAGAGCAATATTAGGCAGGATTTTGATAATAGATGTCTCTACATCATCCTAGAAGAGCATTACCATGATTACTTTATTTACTCTGTGTCAACACACGCGTATTACAAGGTCTGGTTTTCTTCATTAGATAAATCAAATAGCTTAGTGTATGAATCACAGTCTAAATGTCTTAGAATTTAAAAACAGTCAACAGGATCTGATATAACATACTCCAAAAATTATTGTTGCATAATTATTATTAAATTTTGACTCAGACACCAAAACCAGTGTGCATCATGAAATAATGTTTTCAGTTAAAAGCATCCCTTCTGTGATCAGAATCTTCTACCTGCATATTTAA
This sequence comes from Erpornis zantholeuca, assembly GCA_013400515.1. Classification (NCBI taxonomy): domain Eukaryota; kingdom Metazoa; phylum Chordata; class Aves; order Passeriformes; family Timaliidae; genus Erpornis; species Erpornis zantholeuca. The sequence continues at coordinate 19,820 of VZTN01002260.1, read as the reverse complement.
TACATGTATTTCTTATACTACTTATAGTGTAAAATCCAACCATTATTCTAAATTTTGCTTTCTTCCTATTTTAACAATTCTAAAACAGTTTTGTTTACCAAACTCAGGTGTCTATATTTCTACTCTTCTTTCCTAAAAAACTGGACACATTCTGTCTTATAGGCAGATTGCATACCTTAAATTTATAAACTGTAACAGAAGATGCCTCATTTAGATTGCTGCCTTTTCTTTTTTCTTTTTTTGCCATTTTTTTTTCTTAGACTCTGCTACATTTTGTAGCAGAGTACAGAAGTATAAATGGGAAACTCAGTACTCATACATCTTTGTCTTTCGTTTCTATTTCTGACCTACTAATCTCTGCAGTTTAAAAAAAAATGAAATAGCACATCTAGAAATATGTGTCTGGCTTCAGACACTGTGTTCTCTGATTGTCAATTTTCTGTTTTATAAGGCATGTAATGCTCTTGCTCAGAAGGGTGCTCATGTCAGTCTAGGCTGACCTCTTTTTTTTTCATTGGTCAATAACTTGTCAATGGCTTTGCATGCACCTGCTAAATGAGTTTCCTTTCAGATAATTCTGAAGAGGAGTAAAGTTGCCAGATGTCCATTTAACTTAGAAGCTGTCTCTGACTGAGGCCAAAAAACAGCTAGAAAAACAAAGGGAGGAATTGTCCCCACTGAATACACAAGCAGATGCAGGACAAGCAGAAGATTTCTTTCCAAAAGGACAACACACAGATCAGATATAAGAAAACTAGAACAATTAGTGTGATATAACAATTATGGCAGTGCTCTTAGAAATGACAGCTTCTAGCTCCTGTTCTGCCTGGCTGTTGTATTAACAGCACTTGCCTAAATTATAGCTTCCTGGAGATCAAGATTTCAGGCATGTTTTTCTTCTTGTCGGTGAGTAGTTAAGTTAGAATAAACATGACTGTAAACTTGGGCTGTTAGAGATCTTGAACTGTACCAATTTGTGTGATGCTAAGACAAGAATCATGGCAACATACTACCATTTGATCTGATTATTGCCTAAATCAGTTAGCATTTCTGTTTCAGTGAGTAAGACCCACACAGAGATGTTCTAAGTACCTTTAGGTCTTGTCAGTTCTTTTTCCAGAAATTGGAACTGTATTTGAGTTGAGAATGAGGAAGCATTGTAAAACATAAAGATCCAGTCTACTCAAGTATCTTGCACGCATTAAGGAACCTAACTTCCAAACTAATAATGGCATATTATTTTTATTTCAAAGAGGTGTATGTTCTCTCCCCCCACTTTCCGATCTTTCATGACTTAAAAGGTCTAAAATCTTAAATTCTCTCCAAGAAAAGATTTTCTAGTTCAGAAATCACACTCTGAATCATTCAGAATCACATTCCCTTCCTTGGCTGTTGGTAGCTGTTGTGAAGTTACACATATTTTTCAAGATGCCAGAACATGTGACAAGATTTCCACATAAATAACCTTTGGGTTGGTTATAAGTAAAAACAATTATCAGCAGTAGTGCAAGCTATATCCTTACTTGATACTGTAAAGCAATGTTTTCTAAGTTGCTCCGGTAACCATCAAGATCCATCAGTTTTCTTCTTGCTTTACAAAAACTTCCTCAGGTCTCATTTTATACATATTGTAAAAGATGGAGCTATGCTCATGAAAACTTTATATCTTCCATAGATGGCAGCTTATTTAACTTTGCAATAATATAACCAGAGGCTTCTTCCTTCCCCAGAGTAGTATGTTACTGGAAGGGACAAAATTATCAGAGCTACTGAGAGTCTTGGCTTTGGTGTGGGAGGGGGGAAATTCATTTAGGCTATTTTCATTGACATAGAAAAATGATTGGAAGATAAAATAAGAAAAACCATGACAGCTATATTTAGTTCCATATTGTTTTCTTTTAATTTCTGTCCAAATTTTTCAATACAAACAGAAATTAATTTAATGGAGAAAAGAAGAGCATTTATTTAAAAGTAGCAGGTATGTTTATTTATTTTCTATTTATATAAAAGAAAGTTTAAATTATTAAACATACTGTGGCATATTAGTAGTTATTTACAATTTTATGTCTTATGTAATGCTGCCACAGAATAGTTAAGAAATAGTGAAAATATAATCAGTTATGCAACTTAAAATAATACAAATCTAATTGCTATTAAGTTTGAAATTTGTCAGAAGATATCTCTTATTGTTAAAAAATTTCTTAAAGGAAAGATAATATTTTGAAATGAAAACTGATGCATTTATCTCACAGAATTCAGAGATTTGACCAGCTTTGAATTTAATTCTCCAAGTTGAATTCAGAAGAACATGAACAACCCAGAAAAACTGTTGAAAAGTGAAGCAATTCAAAGAACGTGCAGAACTACTCATCTCTTCCACCTTAATTACATCAGTCTCACCATAATGGAGAAAAGATTGGGATAGCAGTGGCCATGAATAAAGAGAATTTAGGGGATGAGTTATCTAGCTGTTAAAAGCATGCAGTCTTCATAACTTGCCTAAGGTCTTTCCTCAAGACTTTCCTTAAAAAAGCCTTTGATCTTATTTACTTCCCTCAAAGGCTTAGAAAATGGGGAAACTCAAATAAGAGTAGGCATAGAAATAATAGCACTTAATTAGTACTTGGTGCTGAAAATCTCCAAAGTGCCCTACAAATATAGACTAATCATCACAAGAACATTTTTAAGGAGAGATAAATGTTTATATGCTAATAAAAAAGTTTTTAAAATATTCCCCAATGTTAAATGTCTTGACTCAAGGTTAAAGCGAAACAGCCGAAGAATTTGGAGATAAAAAATTCATAGGTTTTCATCTACATGCCATGTTTAATCTAAGTTCAGGGTCAAAAGTAGCTTTTAATTAACACAAAAGGAGAAAACTAATTACATTGTTGATAAATTGTATTGTCACAAAAACTGGCAATTTTAAAATACGAAAACTTTCATATGATAATATTATAAAAATTTTTGTACTATTATTTATCGAAGTTCAGGGAAAGTAAGGCTCCAACTGCAGTCTCTTCACAGGTGAGGTGTGCCATCCTTCTAAGCACCTCTGTGGTCCTCCCCTTCTCCTCCAGCAGGTCCATGTTATTCCCGTGCTAAGTACCCCAGAGCTGGATGCAGCACTGTGGGTGGGCTTTCACCAGAGCTGAGTTGAAGGGCAGAATCCCCTCCCTCACCCTGCTGGCCCTGCTGGTTTGGATGCAGCCCAGGGTGCAAGTGGTTTTCTGGGCTGCAAGGACACATTGCTAGATCCTGTCCAGCATTTCTTTGACCAGCACCCCCAAATACTTCTTGGCAAAGTTGCTCTCGGTTTGTTCATCCCCCAACCTGTGTTCATACTGGTTCTTGCTTGGTTATTTCTACCCACTGCCCGTATTTGCTATAAAAAGATTTTGAGTTTTGATGTGAGGCTGCCCTTTTGTTAGGGAAATTGTTTCATCCTGACCAGACATTTCCTTAACACTGAGATGCTATCTCTCTCATGTGGCATGCTTGCCACAGAAACCAAAGGGAGAAAAAACAGACTTTTTACAGTGAGAAAAGGACCTTCAGCAGACCTTTTTAGAAGCTCTTTCGGTCCACATGAGGTTCCATGGAGGTAATATCTCACCTTTTTGTACAACAGAGAAATCTCATCCTGCTGATCTGCATTTTAAAAGCTATAAGAGAAGAGGGTGAAAAAAGATTTAAAGGAGTTAGGAAGTGTCTAAACAGGAGGGGAATCTCATACTTTCTCTTTGTTTGTCAACTCCACAACTGAAGACTCAGAGAGATGACAACTCTGCATTTTATACCTACAGGATATCTCATCTATGAAGGGTGATTATTACTGCTTTTTGTGAGCTTTTGAGCTACTGAAGTCTTTCTCTGAAGTGAAAGAGAAATAATCACCACCCTTCACTGAAGAGACTTTATTTGTTCTGCAAGAAGCCGTGTCTTCAAAAAGCCCACATTTGAAGACTGAATTAGTAAGCACATCAGCTTCAGTCAGTCAGTTTTTATTTCTGCTTTCTAGCCTTAAGGAGGAATGCTAGTCCTTAACCCTCCCATGGAAGGAGGCCAAACTCTCTGACAGAAGAAGAACATCAGGAATGTACATGTCACAGGGAATAGAAACCCACAAGCTCTGTGGAGCTCAAACTTTTCCATTAGCTGAAAGTATGTCATATATTGAATGCTTCTTCCGATAAAAAATAGTAACCACTTTTTGTGAACTTTTCAAAATACATCGGCCCTTCCCCCATATTTTGAAGACTCAAGTTTCCATTTAAAATTTGCATATTAAAGTTAAATGATTCCACTGGTGCTTCTGACAACTGGGTTGGTTTTTTTTTTAAACACATTTAATTTTCAATACCATGTGTTCTGTTTGCTGGCTGACCTGGAAAAAAAGAGTGCACAGCTATAACATTTTGACACCCTCTCAAATACACACTAATTTTCTGTGCTAAAGAGTGTTTTGTGCATCATTAAAGGTGCCTGGATTGTCTCAGCATGTGGAGTTCTGCACAATGTTATTTTGTACTTCTGAAGTACTATGGGCTCTGAGTGCTGTATTAATACATTACCACACAGAGTATCATGTTGTCCCTGACTCAAAAGAGACTGCACTTAAATGTTTCTAATTTGAAAATGGATGTGAGCTGTAAAATTCAGAGTAGGCTTTCAAGACTCCAATCCTTCAAAGAGGAACAGTAACACTATGCCTCACAGAGTACAAGTAGCGTTTGCTTTGAGTATTTTATTCTTTATACATGAAATAGAATTGTATTAACTTCACTGAATTTAGAGTCTATCTTCCCCAACACTTAATTTTAGTGTATTCCCTCTGTAAGTCTTATCTGGATGATTTCACATTTCTATTCTCATTCTTGTTAGCCACTTGCTGTTTAAAACATTTAACAGCTCTGAATGCACTTAGGAGTATGGAGTTATGCTTTCAGGATTTTAAGCTTTTGCCATGCTGCCCACTGCAAATGTAGGCACTGATTCATGAGCTTTTTAATCTGGGCCTTTTTATAAGTTAGGTTTATGGATTTGTCCTGAAATCTGCATATTGCAAAACACCATTAAATTGAAAAAATTTCCATTTTACTCATTAGAAAATTGTAACAAGCTATGATATTAATGGAAAACCTCCCCCTCTTTGGCACTAAGAAATCAGTGAGATATATTGGATGTATTCACAGGCTGCTGCGGAGCAGCTCCTGAAAGCTGCCCACTTGAAGAACTTGAGGCTGGATTTCCTTAACACTGCAGCTGCTTTAAGCTTCAGAAACCACCAGCAGTTTCTTGCTGCCCATAACAATGTGTGCTTGGTCCCACCAGCTCCCCCAAAGTCTGTGAAACTCCTAAGAAAATCCCTGCCACCCATCTCTAATTCTGATGTTATTTGCCCATATCCCATAAAAACCACATGATGCTCGAGGTGAAGGGCCCTTGAATGGCCACTCATGTTCTACAAAATGACCCTATTGCAATGGGATGAAGGGAAACAACTCATAGCTCAGGAACCTGAGGGAGAATCAAATATGGAAGACAGAATAGAAAGATAGACAAGTTAGAAAAAACTTTTCATATGGCTGTCACGTTTTCCAAGGTAGCACAAAATGAACTTACTACTTGCAGAAAGTCTAAGAGAGATACTGAATTGCAGCTCTATAAATGCTGTTTGAAAAGCTAATGGAAGTAGAGGGTAAGCCATATTAATCTATAACACAAATTTGAATTCCTCTGATGTCACTATTACTTAGTAAAAAGAGTCATAATAAAAAGTGATATGAACCTCTCCACTCCAGCCATATGAAAAATGCCAAAGTATGTTTTCCATAACACCATACCATATATACTCTGTATGCCATGCTGCAGTGTGGTGGGCTGACCTTGGCTGGCCACCAGGTGCTCACCAAGCCACTCTCTCTCCCCCTCATCAGCAGGACACAGGAATGAAATAAGAAGAAAAGCTCATAGGTCAAGATAAGGACAGGGAGATCACTCCTCAATTACTGTCTCGGGCAAAATACACTCATCTTTAGGGAAATTGATTTAGTTTTTTGGCAATTAAAATAGAGTTGTGTAGGAAAAAACAAAAACAAATCCAAAAATACCTTTCCTGACCTGCTTCATTCTTTCAGGCTCAACCTCATTCCTGACACTTTTACCTCCTACCTCTCAGGTGGCACAGGGGGATGGGGAACGAATTTTGCCTCCCATGCTTCTTCCTGCACACACTCTTCCCCAGAGGTCCCTCCCACAGGAGATTCTCCTTCATTAATTGCTCCAGTGTGAGTCCTCACAGGCTGCAGTTATTCCAGCACTGCTCCAGTACTGGTCCTTTCCTCCTGGTACACTCCTTCAGGAGTAGGCTGCTGCAGCATGGTTTCCTCACAGAATTACAGGTCCTGTCAGAAAATCTTCTCCAGTGTGGACTCCTTTACATGGGCCATGGTTCCTGCAGAAGTCTGCTCTCTCATGGGCTCTCTGTGGGCTGCACAGCACATCCACCTATTCTGGTGTCTTCCACAGTCCCACAGTGTGGGTATCTGCTCCACTATGGTCTTATCCATGGACTTCAGGGAACTCTCTGCTCCAGCATCTGGAGCACACCCTTCACTCCTATTCTTACTCCTCTCAGTTGCTGCACAATATTTTTAACCCTTTCTTAAATAACTTATCACAGAGACACCACCACAGTTGCTGATAGGTTCAACTTTGGGCAGCGTGTCTGTTTTGTAGCTTCCTGAAACTGACTTTGATGTGGGGGCAGCTCCCAGTCTTTTCTTACACAAGGTGCTTCTGCAGCCTCTCCAGTACCAGAACAGTCACCTTGTCATGAGCATCTAATACAAAGCAATTGGAAAAAAGTCCCAAGTTGATGAGGTGATGGGAAGGATTCTCAGATCTCTAATATGATTGCAAAGTGCTTGTTTCCCAGTAGTTGCCTAGCATATTTAGCAATCCTTTATCATCTAGACATCATTAAAATATGGCTAATCCAGCAATGCAGAGTTGTGATGCATGTGATAAGAAACACTTGATCTGGGAAGAACATTAAATGTTGAAAAGGAAAAAAAAGGGACTATATTAATGAAAAAAATGCATCAAATCAGTTTCTGTTATGGTTCCACTGCAAGTAGATTAATGACCAGTGTTCAGGTGAAAGACAGTTCTACAAGAATTGCAACTGGTCATAAACCAAATATCTATTGTCTAAAATAAATGGCCTACAGTCTTCAGAACTGAAACTAGGGCTTCATTTTCATTAGATAAATATAAAACAATAATATATTTTTATTATATAATTTATTGCATTATGTTTCCAGATCTCGAGAGCCTTAAAACTCATGCCCTTCACATAATAATAATGACTAATGAGGAATGACACCTGATATATCCCTGGTTTTCTTTTTACCATTTTGCTGCCTCTGTTAGCTAGCAAAATGCACTTTGTGCAAGGGGAATAAATTTATTTGGCTTCTAAAAGAAATTACTATTTAACAGATATGCTAATTATTAGATATTGGTCAACAGGTGCACATCACCAAGGGCACACTGTACAATTTTCATTGCTAACCACAGTGAATACAAATGTGTCTATACTTAGAAATAAGCCACCTTCTGTAATTAATAGAATACTCAATTCAAGTTTATTCAAATGAAATGCACTGAGTTGGAAATATCTTAGCATATGCAATGTAAGGTTTACTCACAGAGAGGAACTTCCCATGGATCAAGTTATGGCTTTGAAAAAATATCAAGTCAGAACAAAAAGGAGAAAATTCAGAGCTCTGTAGTTTTCTTACATACTTTTTCACTAAGGTAGTGCCAATAAAGAAGCAAACTGCCTTTCTCCAAACCAGTATCTTTATTTTTCCATAATTTTTAGTGCTGATGCATAACATTTGTGACTTTTTAGACAAGTCACAAAATTGTCACAGGTTTTCAGTGTTTACCACATCATAATCCAAAGGACAGAAAAAGAAAATGTTGCAGAAAAGAGGCACAGCATATGAACACAAATGGTGTAGTTGAAATTAAGTACACAAACCTTTATTTTAACTCCTTTTTAACAGAAGAAGACAATCTGGTAGGGATGAGTCAGGAGCAAAGATAACTTTTTTCTTTTCAAAGAAAAACTTTATAAATATAAGGTACTTCAGGAGCAGGACAAGAAATAGAAAGGCTCTGAAATCACTGTCTTTGGTGTTGCTTATGGCAAGACAAGATACCCCATCAGAGAAAGCAATTCCGCAGCTATTCAGGATTTACGAGAAAAGCAACCCATTATAAATGATTTTTACCTGAATATTCTGTGACTCTAGAAAAATCTCAGAAGTTAAATTGTATACTGAAAGATAGGAGCTATACACATGGTTGAAAAAATCTGGCTAATTTTCTCTGTTTTAAAGTAAATTCTGATTAAGGAAAAATAAAGGAAAGATGAAGTTAATGGCAAACTCCCTTGACTTATTTCTCTCAGTCCTGCACAGATTCCTGTTCAGACAAAACATGCAAAAAGATATTTTTCCCTCAAGATCTGGAAATAAATTGAACTTTAATGAAGTTGAAAATTACAATTTAATGGGTTCTTTTACAAGTTCAGCTTAATCCTATTTCCCATTTTACTTACATGAGACAAAAAGACAAAAATAGCTCTAAAATGTATTTGGCTGTTACTACTATTTTGGCTTAACTCAGCGATAAAAGTCTGGCAGCTGTGAAAGAGGTGCAAATATTCCTAATAAATATATTAGCTTGTTTCATAACTGCATTACTTCTTTCTGTGCAGGTAAAAATTTCTACTGATGTCAGCACAGATACGGTAGTGCAGATGGGCTAAAACAGTTGTTCCATAGAAAGTCTGTCTGCTCATGCAACCAGATTATTTCACAGCTTTCCATTCACCAGTTACAGATATTTTAAAGTTCTTAATCTGCAGATATGAATGGTATTATTAAACCAAATTTCTATTTCTGACTAAAGTGGAAAAATATGGTGTCAGAACAAGTGATTTCAAAACCTGGCTTCTTTCTGCAAAATAGAAGCAGTCCTTGGTTACAAGGAAAACCAGTTTGACCAGTGGCGTGGGTTACAAAGGATGACTTAGGAAGGAGTTAGAAAAAAAGGGAGACATCTCAAAACAGACCTTTCTGTTCCTCCTCAAGATGTCTGATTCACACTGACTAGACAAAGCAGTGTGGTAGTTGTGCAGTTTTGGCTTCCATTATTTCATAGTTTATGGCTAGTCTGTGGCTGGAAGTTGACAAGAAGAACAGCTTATTCCTATGCTGTGATCCCCCATCATGTTATAGGGTGACAACGTGAAGGTACTGGAGGTGAGACTATCTGTTTGGGTTGAGAAGGATTCTTTTTCTTTCTGGGATGAAAGTGGTAAAACCTTAATAGCTTGTTCACCTTTATTCACCTCCATTTCAGCACTATTTAATCAATTAGGTTTAGAACTAAATAGTCTTGTTAGTTCTTTACAATATGCACCTTGTGCCCACTGTGGGCAGAGGAGCCAAGTCATACAAATATAAGAGCCCTGAGTAGTTTTGGTCAGTGCAATATAGGAAAGATATTAAACTATTAGAGAGAGTCCAAAGGAGGGCAGCAAAGGGCCTTGAGGGGAAGCTGTATGAGGAATGGCTGAAATCACTGGGTTTGCTCAGCCTGGAGAAGAGACTGAGGGGAGACCTCATTGCAGTTACACCTTCATCATGAGGGAAGAGGAGGGGCAGGCACTGATCTCTTCTCTCAGTGACCAGCGACAGGACCCAAGGGAATGGCATGAAATTGTATCCGAGGATGTTTAGGCTGGACATTAGGAAAAGATTTTTCACACAGAGGGTGGTTGGGCACAGGAACAGCTCCCCAGGGAAGTGGTCACAGCAGCAAGCCTGACAGAGTTCGAGAAGCGTTTGCACAATACTCTGAGGCATATGTTGTGACTCTTGGGGATGGTCCTGTGCAGGGCCAGGATTTGGACTCCATGATCCTTGTGGGTCCCTTCCAGCTCAGCACAGTCTGTGATTCTGTGATTCTGTATCAGCAGTATAGAAATTATATGACTAGAGCCTGATAATCCCCCGTAATGCACCTTAATGCCTTCTGTGTGAAGGGGAAAAGGAAGAACAGGTTATTCTCCATCGAGTGCCATACAATAGTTTTATTAATTAACTTTATTTATCTATATTAATTTCCACATGTCTTGATATTTGCCTTTTAATTTCTGAATTTCAAAAATAAGTTATCAACTTCAGGACAAAAAGAATAAATATAACATGAGGAGCAAAACAGTAGAAACAAAAGTCACTAGCGCAAATGTAGCACACTGCAATGCCCTTTTTACTGTAACATGACATGTTCTTAAAGTACCTCCAGGCCATGCCAGTCTCATTTCAGACTACAGAGCATATTACTGCAGATTGCACTTGCATGTGCACATTCTCCTCAGCTCTTCTACTTGTCTGTTTCATGCACTGCTGCCTTCAACTTGCTCTAGTTTAAAAATAACTCAGAGCAGAGGCAATGCTAAGTGCATTTTGTTCTGGTTTCGTCTGAGGTGGAGTTATTTTTCTTCCTAGTAGCTGGTACAGTGCCGTGTTCTGGTTTCAGTATGAGAATAATGTTGATAACACAATGAAGTTTTAGCTGTTGCTGAGCACTGCAAACAGTAAGTCAAGGACTTTCCAGTCCCTGTGCTTTGCCATTGAGGAGGTGCTCAAGAAGCCGGGAAGAAGCATGGCCAGGACAGTTTACCCAAACAGGCCAAAAATTATATTTTATGCCATATAGTGTCATGCTCAGTATACAAATTGGGAGAAGTTGTCTGGGAAGGGCAGATGGCAGCCCAGTGTCAGACTGCATCAGTCAGTGAGTTTTGAGCAGTTTTATTGTGCCTTTCACTTGCCTTTCTTGGGTTTTATTTAAATCTTCTTTGTGTCTTCTTTTCATTATTATTATTAGTAGTAGTAGGGTAGTAGTAGTAGAATTAGTATTAACATTTTTAGCATTATTAGAATTCTATTTTACTTATAAACTTTAAATTTACTTATAAGGCTTAGTTATGAACTTATGCTTTACTTGAATTGTTCTTATCTCAACCCATAGGTTTTCCTTTTTCTTCCATTTTCCTCCCCATTCCACACATAGTGGGGGAAGGAGTGAGTGTCTGCACAGTATAAAGCTTCCACATGTGGTTAAACCATGACAGGCTTTTTTGGCACCCAATATGTAGCACAAAGGGTTGAGATAACAAATCTGACCAGAGTGTTTTGAAAGTTGTCATAAGTATTCACTATATAGGTTTAATAGTTGCTGGTCACAATTTATTTGCTCTCAGGGTCTCACTTGTTCTCAGGGTTGTGCAGCATGTAATCCCTGTGGTGATCTTTATCAATCATGGGGTCTGGGCTAGGATTATAATTTTTTTGTACTTCATAGCATTGACCTGGCCTATGACATGATAGAATCACTGGCCATTAAACTAATCTGGTGAGTGTTCTTGGCATTGCTGTACTTTGGGAGGTACCTCTTGGGACCTATTATTGATTACATCCTTTGTCTGTTCTCCTTGGACAGCCAGCCTGTGGGGGAGGAAAATTTCTACAGTTTCCTTCCTTCCTTCCTTCCTTCCTTCCTTCCTTCCTTCCTTCCTTCCTTCCTGCCTTCCTGCCTTCCTGCCTTCCTGCCTTCCTGCCTTCCTGCCTTCCTTCCTGCCTTCCTTCCTGCCTTCCTGCCTTCCTTCCTTCCTTCCTTCCTTCCTTCCTTCCTTCCTTCCTTCCTGCCTGCCTGCCTTCCTTCCTGCCTGCCTGCCTGCCTTCCTGCCTTCCTGCCTTCCTGCCTTCCTTCCTTCCTTCCTGCCTGCCTGCCTTCCTTCCTGCCTTCCTTCCTGCCTTCCTGCCTTCCTTCCTGCCTTCCTTCTGTCCTTCCTTCCTTCCTTCCTTCCTTCCTGTCTTCCTGCCTTCCTGCCTTCCTGCCTTCCTTCTGTCCTTCCTTCCTTCCTTCCTTCCCCTTCAGGCTGACTACATCTTGGTGTTTGAGAATTTTAAAGTTTTTGAATATCTTTTGAATACCCTTGAAACCTGATAAACCAGCCTGGTTCTTTTTGACAGGATGCCAGGAATCAGCATGTTGCTGCATATGGTTCAGGTGTTGTTTAAGGTTAAATAATTATTTAAGAACATCGCCCAAAAATCTACCCCAAGCCTGAACAGATATGAGTGGCAGAGTGTGTGTGATAGTATGGGCAAGCATGGACTGAGGGCACCTCCAATGTAATCTCACCCCTGAAAATTGCAGAATCCAGAAAAACTCTCAAAATATTTGAAAGAAAAGCATGCTGTCACCCTTGCAGTTCCAGAGAGATACGAAGAACTGGAACATGCCTGGAAGTGCACAATGAAGGTGTTGATGTGGTGTTTAGGGACATGATTCAGTGGTGCATCTGGCAGTGCTGGGTTAATGGTTGGACTTGATGGTCTTAAAGGTCTTTTCCAACATAAATTATTCAATTATTCTACTCTGTGTTGGGGTGTGTTATGAAGAGTGTTTAGGTTGCTCAAAGAATCATGACTTTTGAGCCCTGTTCAACACTTGTTAATACCCTCAGAGGGAAAAGTAAGTCTTTGTTTCTGATACTTTTATGGTATAATACACTAAATTCTTGCAAGTTTAGGTGAAGATGAAGAATTGGCACACATTTTTAAAAATACAATTACAACTCTTATGGAACAGACATTCCTTCTTAATTCAAGCAGCAAGGTTAATTCACATAGAAATTATTCTGGTTACAAATACCCTCTCATTCCTTCTCTACTTACTGTGGCCATGCACACTTCATGCAGTCAGCACATGCACATTTACTGAAACTAGCTCAGAAAGAGCATTGTGGACACACAATAGTGAGAACTAGACCTACTTTTCTTATGGGATCTTAATGCTCAGCAGTGACAGTGACAAATGTCATGGCTTAATGGAACATATTAAAAAAATTCCTCTTTTGAGTTCTTTGTATAAAGATATTGCATAAAGATCACTATTGTGATATTTATAAAGTGTCATTAACTGAGTTTTTGCAGGGACCAGTCTTTTAAATTTGATAAAAAGTATCATAGTTTCTTCATTATTTGGGATTTTATTTTTCATTATATTTTTATGATTTTGAAACCCTGAGACCGAAAATAATCTAATTGCTCAAAATTATTTCTCATTTAACTAATTCTACTCTACTGCAAGTATAACATTATGTAAAACACTCATTCATATATGTGTAATGCCTCTTTAATAAGAAATTTTTTCAACTATTATCAATATATTGTCAAATATAATCTTAATTTAACTAACAGCTATCAAGTAGTTTTTTTTCATTCTTGTTCCCATTTCTCTGAAGCTGAAACTTTAAATTTTTCTCTGCATTTATTTCAGAATACATTTCAAAAATTTATTTTTATGGGGTTCCTCTATTTTTCAGCTAAAAATTAAAAATATGCCCTTCTGTTTCAAAGCAAGACTAAGGCTCAGAATTCTCGACTTTCACACTGAGAACTTGATCAGGAAACTTAAGCTTCTCAGATCTTTGGTACTGAATGTTTATATAATCCAAATTATATGCTCCAGTTTATAGCCTTGCTTTGAGTTGTACCTTGTACTTTCTGAGAGGCTCATTGATGAAAACATCTTTTGTTAAAAAAGGGAGAAAATTATTAATATCAATAAAATAAAAAACTGAAGTTTAAAAAGTCCAAAGTTCATAATTTTCAACATAAAAAAATTACTTTTCCATCAAAATACTAGTGAGAATGACTCAAAAGCACTTGTAGTCCATATTTATAAGGTGGATAAATAAAAAAGTTCAAATATCTAAATCAGATATCATTCTTCCCATATATGTAAATTTCCTATTCTCCTACTTCAGCTCTGTAGTGACTATTTTAAGCTTAGATACTCTCTGACCTTTGGATATTAAGGGTCCCACACTGCTTCTCTGTTTATAGTGTGTTTTCCACCACCTCTTCTTATTTTGATTCTTGTTTCATTCCCAGGGTTGGCTCAAATTCTGTGCTTTTGTAAATATTTGAGCTGAGCATTTCCATACAAATTTGTTTAACAAATGTGTTATTTCCCAAGTGACAGAATTGTATGTGTTGAACGAGGTATATGATGTAAATACAAGGCAGGTGAATAGAACTGTGGGAGGAGATTTGGCTCCTGCTATTAGCACATCAATAACCATCATTTCTCTCAATCAGATATTAGTTTTATAGTAAAACCTATTCAAACTGGTTTTGGAACCATGTATATCGCAAACGAGTTTGCCATTAAATAAAAAGTTTTTTTGAGGTTTTGTAGTGAAGCATTTATAATTATTACAGTAGTTCTGTTGGTTGGTAATGTGATGCAAAATTAGTTTTTGATTTGTGATAAAAGAAGATAATGCTAATAGCTTAAAATTATATTAATATTTCTCTGCTATTTTGCTTATTAACATTAGGTCCATAAATTGCTTTAGTTGTACAGCTGTTTATAATAGAAATTAGAATTATGATGTTTGAAACAGACATCAGCTCAAGAGCAAAAGCATAAAAGACCACATGCAAGTGCTGGAAAAACTGTTTCTCACAAAGCCAAAAGAGCAGTCCTGCACTTAGATGAAAGTAATATAAAAATAATGTCTATTTCTGTGGAAGAGTATTTTCTTGCACACTGTGTTTATACCAAAACTAAGCTCATGCATACTTTTAATACAAAAAAGACAGGCTCAAGTAGTGGAAATAATAATGCTACTATGAAACTATGCATGTGTTCCATCTCTCCTGAGTTCAGAGCTGCATTAAGAAGAATAGAGATGCTGTGCACATCCCATTATCTATCATTGATTGGCTCTTTAGAATACTTTACCTGGGCTCCAGACTGTGCACCAGAAAGTTGCAAATGTCCTGCAAACCTTGTGTTATATCTGTCAGTCCCATTTTGAAGTCTTTGGTACCAACACTAGGTCCAAAGGCTCATGCTGCAGAATCACTTCCTCAGATTTCTGAGGAGTAGGCATGGGGTTCAACATGAGAACAGAGGCTCTAAGGAGTGTGTAGGAAGGTATCAACAGATAAGCCAATCTCTGTCTCAATGGAGATCCAGTTAAAGCAGGTAATGCAATATAAAGAGATCTCAGACAACCCTAAGCCAGTTACCTATTACTCATTTTGACATCTTAAATACAGGGTTTTTAGTAATATTTTAAGTGACTTCATATATCCTCTTTGGCCTTGGTTAAACTTGTCTCCCATAGATGCTCTGCTAACTTCTGTTACACTGGTATCCCAGATAAAACATGGTATAGCAAATATCATTAGATTCTTCTGCCTACTGATTAGAATTAAACTTTTATAGTTTCTTAAGGTAATGTAGGTACACTGATAGCACAAAGATATCTGAGATACTTTGCAGGGCCCTCTTACTCTTAATATGCAAATATCATCCCTTGAATGCTTCAGAATACTGAAGGATAGCTCACATAAGCTTTAAAGCCTGTATTTAGGGTAGATATTAATGGTTTTTTATAAACTCTCCAAGATATATTCAGTCATTATTCAAATACTAAATTGTACTGAAAATATTTCTGATTGATTCTACACAGATTCTCTCTCCTACTTGTAGCCTAGAGCTTCCATCAGATAGACCTATACAGAACTTGTTACCTCTAGTCACATTGTCTCAATTTTGGTTCCTTTCAGCCAACCAAGATGAAATTTCTGTTCATTAACTGACTGGAATGACTAACAGTTTTATCTGTTAACAAAATTAAATTCACTGTCTTCTCCCTCTAATGACAAACATAGGAATGCCACAATGCAATTTATTCAACTTTATCTTAACAAAACAGGATAAATTAAGCTAAGACAAACACAATTTTCTGTGTTTATCTTAAAATTGCAGAAATTAAGATACAATTAATTTCTGTAGTACTTGCCACATAATCTATCTCTACGTGGTCTTAAAGTTCCATAAATTTGCATCTAGGCAGGGCATAAATTATTTTTGCTTAGAAGGGGAGTAAGGGTATGCCTTAAATTCTAAACTGCAAAGGAACTTTTACAGACATTTAGAACTTAACCTGAGTGATTTTATTCTGGATGTTCACACAGGCATTTGTTCTCCTGTCATGATGGTGGGGATGAATTAGGCATTTCCTTTAAAAGAGTTACTTCTGTTGAGATCCAGAATTTTTGTTCAGATGTCTGTATAATAAAGATGTCACAATATAAATAAAACTCACAAAACAAAAAAACCACAAACAAACGGACAAACAAAAAACAACCCAAAAACTCAGACAGAGAACAATCACATTCTAAAAATTGTGGAGATTTGAGTCCTAGTGCCTTTGTTGTGACAAAGTAATTGAAATTAATAATTTTTATTAACTTAATACTTTTTTGCTCAAAACAGAATGCTGTTTCTGGTATTTTGTATATCTACATACCTCTAATCATCAACTGCATAAACATATCTGTGGCCCTGTGGCCTAAATCTTTTCAAGGGCTTTTGAAAACCTATGCTTTGAAACTCAGTATACTTACCTTCAATGCATGGATATTTTTAAAATTTCACCAATAATACAGATGGTAACAAATGTTTCTTTTTCTCATGAAAAGCTAAAAATCTTTACAGTGATGCTCAGCAAAATTTTTAAAACCTTCAAAAGACTCATACAGATGCAACTCCTCTGAAGACTCAAAAGCTTTGAGAAAAGCTCAAAATCTCCTAATTCCAAGCAGTTGGTCTTCGGAAAGTCTGAAAAATTTTGGACCCTGGAATACCACAGGGTCCAAAAATCTCACTATGGTGTAATGAACTTAAACCTCCATAGTTCCATTCCATTTAAGGAACTTAAATCCTCCTCTGTCCATAGACAGTCTGGACAGAGCAAGTAAACTTTGTAGGCTTAAAAGCTGTGATTTAAGAGACTTGAAACTTCTAGCCGCACTTTATTAAAACTCACCTTAAGATATATTTTTTAAATAAAGCCTTTTTTTGTGAAATTCCAAGGTCCTAACACCTTTTGTTTCAAGGAGCTACAGGTGAGGAATGGGAACCATAGTTTCACCATTCAAAGCATTCAGCAGCAACACTTTTCATGAGTACCACTTGGCTTCTCACTCCCACACTGTTGTGTGACACCTCCCAGTTGTGCCGAAGCAACTTCTTCTGAGTTCAGCCTGGAAAGCAGCCAGGGGCTGATACATTTTTAAGAGATTTTCCACTTCCACCTCTATTTCAAGGTTTTCTGCCTAGATCAGTTGCTTCATCCCACAAATACTGGTGTGAGAAAGACGGAGACGTGTTGCTCTGTTATTGGCAACAAAAAGCCAAGGGCTTTGATAGGGTGAGAGCTGCTTTCACTGGGGTTGTCACAGACATCACTTGTTGAAGCCTCATAGTCTGAAACTGGTGGTCCAAAACCATGTTTTTTCTGAGACTTGGATGATTCGACCTACAGGCAAACTAACAGCTTTTTCAAACCATAGGCTGATGCACAACGCTTCTGAAAATTATCATTCAGATTTTCAGAGCACTCAGAAATAACACATCCTTTTCTAGAGTACTTAATACTTTTTAAAGCAATCTTTCGGTGATGAAATCTAGCCATGAGAGTTCTTAGAGTAGAAAAAAAATTAACTCTGCCTGGCAATTATAATTGTACTTGGCTTGCTGAGGAACAAAACCAAGTAGATTCAGGTCCATGCTTCTGGAGCAGATGCAGTCTGCAACATTCTCTGAGTGGAGTCTTACTGCCTCAGTGTTGAGCTTCTGGATTTTTTTTCCACCATCCCTATTTTACAAAGAACTTACCCATATGTTCAGCACTGAGGAAAAGTATTAAAGAAACAACATTCAGTTATTATTCCTAGGCAAAACCCTAAAACACACCAAAAAATAAATAAAAAGCTATAATGAAGGACTAGTTATTTTGCAAGTTACGTCATTATTTCCTTCCCAAGGCTCTAACCACCCTATTCATATTAACTACTTGTGCTAGCCACTTTTGTTTGCAGTTCTAACTAGAGATGCTGATCAGAAACCCAGGTTAGGGAAAAAAAAGAAACAAAACAAGGAAACAAAAAGAAAATCAAAAACATGGAGAATAGAAAAAATGCTGGTGCAAAATGAATTTG
>VZTN01002256.1:2019-12415 GCA_013400515.1 Erpornis zantholeuca | reverse complement strand
TATATAATGGTTTCTTCAGACTCATTGTTGTGATGCCAGGCATCCCTGTGCAGTGGGAAGGAACACATGGATGAAGGGCAGATCAGATCATCAACACCCTCCAGCTCTTTTTTGGTAACTGTTGATCTTTGAATAGAAAAATATTGGGCTGAGCACATACACACCTCCCATGTGGTCTGCAATTAGGCAGTCATTGTGGAGCTACTACTTTCCCACTCATGGAACAACTTCTAGTGATGAAACAGTTTTGTTGTTGTTAGCTTGCACATGAGATTATTTTATCCTGTAGATATGGGGGAGGTCTGTATCTCCCTGAACCCATGGGAATAAAAGGGATCTGTGGCTTTTCACACAGTTGCTGGTGTTCAAGAGGATATCATAACTCCCTTGCTGTGGGCTCTGTGTGTGTGTGAGGTCATTGAGCAGTCTCAAACTGTGATCAACTTATCTTTACAAAAGGATATTCATGCTGCAGTCAGAACCTTTAAACTAGGCAAAGTAATTTTACCATGGATATAGAAAGTTACTTCATTGTGATTTTTTTTACGTGGAAAAATCCTTCCTTCAGAAATTTCAAGTCACTGGTTCCTTTTTTGTTGCTTGTCTGAAAGCAAATTACTATTTTCGTATAAAGTTAAAACCAAAAGAAACCTTATCCAGTATTTGCTTTAGCAATGCCTCAGGGGAACTTACATAGGTTGTGAGTGCTCTTTTCCATTTCTGCTGGGAAGGTGGAAAAACTATTTATGTACATAAGACTTTGTGCCTGAGGAATGCTTTTTTAAAAATACTAAATTGATTGTGAAGATGAGCTTAGTAGCTCCACAACTGCCAAGTTTATAATCATGTAATGTCATATATTAGTACATGGTAAACTCTGTTAGAGAGGAAATGCTTAATGTGAAAATTAATACAAATAAAACGTATCTGTTGCTTAGTTGCAATCTTTTGCAAGAATTAAAGTATAATATGAAGAGGGTTTTATCTTTGAACTGATAAAGCAATATTTATTTTGTAAAAAAGTATATCTCTTTTTCACTAGGCAATAACAAGAACTGGTTTTGCATCATATTCCCATTGCTCATGCTTTATTTCTTCAGTGTATAATATAGCTTTTCTTCAATGGTGTGATCAAGAATTGGTATGAAGAAATGTCATGATCAAGCCCATTGAAATAACCATTCCTTATCTATAGACAACGAGAGATTTTTCAGTAATTTAATTATTATTACTGAATTACAATTTTTTAGGGGATGTTAATTATTATTTCCAATTTTTATTTTATTATTTTCTGTAAAATTGAATATGAAATACAAAGATACATACACAATCAAGAAATCTAAACACCTTTCAGACAAGAATTTTTTTTCTAAATATGTCCTTTTATTTCTTAATATTGCACTTTCTGCCTTTTCTTACTTCTGTAACACATTTTCTAAAAGGAGAGAGAATTAAACATAAGTGTCTGAAAGTGGCACTAGTGCAGTTTGAAAATAATGAGCCATAATGCTGTTGAAGAATTCAGAAGACAGAAAAATGCTATTAGTATTTGGGTTAACATTTCAAAACACATGCATTGTATCTAGGCTGTATTTCTTAAACTATCTTTTATCATATTCGTCCTCATCTCTATTTACTGGATACTTTTACAGTTGTTTTTTAACGGATTTTTATCTGGACAAATCAATCTTGTTTTATTATGTAAGTATAGTATTTCATATTCTCATGCTTTGAAACCCTCCTTTTGAAATCAGATCTTTTGAATGATCAGGATTCATTCAAAGGAACAATTTAAACAAGCAGATTTTAATGAAGTTTTAGCATCTCATATCTGCTGAAAGATATTTTAATTTATAGTAACTAAAATTCCTACTAAATATTAAATTAAGATCTACAGATTTTATTGTTGAAAATATCTTTATTGCTATTACTCTTCTTCAATTACTCCATGTCAAATTTGCCTGTGTTTTTTGTTTTTGAATTATTTTAGAACTAGCAAGAACTTCCACTGGTCATGAAAGGAATAATTCTCTAAATTAGCTTTTGTGATATTTTGAGCCATTGCATTTTCTTAAATCCTGTAGTTTAAACTCCGCACCATGGCACTGTTATAAACATGTCTTGTCCTTTTGTGTTCTGTGCCCAATGCCATTTTACTTTTTGCAGTTGCTACAGTCCCTTTGAGGATGTAGCAGTTAAATTTTCCTCCGCCCATTTTCGTGTAGTTAGGCATACAGGGGAAAACAAGACCTGAGAAGAAACTGCCCTCTCATTTCTGATGAGCAAAATTCCTCTATGGAAGGTCAGCTTTCTGTTGAAGATGGAAGTCTCTCATCCATACTAAACTTTATCTTCTGTTTGTACTCTGCTTACTGTATGTGTACGCCATTCCTTTTGCAGCAGAACAATGAATATTTCAGGATCTTAAATAGCCAAAAGTAGATGGTCACCAGTGTAGTACAATAAATATCTCAGCAGATGACCTTCAGACAGAAGAACAGAGATAAGGAGACTGTAGTATGTTGACTTTGGCAGGAAGCCAGGTACCCACCAAACTGCTCTATTTCTCCTCCTTATCAACAAGAGCAGGGAGAAAACATCATGAAAGGTTCTTGGCTTGAGATAGGGACAGGGAGGGACTTCTCACTAATTACTAACATTGACAAAACAGGGCCAATTCTGAAATTCATGAGAGTAGAATAATGAGAATTAAGGACAAATCTAAAAACTTGTTCCCATCCTTCCATCTTCTCAGGTTGAACTTGAGCCGGAATTTTCTATCTCCTCCCCTTGCTTAGCACAGGGGGATAGGAAATGGGTGTTGTGGTCTGTTTATAGAACACCTTGTCACTGCCACTCCTTCCTCCTCATGCTTGTCCCCTGCTCCAGTATGGGGACTCCCCAGGGAGACAGTTTGGAAGACTGTTCTCCACAGACTTCTCCAGTGTGGATCCTTCTCACAGGCTGTATTTCTTAATTAACTTCTCCAGTGTAGGTTTCTTCCATGGGATGCAGTTTTTTGGGAACAGACTGCTACAATATGGGTCCTCTCTGAATATTTGCTCCTCCATAAATCTCCATGGACTGCAGGGATATAGACAGCCTTACTGTGGTCTTTACCAGGGCCTGCAGAGGAATTTCAGCTCTGGTGCCTGGAACCTGCTCTGTCTTGGAGTCTGCTGAAACTTGCTGTATCAGACGTGGCAGAAGCTTTTGGCAGCTTCTCACAGAACCTGCCCCCGTAGTGCCCTCATGAACTTTGCTTCATGAACTCGATGTAGAGAAACAAGGCAAAATGAGGGTGCTGGGGATAGTCTCTGATGGAAAAACATAAAGGTGTGTGGAGCAGCTGAAATGAGCAGATGCTTCATTTTGTAGGTAATGGTCATTATCTTTTTCAAGGTTAACAAATTTGATAGGACCATATCCACTTTTGAGCCCACACTTCTTTTCCTGGGTAAGACTGGCAGAGACTGCATCGCAAATATATCTCTGTGGCCAACTTTGAAAAGCTGTACATACACAGTAAACATAAAAAGGTTTAGGCATTAAACCTTTTTTTTTTTTTGAATATGTGTGACCATAAAAGTCCAACACAAAATAAACAAATAAAATACATATAATTGTAAAACTACTATAAAGCTTGCAAATTATTTATAAGATGACTTACTGAAATCCTTTTCCTCCTTCTTCTGTATGACTGTGTGATTCACTGGCCTTTAAGCATTTAATTAACTCTCTAAGGGCTTTAATATTTGAATGGTCTCACTCATAAAATATTGAAGGCAGTAATGCTTACTTTTTTATGCTTTGATTCATTATTGTGTTTTCTTAATTAGTTTAATTGTAAGGTTAAAACAAAGGTAAAGCATCTACATAGTAACCAATTTGAGATCTAAAGAAATGTTTTGATACTCCTGAAGATATTGTTCATGGATTTTGAGCTACACTTATCCTGTACCTTAATAATTTTTGTATTTACTGCCCAGTGAATACCCAGTAAAATTACAGGATCGTAAGCTAAAGCAGAACATAATTTTTAGATTATTGTCTTCATAGTTTCCATAATGTTTTATAAATTCAATTAGAATTGATATTTCTATAACTAAAATTGAGACACAAATATTAAAAATGTAAGGAATATTCAAATGAAAATACAACTTCAAAGGTGTTTAACTAATACAGCTAATAACAAGAAAATTCTTTGCTGATAAACACTTCACTTGTACATAGAGATAGGTTACAGTCCGATTATATGATATGTAAAATAGTTACAATAGGGCTTCAAATCCAAGTTATTTGTAGGCATTAAAACTGGTTCTTTTAATGCAAAAATTGAACCAGTGGTCTAGGTTCATACATAACTAATTACGTAACAGGAAATGCAGCAAGGAACAGCTTGCATTCTCACACAGAGAAACTAAAACCAAAAAAATTTCTCTCTTGTCCCTAAAAATATTGATTTCTCAGAATCAGTACTGGATATAGCAGTCCTAGGAAGCTGCTGTAGCCTCTGGTTGTGCAGTACCAATACACTGGATATAGAACATTTAGCTTTAGAGCTGTCGTTCTCATTTTTTTATTCTCAAGCACTAGAATGAAGAGAACATGCCATTTTTCTAAACTGGCTATGGTACAGTGTTGTTCTTAATCATATTTTAGAGTAGCTGGAGATATAAGAAACCTTCTCTGCTCATGACAAAACTTACTTTTGAAGAAAGTACATTCCAATGAAATTGAAAATCAGAATTAAGAATAAAAGAAAAGTAAATCCTTTAAAATATGGAAAGTATAAGAGAAGAAAATTGATTTGAAAAATTAAATTATTTTTAAAGGGAAATCCTTCAGGCCGAAAGCTACACTTTTAAGTTGTAATTCCACTGTCAGTGATTGTTTTCCAAAACTATTTAATGTAACTTTTAACAACTTAATTTTGATCTAGAAGTCGTATCAGATAAAGGTAAATATGATTTGTGTGGTGATCATGAGAAGAAGGCAATTATATGTGGAGAATTTAGGGATCTGCAATACACTTAACCCAAATATTCCCAGGCCAGGGCTGTGCTGCATGGGGCTACGGCAGTACACTTAACCCAAATATTCCCAGGCCAGAGCTGTGCTGCATGGGGCTATGGCTCCAGTGTGGCCCTCAGGCTGTGTTGTGCTGCACAGACCCCATGGCTGCAGGATGACTTCCTTACTGCAATAAGGAAGCCACCTTACTGCAATAGGCAGCTCTCACTGCATACCTCCAGGGATCATGCCACTAGTGTGGCCTTGCCTTTATCTAAAAGTACAGCAAGAAGTTATAACATATTTCTCTCTAACTGTGGAAATGATGAATAGAGTTTTTCCCTTGTAGAGAAAGTCTTATAATAGCTGGGAGGACCAAAAGAGGAAAAGCTGCTGTGGAAAGGGTCTGCACAGCACACTGCACCTGGGTCAGAGTCTCAGGTGTTACACTGCTCAGGGCTCCTAGCACCTAAATGTATTAATATCATCTGTGATATTCTCTTACAGTTTAACAGTAATGTAAAGCATTTAAAATGATAACTTATAAGTCTACGTGCCTGTCTTTCTGGGACCAATATGAACTTTTTGTCTCAGTGCTAGAGAAACCCCTAGATCAAATTAATTTAATTTTTTAATCCTGTATCATTCTGTGACTAAACGTCTTGTAAATTCATATCTAAAAATTCATTCTCAGTTTCAGCTGCCTCTACAGGTATAATTTTCATCTTCTTGTGATCACATTTACCCCATTTTTATTGTCATCCTAATGGGGTGTCAGTTAAGGCATGTCCCTTTCTCTTATGATTCTTCAGGGTGAAAAATTACAGAAACCTAACATGTAGGGTTACTTCATAGGAGCATGTGCAACAAAAAGCCTATAAACTTTATTTTTGCTTAGCAACTGAAATTGAATGACCCTTTTGTTCCAACTTCTCTCTGGTTCTTGAACCCTTTTTTGTTAAAATCAGTCTGTGAAGGTCTTCAGCAGAACCTATCAGCCAGAGTATGTGCTCTATAGAGGAACTAAAAACTTAATTTCCACTGCAACAATGACATTTGATCTTTCATGTATCTACTATTCCTCTCACTTGTACTATTTAAATCCTGGAAAATATGAGACAATGTCATTTTGAGTCATACCATCTTCCAACACAAACATTTTCAGGCTTCTTTTTTTTCCCCTAATGATTACCAGTCATCAAGTCCATTCACTTTTCTTTCCAGAATAAATATCAGTTATATATTCATTTATAATACATGTATAAACATGTATATAATACAATGTACATAACTCTTCAATACTGGTGGCTTTGGTTTATGGATTCGTAGAGGAAATAAAGACACTTACAAAGTGTAAGTAAGGAAATGGACTAATCATTATTTACTTTTACATTAGGCAGCAATTTACCCAGCACTTTTAATATTGCTTGATTTCAGCTGTGTTACTGATTGTACTATCTCTTGCTACAGGCAATAATTTTCATTTCAGATGAGGTGTCATATATACATTAAGTCAGCACTGTATTAGCATAACAAATGTTAGTATAAAAAGGAATGTGTCATTAGCATGTGCTTCTTGAACTGTTTTATTAAAAAAATGTAGCTATAGCAATTTGTGATCTTAAAATTGTCATCATAATTCATATTCAAATAGTAGGAGTGCTTTTAACTTTTCCAACATGCATTCACTTTCAGAAATTCCTGACCAGATTTTTGAGAATTTCCTGTGTACTGTGATTTTGTCCAAATAGGATCATTAACTGGTGATATGTCTATTTTCAGGTTTTGAAATTAGCCTTGCTTTAAAGAATAATTTCAGAAAAAATAATATCACATATAAACCTAAAGTACATATGTTCTCCATTATGTGTGTGTGTGTATATATATATATATACTAGTGAAAGTGAAACTTCAGATCACTCATGAGTTTCCTTAGATATGTCAAGTGCTCATGATGATATTTTTAGAGAGGCAGTCCTTTCAGCCTTCTCAGAATTTTTAAAAAAATCATTAGGTTGAAAAAGAATTCCAAGATCATTGAGTCCAACCCTTGACCAAACACCACTATTTCAACTAAACCATGGCACTAAATATGACATCCAGCCATTTCTAGAACACTTCCAGGCATGGTGACTCCACCACATCCCTGAGCAGCCTGTTCCAATGCCTGAATATCTTTTCAGTGAAGAAATTCTTCCTGTTGTCCAACCTGAACTTTCCCTGGCACAGTTTGAGACTATGTTCTCTTGTCCTGTCACTGGTTGCCCAAGAATAGGCTGATCTCCACGGGGTGACACCATTGTTTCAGACAGTCCTTGGGAGTGATAAGGTTTCCCCTGAGTCTCCTTCAGGCTCAAGAGCTCTAGCTCCCTCAGCCACATCTTATATGATTTTACTCTTGCCTCTGGTATCCAGAAAGTAATTAAGATTTGTGAAAGGACTTAATCAGGTATGCTGGAATCAATCTCTACACTAAACAAAAGCCATGTTATCTTGTCTCACTGTGCTATAATTTGAGTATTAGAACAGGACACAGTACAAAAGAAATATCAGCTCTGAAAGAGATTGTTTCTCTCCTTCAGGTGAGATAGGTGTGGTAAGATGATGACTTTCTGCATATTGAGAGTGGAGAGCCAGTGCGCTGATTATCTGCTGATGAAGGTCCAGCAGCTGCAGTCTGCATACTCAGATATAACAGTCCTCAGCTCTTCTTTTGGTGTGTTGAAAGAAGTAGAACTGAACTCTTTACAGCAACTGAGCAACAGAAGGAGTATAAACAATCCTGTTTGAAGCATGTTAGGAAAATGGTGTAATATTGATCTTCCTCAATATTTCAAGTGGTGGTAAGGTCTTCTTTTTATGTTTATAGGCTAATGATTTTACATAAAAATGTGATGAGCTTAAGACATTGCCACCACAGAAGAGTCATCCTTAACTATTTATGGTAGTTACAATAATTCTTATTGTGGTAGGTTGGCTCAGACCAGCAGCTAAACACCCATCCAAATCATCCCCTCTTTTCCTATCAGGGTTGGGGAAACATCTGAAAAGACAAATATGGGAAAAACTCATGGGTTGAGATAAAGACAGTTTAATAAATGTAGAAAAAAGGGGTAGGTAGACCCCAAACAAATGACTGAAGCAATCACTCACCACCACAGATTGATACCCATCCAGTGTGCACTCAAAGGCTGCCTCAGAAAAACTTGGCTTCATTTGAAACTGCTGAGTGTAACAATATGGCATGGAACTCCACTTTGGTTTGGCTGGTCCAGCTGAGTCTTTCACAAATTTTTGCCCAGTCCATGCTTTCTCATGAGTATGGGTGTGAGAAATGGAAACATTCTTCAGCAATAGCTGATATATTGGTGGGTTATCAATATAGGTTTAGTCACAAATTAGAGTTTAGTCTTCTAGAGTTTAGACACATTACACTATGTGGACTAATATAAAGAAAATTTACTCTGTCCCATCCATACAGTGCACTAATTTAAATTCCTACTTGGGTTGTGTTTCACTTATGCTACTTGTACCCAAGTCTAGAGACATGTCAAACTTTTTTTAAATTTTTTTCTAACTTTTTAAATTATTTAAAAGTTTGAATTTGAAATACAGCTTTCTTGATGTAATTTGTTTGGGGAATCCCAATGCATTTGACACAATGCCACAGAACATTTTCACTAAAGAACCTAGAAAATGAAGTAGTAACAGGCGATATAAGTATTAAAAACATAAAACAATGATAAAGGTAAACTATTCATTTGGAGAAGATACGAAAATTTAGAATTTTATTATATACTCCACATTGCAAATGTATTCTGGGAAAAATAAATGAGGTTTTTATGCACAGTGAAATTCTGGTAATTTCTTCTAGATTCCATTCATACTGACTCTTTTCTTTTTTTGATACTTTCCTACACACAGGCTCCTGATGTTGGTTTTGTTTGTAATTGGGTTAATGAACTTCATCAAAACCATGGAATGCTTAGTAAATATGGCTACAAATTTGCTGTGTTTGCTTACTTTGCCATTATACCTATTTAGTGACATCTTATCAATACTTACGAACTTAATAAACAGTGACAGAGTCTGCTGTATATATGTCCCAGCAAAAGACACTAATATTAGGTAATTACTGTTTTTCTTCCAGCAAAGCCTACAGTTTCAGAAAGCTGACAAAGCACCTAGCTAGAACAAATTTATCTGAAAGGGCAGGTAGTTAAGATTACTATTATGCAGACATGTTTGTTTGTCTTCTCAGATATGCCAGCAGTGACCTTTTCAGCATTCCCATTGCATATTTTATCAACAAACACTGTCTCGACTCTTATGAGAGCTTGCTCATAAGTACAGGCTGTGAATTCAAAGATTTTCACATTTGAAACTGGGCATCCAGCACAGCCTAATGCAGCTTTTGGCATGCCAAAGAGCACTGATGGTATTCACTTTCCTGGGGCCCAAAACTCTGCAGACCAGCATTATCTGAACACAATGGAGAGTTGTACCAGGACACTGAGCATAGGCAAAATAAATCCTGTGAGGCTGGAACATGCTTATAAGGATCTTTATCATATTTTCAAGGCAGTATTTGTTAAAATGCATTAACCTGTAAGAACGGAAGTTTCTGACACTTTTAACTTCTTTTATTTTTTATTTCCTTCCTGCCAAAATATGAAAGTGAAAATGTTTTTAATAATTAAAATGAAAATTGTATTTTTTCTTCAGCCTTTCTCAAGAGATAATGAACATTTTCTAATTGCATATAATTCTGCCAACATTAACTCATATCATTGCACCTACTCAAAGACAGTACGTGTTTCAAAGCATGAAAACACTAGCATTCTTCAGAGAACGAATTGAAGGAGGAGAGAATTTTAACATTTCTTGCTATTGTCATCTGCTTTTTAAATAGTTGATTTTTTTTTCCCCCCGAAATGGTTCATTTAGAGCAGATTACCTAAAATAAAGCATTTGTGGGAGTGGTAAAGTCCCACAGTGGTAAAACTGTTAGCGATGAAAGAAACATAATCTTACAGCAATAATGATGAAGCATTTCCTATGTTATTACCTAGCTCTTTTATGCTTAGCTATGAAATTAATTTCAAAAGGATTCGAATAATTAAAATTAAACCTGAAAACAAAAATCTGTTAACACACAAAGTAAATGGACCATATGACACTTAAAAAAATATACAAGGACATCACATTCACTCAAGCTGTACCTTTAGATGACTTTTTCTTCACATAAAGTTGGTAAATTGTGACTGCTGTATTGTGAGCTAATGACAATTATATGTACTGTTGTGTTATTCTGTTCTGAATATGCTGTTTTGAACAGTAATTATTGCTATGTCACTGACAGGGACATTTTCCCTATTTCTTT